>CM059187.1:55202562-55725062 GCA_030323885.1 Branchipolynoe longqiensis | reverse complement strand
CTGTGAAAGCAGCAGCAGGGGCCTAGACAGTTGCCTCGAGTAAGCCCAGATAAATCTGGATTAGTACCTATCCAAACCACCAGGTGGCGATAGCGGCATCGTGAACGCATCAGTAAAGACCTAGATTGATGATTACTTGTTGTTAGCAACATCTAAGGTTATACTGCATAGTGTTGTCCCACTGAGAGACCAGGCTGCTGGCACGATTAGTCAATAACTTACTCAAACACATTATCCTAATACTGAGTAAACCAATCTTTGCAGAGCGATAGGCTAGGTAGCGACACGCATACATTTTTTAAGTCATTGGTTTAACTCAGTTGGGTATCGAACCCAGGACCTGCAACATAGGATGATAGTTAGCACTCTTACCGATTCGGGCACCGCCGCGATGTTATAGTGCTGTCCGACTGGAAGATCATGCCACCAGCACCGTGCACTCAGTCACATTATCCTGATATTGAGCTACCCAGTCCTAGCCATATTCTAGTAACGCCGAGTGCCAAGTAGCAATTTTGTAAGTCATTGGTTTGACTCAGCCGGGATTCTAGCTCCCACCTTCCAAACTGGAAGCCTGCGCTTTACCGATTCGGCCACCGAGTTCAGTCACCACTTTTGTATGCAATACTATGAACTGTGGTGGTTTCCAACCAGTGGTCCACAACTGGTTCATCAAAGATTGTGGTATGTGATGTCCTGTCTGTAGGAAAGTGCATATAAAAGGCCCCTTGATGCTTATCTGAAAGAGTAGCCTATGTGGCAGCACCGGGTTTCCTCCAAAGAAGGAATGATCATATCTTTGACGTCTAATAGCCAATGATATGAATATCTATATGCTCTAGAGGCGTCGTTAAATAAAACAAGCTTGTTTGCAGTGATTTCCGGCAACATAGGGGTAGGTAACTTACCTAGTGAGCAGTCATGTGGGTGGTATGGACTGACATTATCTCCACACAGAGTCCGGACTTTCTGAGATCCCCACCCGGCGGGATACAGGAGGAGGCCGACAACGAGAAAGAAACCTGCCATCAAATAGACATATGGGATTGTTATTATAAAATTGTTATTGTTAACCTCCCTTTTTTTTCCATTGCTGAAAGCAATGCATGCCAAATTCATTTCAATGTTGTTAAATTATTAACAATACCATTTTGGTTATCACAGCAAGAAAGTCAAAACTAAATTAATGGTGGTAAATGAAGATAAGTAACTGGTTGGTGCTTGGCAGCTGGCGTTCTTGGTCTTAGTTGGGGATTTAAAGACAGAAAGCATAACATTGCAAGGCGGTGTGAAATACATAAGACCATTGCGTTCGAGCTGAACAAAATAAAAGGGTATATTCCAATAAATGTTGTTTGTTTGGGATTTTACGTCCTGCCCATACATCAGGACGAGTACCGACTTGTGGCAGTGTGCACTCATGGTGACTTTATACTGCTGCCCCATTGGGAGATCAGGCCACCAGACGCTGACCCGATTTCCCCCCTCAGTCACATTATCCTGACACTGAGCTAACCAGTCCTTGTTCTTTCCCAGTAATGCCAAGTGCCAGGCTAGGTAGTGATAAGTATCAATGTTGTAAGTCATCGGTTTGATTCAGGCAGGATTCGAACTCCCAACATTCCATACAGGAAGTATGTGCTCTTGGCAATTCGACCACTGTGTCCTGTCAAAAATGATAATGAATACGTGTTTACACACGCACCCAAAGAAATAATAGACAACCATATGAGATAAGTATTTCTGGGGAAGGAATGTATACATTCCACTGAAGTTTGCCCTGCGCTACGAACCTGCTAGGCTCTGCACAAAGCCGGCTATGGTGAAGACACTCTTGGTGCATATGGCTCTCAGGCACAGTGAGAGAAGACACATGATCAACGACGTGGACAGCAAGAAGGAAGCGATGGTGAACAGGATGAGCGAGCACTTCCAGAGGCTGGGGAAGTCGTCCGATGGCATATCGAGACTCGTCACGTAGACGGCGCAATGCACGGCCAGCGTCATGTCCGCCGTAGGAATGCGCGCGCACCCGTTGAAGATGCCCAGCGACGGCCGGAAGTGCGCCGTCTGGTGGGCAGTAATTGCTTATTGTATTTCTTTTATGTGAAGGCGCCCTCTAGTGGACAGAAATGGTTTATTGCATTGTATATATATATATGTAAAGGTGTCATCTGGTAGACAATAATGTTTTATTATATTGTATTTATGTTAATGCGTCATCTAGTGGTTAATAATGGCTTGTTGGACAGTAATGGCTTATTGTATTGTATTTATGTAAAGGCGCCATCTGGTGGACAATAATGGATTCTGGACAGTCAAGTCTGTTCCCCACCTTAGAGGATCGTTCACAAATGTAATAGATTCTTCTTTACGTATGTTACAACTAGAAAGATAATCAGTTATGCCCCACCCCCTACTAATGCCTACCATACTAGTCTAACATAGTTACCTCCCTGCATATGTATCGTTTTTCTCTTATCTTGTTCTTTACCTATCATTCATGTACTGATGTTTTGCTTATTTTCCTGTGATTGTCTATGTGTATATTGTTGTAGATTTGTTTACTGTGTAGAGGCAATTGTGATTAGGACTGGAAGACCAGTGCATTAGCACTGACAACATGTTATTCAGAGGAATAAAAACACTTGAACTAAAAAGAATTATAATAATGAATATGAAGGGGTGAAGGGAGAAATAATCACATTTGAGATTTCAAACAGAGCCAGCATATCACATTACAAATAATTTACTCGCATTATTATGTAACAATTGACTATTTCACATCACTACTCACCGTCACATTAACATACCACCCGGGGTAGTCGATTTCCTCCTCCTTGCCCATAATCCAATGCGGGGTTATCATTCCCGCGATCACCACCAGGGTGGCTCCGAGCGACATGAGCGCCCAGAGCGCAGTACGACACGTCACAATGACGTAACACATGCTGGTTGCGGGCTGGTACGCCAGCTCCACATATTGCACCTCGGTGACGCTCTGCTTCTCACTGAAGGGCAATGCCCTTTCCTGTCTACGCCCGGTGCGGATTGGGAAGGCACCGGAGTGGCAAGGTCATCTGGTGGATGCGCCAATTAAACCTGCTAAATGATATATACACAAAGGGAAAATAGACATATCCCAGTTACTCCATTAAAGCAGCACAGTTCAATGGTGTTGAGTTGTTGTAATTGTTCTGAGATAAATATATCAATTTGATTATTATAATCTACTTTACATTAGTTTGAACTAACTTTTATTTTAAATGGATAACTTTTGAGATATTTTAAGAGGAAACATGTCAAAGTAGTTTTGGCATGCATGCCAAAATTCTGACGCCATAGGCTTCTGCAGTAACAAGTTTTATTAAATCGACTTAGTATTCCCTTCTATGCGGCGACAAATATTGAATAAGGGCATCAGTATTTAAGTTAGATATGCAAAATCAAGTATAGATAATTGCTTTGGTTTTGAAAATATGATGCTTCCTTGCACTATGCTGCTTTAAACTTTCAGCATCTGATTGTCACAACCAAAACGCTGACGTACATTTGTACCTACATCTCAAACCTAGATAGTGGTGTGCTTAGTAAGCATTTGTTGCTGCATAAAAGGGGATACTATTATTACTAAGGCAGCTTAATAGAATCGGTTACTGCTGAAGCCTATGGTGTCAAAATTGTGATGTGCTTGCCAAAATTAAGAGTACATATTGTCACTTCAAATATCAGCAGTGTTAGTCATTTAAAATCGAAGTTCATTCAAACTAAAGAAAAGTAGATCATAAAGATGGACTTTTTGTTTTTATCCTAGAAAATGGTAGAAACTGAGCACAATTGGACGATGAAACTGAGGAAACCATTATGTAAGTATATATTTCCAATAGGAAACTAACCATGAATCCCCCCATCCCTATGAGAGGTATTCAAGCATTTGAGGAACTTAAGCCTGGTACACACCTCCCGTATACGATTCACGCGCTAAAACTGACTGCCTGACGGGAGCCGTCACAACCCGACCCGTCCCGTTTCCCCACTAAAACTGCCCGATTCATTTTTCGAATCTTATAAAACCCGGTACACACCTCCCGTATAAAACCTAAAACTGAGTTTTAAGTCGCGAATCGGAAGGCTCTGGTGTGATAGGGGGTCACACACCTAATGACTGAAACCGACTAAAACTCAAACTTAGTCGTGAAACAGGCAGTTTTAGGTTTTATAGGGGAGGTGTGTACCGGGCATTACTAATTTAAAAAGAGAACATGAACGCCTCAGAAAAGAACTTAAATTCGACAATATTGTCGCTTATTATATGCAAAAACCCAATAGGCGTGCTAGGATGTACAACACTGTCTTGGATTACTCAAAAGATTAACGCTACGGACCTCATAATTAATCAAGGGGTGCTATGCGATCTCCTTCAATGATTAGAACGACAGCGCATTGTCCATGTTGCTACAAAACACGAAACTGCTATTATGGCGCCACCTGGTGGATATACGTTCTACACTCTGAAGCCATCTACTAGAATGCCTGTCATTTCCTTGCTGAGCAACTACTATATTTGGCCACTTCCGTCACAACGCGTGTGGTGTGGCATCGATTCCGATTTCTAATTAGCAAAGGTGATAAAGTGGGACATGTAATGTCACTTAATAAATTTGGTTTAGCTATTACGGTGATTATATCCATCAAATCCCTGGAATTGGCCTACACCTCGAATTACCATCAGTAAACATATGATGACTCAACAATATGGCCCGTTTCTTCAGTGACTATACAGTGGTGATGTGCATGTTGAGATGAATAAATGTACAGTTTATATAAATAAACCCTGTGGTACCAATGTCACTGTGTCGGGTAGGTATATCTGGTTATGCTGTCGGCAGTCTTCCAATGAGGCAGCACTATAGAGTTGCCTTGAGTACGCACTGTCACAAGTCGGCACCCATCCTGATATGCCATTACATGTTAACAGGATGTAAAACCCAAACAAACCAATGTAAAATAGACATATATCACATATACTCCATTATGGATATATACAATAATAGGTATGCAGGTATTGCAGGTATAGCAATACCTCAAGGAGTTTGACGCCCCTGCCTTGCAGAGTTATAAACCACTGCCTTGTGGTACAGGTTTTTGACAGAACCGAAGGCTAATGGAGCAAACCCTAAACAAAAACCAGGTCACTGTGGCAGCATTAAGGACAGTTGTGGTATGGAACTCCCAACATCTCCCGACCAGCCACTGCAGGGACAAATAGTTTTGCGCCTGTCTTGACATGTTCTTGCCGGTGTGAAACCTCTATTTGCTCCCTGAGAGAGTGCCGCTGGTAACTTACAAAAGCCAGCAGCACTTCAACACTTTTGCAGGCAGCTTTCATGAAATGTACAAATGGAGAGCGGCAGTCAAGTAATGAAAGCAGTCTTTGTCGCATCACGACCGACAGCATGATGATGACAATAATAGGCCTACAATCCTATTTCTGACTATGGTGTGTGCACATCAACCGGAATGTGTAACTAAATCCAGTTTGAACCAGCATAGTAAAGTGAATGTAAAGGTAGACACAACTGGTGAGCTCTTTCTGTCTTTAAATCAACGAATATTGCAATTGTTGTCATTGTTTCACAGTCACGCATGCGCCACACCGTTTCTCAAGTAACGGCTGGTGGTTCCGCCCTGAATCGACAGATGGCGTATGTGGGCGCTGCGGCCTGTCTTCGCCGCTTGGAGGTACTGACCCGTGCCGTTGGAGGGCGCGTCTAGCCAGCCAGGTTGTTGGTTGTTGGGAGTTTGACGTCCTGGCGACATTTAGGACCATATCAGGACAGGTACTGATTTGTGACAGTGCGCACTCATGGCGACTTTATAGTGCTGCCCACTGGGAGACTGGGTCCCAGCTTCATCACCACAGGAGTGGTGTCCGTGAAACCGACTCATTTGGTGTTGTAACCCTACGTATGTGTTAAACAGGTCAGGCACTATTAATATGTTGGATACCCGAGCAGCTCTCGTTCATGACATCTTCATTAATATAAAATCCATGTATACAGCTCCCATAGTGCTGGTGACCAAGGTTACAACATTCCAGTACTACTGTGATTTCAGATCACCCTTTCAGCGATTGCTGTGAAATGCGCCAAGGCAAGCAATACATTGAGTGAGGTCCTCATTGTGATTGTGGTTTTATGCCTTAACAACATCCGATGTCATCTGAGGTCAGGTTGAGAGTTGTTACAAAGCGCATGCCGGCAGCATCAAGCTTGCCGCCCACTGTCACGCAGCCCGACCTGCAGCCCGACCTGCAGCACGATGCAATATCTCAGCTGTCAGTTTATCCCCACGCGGCACCAATCAGTCCTTGTCCGAGCCCACTAATGCCGAGCAGCCAGGCCAGAGGCCTCACCTCCCAGACCGAAAGTTGGAACTGTGCTGCTGATACCCTGCCCTGTCCGCTGTTGCAATGTGGAGAACATGACACCAGTCCGCGATGTGCTAATTATTTGTGAAGTATTCTTCGTGGGAAGTGTAACAAAAGAAGATGGTTGGGAATGGTTGGCTGTTACAGTGTTATGTCCTAGCAACATCTAAGGTCATATCAGGACACGTACCTACTTGTGACAGTGTACACTAATTGTGACTTTATAGTGCTGCCCAACTGAGGCTGCTGGCATCATGCCCCGATATCCCACTCATTCATATTATCCTGGCACTGAGCTAACCAGTCCTTGCCCTATCCTGTTAATGCCGGCTGCCAGACTAGGAAGCGAAAAGTATCAATTTTACAAGTCATTGCCTTGACTTGAACGGGAACCGAATGCTACTGATTCGGCTGCTGCGCCAGGTTGTTTGGGAATGACTCCCGTCAACTGCGGACAATGAGTGAGAAAGAGAGAGAGATAGAGAGAGAGAGAGAGGGGAAGAGAGAGCGAGAGAGTAACAGCGCTGAACAGGCATTGGAAACAGCGACGATTTGAGTCATCTTATTTTGGGGGAATATATTGATTTCTGTGAATCGGCCTAGTCTTTCATTTTTCAACGCCAAGGCATTGGTATATCAGACTTGCTTATTTATTTCCACATTTCTTTAAAGTTGCATAGCCCGATGCTTTTGATTTTCTGACATTTTCTAAGATAAATACATTATGCTAATCATTATAGTGTATATTAGTTTAGGTTGAAGTAATTTATATCTTAAATGGCTAACTTTGGAGATATTTGACGTCAAAACATAGTAAATTAATTTTGGCAAGCATGCCAAAACTCTCGCACCATAGACTTCAGTAGGAACAGGTTCTATTAAATTGACTCTTTACGACCTTTTATGCAGCAAAACATGCTTAATAAGTGCACCAGTATCAAAGGTGAACACGTAGAATTGTGTCTATATAAGTGTTTTGGTTTTGAAAATTTGACGTTTTCATCGGACTATACAACTTCAAGCTGCATAGTCCGATGAATGCATCATATTTTCGAATCCAAGCCACATACCTGGATTTTATTCAACATATCCAACTTCGGTACCTGTGCACTAACTAAGCATTTGTTGCTGCATAGAAGGGCATGTTAAGTTAATTTAATATAACCTGTTACTGTTGAAGCCTACAGTGTCAGAACCTTGACAAACATACCAAAATTAATTTGGCAGGTTTACACTTCAAATATTAGTACTCTTAAATCAAATTGCTTCAAACTGAAGTTAGGCATATTATAATAATCCTGACAATATATTTATCTAAAGAAATAACAGAAAGGCAAACCCATCGAACTATGCAACTTACAAAGTTTGGTAAGAGAAATTGGGAATGCAATTCGTTGTCATTCATATGACGAATTATCCTTTGATTAATCATACTTGGTTAGTCAGGAGGCGCTTAATTAGAGGGGTAGAAAGTCTAGAAAGGAGATTTCATGTTGAGGTAATGGCAGCAGTTATTGAAACAATGAAATAACAAGCTCAGAACGATTGATAGAGATATGAGATGGAATTGGTGTCAAGACATAACAGTTCCCTTCAATTAGAAGGGTTTTATTTAGTCGCTACAAATACTTTCCAGCTGTGCACATTCTGTCAAAACCTGATATTTTAGTAATAACTCTGGGGTTTGCTTTTTTAAACCCGCTGAATATCACCCATACAATATGTAATGTCTAGTTTGCTGTTTAGAGTGTTCTCAGTCACAATCCTCCTGCCCTCACGTTGTCCATAGCTAGGGCAGGTGATCAAATTCCAATACTCTTTTCAATTCACACTAGGGTGGTTTTTTTCCCTCCACAAAATGAAAGCAATCAGGAGGGGTGAGGGTGGGGGGGGGGGGGGGTTCTATATCTAGCGTAATCAATTACCCACCCATGAAACACTCACACACTCACACTCACACACTCACACTCACACACACACTCACACACATAACCTGCCAAGGTCAGGTCTGTTTGTTGTTGCTGGCAACGACCACCCACCACCCCCACCACCACCAATGTGCTTCTCCTTTTCTTCTACCCTCATTCTTTTTGTTAAACTCCTCGCCCAGAGTCGTCCATTGCAGACTAATCTCGAGGGGTGTTTGCGCTGGGAGAGAAAAAAGCATCCCCAGGAAAATGAGTCAACGCAAGAGGAACGCTTAATATTCAGGGCGCTTTTAGGTTTGTGTTTGCGCAACTCATCCGGAGCGGAAGGTGAACAAAGACCTGCGAGCATGCGCAAACACTATCAGTGTCATGCGCACTCTGCGCTCTGGCCGGGAGCAACGCCCCCTGGTGTAATCCCCAAGAAGCTTGCGAACAGCTAATCCCACATCCCTTCCTACCCCTAGCCGTCGTCATGACCCTGTGGTCCCTGATGTGAGCGCGCGGGGTCACAGCCGTTTTGTTCTCTGCGCATGCTCGCTGCGCAAAGGCCAGTGAAGGCCATTAGTCACAAATGGACACTGTAGTCAGTCACGTGGTATGTGCTCTGCATTTGCAATATGTGCATCGAGGAGGGGTGGGGGAGGATGAAAATAAAAAACACTCGGCGGTAAAATGCGAAGCTGTGTTGTTTATATTGGACGCCAATGTACCGTAACATGGATTAAACTAAATCAAAGATTTAAAAATGCCATTCGATCCTTCAACTTCAGCAGTTAAAAAATTCAAATTGCCGACATGGCAGTGGACGATTGCAGTGGAAGATTTTCACCCTAAACCCGTCAGTAGTGGAAGAAGACATGCCGGAGCTGGCAGCTGACTGTGCACCTGGTTCTGTTTGCAAATGTATTGTAAAGGATTTCCACTTCCAAACAGCCGAAGGAACTATTAGTAATACCACTGGATCAAAGAGCACAGATACTCCTAGGTGCTGACTTATTTTTAACTAAAGGGAGCCCCATTCACTAGCCCAGTATTTCTAAATGCTGGGTTGTATCATTGACCAATACTTATGCAGTACACATATTTCTATGTGTTTTATGTGAAATCTTTTATATGGAATTTAATAATTGATACATCATTTAAATTTAGCTTATCGGTGCATGCCTATTTTTTTAATTGATATTTCATATGCATAATTTATATATTTCTATTTAAAATCAATATACAGTTTACTCTGTCTACAATGGACACCCATGGGACTGGAGCAAGATGTCGTTATTGAGATAGATCTGTTATAGGCAGAGACTGACTGATGGAATGGGTTGAAACCAATGTTTTTCTTTTATATTTGACTGACTAGGAAGGTCCTTACAAAGTCATTTCTACAATTTGTCCTTTGTACAATTAGTCATTTCTACTATTAATAATTTCTACAATTTGTCATTTCTACAATTTGTCTTTTCTCCAATTGGCCATTTGTACAATTAGTCATTTCTACTATTTTATATCAATATGGCATGTCGTTATTCACAGAGAATATTGATCAAATAGGTGAAAAAAGGCTCTTTGTCTGCATAAGACAGTGATCTGTTAGACACGGAGGCAATGCTATTAAATTAAAGGGGTGCCATGAAGGGACCAGCACTTTTTGCCATTATTGTCAGAGATTCGTTATTGACAGAGTAGACTGTATTATGGAATGAAGTAATTTAACTGGAGCTAAATGAAATAGATTAAGTAATCAATGGCAGAATTCATCTAGAACAAAAGTTATCAATAATACATTGAATTGTTAAAATTGTACCTTCTGACATGTTCCTCTATTGAAATCATGTCGTGCAATTTTCTCTGCAAGGATCTCGCCATAAATCTTACTCCAATTGTCAATCCAGATTCATTTTGCGTCAGCGGAACTTTGGGGTCCATCTTGTTATATTGATTTTTTTTTATTGACGCTTCATCTCCTAGCAACATCTAAGGTCATATAAGGAAGGATGCCGCGTTGTAAAAATACCTATTCGTGGCAATGTGTTAGTCCTGGCCCACTGGGATATCAAGTCGACAGTACCATCACCCGATATTCCACTCAGTCACATCATCCTAATAGCAAGCCAACCAGTCCTTTCCCCATCCTAGTAATGCTGAGTCCTAGTCAACGTAGATCCAGGCGCCAATTCTGCAAATATTTGGTTTGACTCGGCCGGGAGAAGATCATACAAGCTATCACGTGGGAAGTTGATACCTTACACATTAAGCCGTCCCGTCCGACGCCATCCTCTAAGATACAACCATTCATCCTCTGCAGGAATGTTCCGGAGAGGTCACCTGCACACCTAGCAGACGGGATCACCGAATGAGTTGAGCGTCTGTCTCTCGTCTTGGTAGATCGTGAGATTCGAACCCACGGGTTCGAACCCTGGTCGAGTCAAACCAATGACTTAAAAATGTATACCTGTCACTTCCTAGCCAAGCGCACAGCATTATTAGGATAGAGAAAGGACTGGTTGGCTCAGTGTCAGGATAATGTGGCTGAGTGGGATATCAGGTCATGGTGCTGGAAGCCTCGGTCTCCCAGTAGGGCAGCGTATCAACTCGGCATGAGTGTGCATTGTCACAAGACGGCACCCGTCCTGATATGACCGTAGATGTTGCAAGGACGTAAGACTCCAACAACCAACCAACCTGCACACTGTTGCCATCCCCGTGTATGACTCCCTGAGATGGCCTGATATGTTGCTAGGACGTAAAACAACAACAAACAAACAAAACAAACTCCCGGGGGAGGATGGTGCACCAGCCGCCGATGTATTCTGGTTGGATGTTGGAGTTTTATGTCCTAGCAACAGGATGTGTACCCACTTGTGACAGTACCCACTCATGGCGACTTAATAGTGTTGCCCCACTCGGAGACCAGGCCACCAGTACCATGCCGTGATATCCCACTCAGTCACGTTTCCTGACACCGAGACAACCAGTCATTGCCCTATCCTAATATAATGCCAAGCATCTGGCAAGGAAGTGACAAGTATACTTTCTTAATACATTGGCTTAGCCCTGACCAGGATTTGAACCCGTGGGTTCGAATCGCACGATCTACCTAAACGGGTGACGGACGCTCAACTCATTCGGCCATCCAATCTGGTCCGATCTATTCTCGTTATCGCCCTTTGACTTAGCGTTGTAATGGGTCCGATAATGAGCAGCCGGCTGCTGCGTCTCCTACCTGCCGGTCACCGGATGTGGCAGTTGCGGTTGCGGGGGCGGGGGGGGCCGGGGCGGGCGCGGCGAGCGGGGGTCGGGACCCGTTACCCGCTACACTTTGGTTAGTCACATACCTTATGGTCCACAAATAGGGTGTCGCTATGGAAGTGTGTTTGTTGTTGTTTTGCATCCTAGTAATACCCCTGTCACACTACGACGTAATGAGCCAACGTGAGCCTAACGTGGTGATATTTCGTCATTACGTTGATGTACGTTGGATTATGTTATGATGACGTCATAATGACGTTAGAGTGACGTCGAGCTACGTCATATTGCGTCGTGTTACGTCAAGTTACGTCGAGGTTTTGGACATGTTCAAAAGTTTCGACGTAGGTCGAACGTAAGGGTTTACGTTCGCCGTACGTTCTGTTCACGTTCAGCGAACGTCAATGACGTTAAACGGACGTTATTCCAACGCTCCTCACTACGTTCAACTATGTTCCACTACGTTGACCCCCATTAAACCAAGTGCAAATGCCCACGGGGCGTAATGGGAACGTCAGGACAACGTCAGGAGAACGTCAGGAGAACGTCAGGAGAACGTGCATTCAACGTACGTTCAACGTCTCATGACTTAGCTAACGTCACGTAACGTTCTTCTGACGATGGAATAACGTTCATAACGTTCCGTCAGCGTCATTACGTTGACCTCTCTCGTCGAACGACGGTATCACTACGCTTTACCAACGTTACTCTGTCGTCCACTACGTTGCATCCACGTTCAACTTGTGCCCAAATTTGCATACTATGCCGAGAAGTTCAACGTTCTTCACGTTCTCCCTACGTTGACGTCGTTACGTCGTAGTGTGACAGCCCCATTACATCGACGGTCATATCAGGACGAGTATCACTTGTGACTGCACTCTCATGCCGACTTAATAGTGCTGCTCCACTGGGGATGAGTGTCCCTTACAAGGTTGTTCTTCACTATATGGCCATATCATTTAAGTTCTCTCTGAACCAATTAACCTCCCTGATCGGTTTTCCCCTACATTAATCTTTAAATTAGCTTACAGAGAAATTGTGCTAAAATATATTTGTGCTGCATGTATGTATTACATTCGTAAACATATATATATATATATATATATATATATATATATAAATATATAAAAAAAAATATATATATATATAAAAATGTATAAAAATATATAGAAATATTAAAAAATATATATAAAAATAGATAAATATATATAAATATATATAAATATATATAGATATATATAGATATATATAGATATATATAAATATATATAAATATATATAAATATATATAAATATATATAAATATATATAAATATATATAAATATATATAAATATATATAAATATATATAAATATATATAAATATATATAAACATATATAAACATATATAAACAGATATAAACATATATAAACATATAAACCTGTTGAATGAGTTTAGGCTCATTCGGGGTCATTGCGTGGTGCACAGGGAAGTGAAGCTGTTGGGCACCCCCCCCCCCCCCCACACACACACACACACTCCCCTCCCTTCCTCCTGCGTCCCGCAGCCCCTCTTGTCAATGCAGCTGTTGCTGTGCACTGGATCAGGTCGGAGATGTCAGGTTGGAGAGGTCAAGTTGGAGATGTCAGTTTGGAGATGTCAGGTTGGAGAGGTCAAGTTGGAGAGCTCAGGTTGGAAAGCTCAGGTTGGAGATCTCAGGTTGGAGATCTCACGTTGGAGAGCTCAGGTTGGAGATCCCAGGTTGGAGAGTTCATTAACCATCCAGCGCACCCCCATAACAGACGAGATGAGGGCCGACCTGGCATGGGTCCCGGCTTTTGCGGGCGGCTGGAATGGATCCGCAATAATACCTCCTAATGACCCGGGCAGGGAAATAGTCATTGATGCCTGCCTCGATGGGATCGGAGGCAGACGACACCAGGCCCCTCATTGACGGCTACTATCAGGACTATGAGAGTATCACACAGATTGAGGCACTCAGTGTCCTCACGCTCATCCATGACCATGACGAAGGCGGACACATAGCCATATGATGCGACAACATGGCGGCTATCCAAGTCCTCGCAACAGGCAAAGGACAAAACCTGCACCTCCACAGCATCGCCCCTGACAGCCTTGATGTTCCAGGCTGTCTGCAACATAACACTGACATACCGCCACATCCCCGGTGACAAAAATGTAGTTGCTGATGCCCTCAGGCGTGCCCACATAAGCCCCCACTACCAACAGCTAGCTATTAACATCTGCCTGCATAAAGACCTCACCCCAATGCAACCAGCCCTCCTCGATTATAGCCAATTACAACCTCTCTCTATCCACAGAGGCAGAGTACAAGAGTCTCGAGAGGGTAGTGGAGGTGAGGCAGGTGGATGCCCGGGCGCTTGGATCCTGGGCCAACTACAATGCCACAGTCAAGAACTATGTGGCCCACTGCAACAAGTTTGATGTGCCCATACTAGACCCAACACCACTCCAGCTGAGGCGCTGAATAGAAGAGTGTGCGGCCCGGTTGTGCCCATCAACTGTGGCGAACTCAGTGCTGCACCTCAGGCTCTTCTTCAAGATAAAGGAGGTGGCGACCACACCACTCGACCATATCGCCTGCACTCTGGCACTCAATGCCCTGAAGCAATCCAAGGACCACAGGCCGAAACAGCAGACACAGGCGACAGTGCGGGTCATCCGACAGGCGGTTATCGACCTCAGCTCCTCACCGTAGGGCAAGGTGGAGGCATTTGCAATACTAGTCATGTTCTACACAGGATCCCGACAATCGGAGGTGGCTCCACGATTCTTAGGAACCTTCGACCCAATGCACCATGCTACCAGGGCAGATGTCTGGGTCCAAAACGGGTCACTGCATATCAACCAGAAATGGACGAAAAACGTGCAGGCCAACAACCAGTCATGCAGACTCCACCTCGCACCCAGCCCAGATCTGCGATTCTGCCCGTGACGACATACCAGCAAATGATCCGCATTGCACCCACCCAGTCTTAGACGCAGCCCTGCTCGTGTTCCCGTTGGATGGGCAGCTGATGACAATGCCATACATTGCTAAACATGGCAGGAGGTCCAAAACACCAAGCCTCCTGCCCATCCCTTCCCCCTCCATGCCATCCAGAGGTCAGCTGCCACCATCGCCTTTGGCTCGGGCAGCACTGACTTGGAGGTCCAGCACTTCGGCGGATCGGCCTCCGACGCACACAAGCGATACATCAAGACTAACAACTCCAACAGGATTAATCATGCCCTGGCCAATGCCATCATGCAACACTAACTCAACCACCTACAAACTATTGGCTTGCCCAAATTAATCATAACATTATATATTACTATATTTATTATCTTTTTATTTCTTATTAATCATAATATAATTAATTAACTATAAAATTAAATTGATCATACTTACATACTATACTTATCATACTTTTATATCATATTTATCATATTAAGTAACTAATGCTACCCACTAGTTACCATCATATTTTCCTGATTCTCGCCTTGCTCATATGCCACATCTCATCTCACCTCCATATCTGATTGCGATCACCCCATGACCTTGTCCCTTGCACCTCTCGGCAGACCCCTACCCACCGATGTAATGCCCCCGGGGGCTGCCCGGAATAAATCCATGTTATCCCAACTTCATGCGTCCACGTCTTGTGTACCTTTGGTGCAATGATATATAAACATATATAAATATATAAAAATATATAAAAAATATATAAAAATATATAAAAATTTATATAAATATATATAAATATAGATAAATATATATAATATATATAAATTTTATAAATATATATAAATATAAAACAATATATATAAATATATATAAATATATATAAATATATATAAATATATATAAATATATATAAATACATATAAATACATATAAATATACATAAATATATAAAAATATATATATATTATTGATATAGTTATGCATGGATTGAAATGCATAGTTATAGTGCACTTTGAACCCCCAACCCCTCCTCCCCAAAAAGAAGAAGAAAATAATAATAATAAGTTCAATGGTCATATCTCGGAAATGACGTATTGATGATGTAGGCGCAATCTAGATATATACATTAATGATTACTTAGGTATATAAAGATTGCATAAGTATATAAAGATTGTTTATGTACTTCTAAATATGCTCCAGAAGTCCAGAATGATATTGCACCCTGTGCCACCAACGCTGACTGATAGCAGACTTAAAACCGCCTGTCAATTGTCCACCCTGGGGAGTAGGAATGAGATAGAGGAGAAGTCACAGCGTGAAAAGGTTGGAGATGTTGAGATATGTTACTAAATCTCCACCAATAAAAAAATGTCAACAAACAACAAAATAATGCCACGTCATTTCAAGCTTCTACGTGTACTACCCCCCCCCCCCCCGAATTGGGCAGGCAGATCTGTGAACCCTCAGCGAGCGTGTGACGCAAGCTTAGTAGACACTATTACCCAATCACAGAACTGCGTGGCCTGGAGAGAAGGAAGCCCAGATCGGTTAACAGTGTAACACCCAGCACCCTTGTCAGCAGGCCCCCGGGTGAAGAATGGCATAAATCTACCTTATCTGGGCCCCAGACACCCGGCTCCCTTGCCGCCTGCTGCAGCCTCGCAGATCCTGCTCATGAATATTCAACGACGGCAGGGGCTCAGAGCAGGACGTGGTGTGGGCGATATTATGGAGATCCACAGTCATTAGCTACCCATTGACAGCTTCCACTGCCTTCCTGAGTTTTATGGAGAAGCCCGGAGGCCTCGGCCGGCCAAGACTGCCATCCAAAAGGCACAGGCGGGGTTTTATAGTCGCAGAAATGGCACAATGCAGCTGTTGGTGTGCTCTTGGTCAGGTCGGAGATGTCTGGTTGGAGATGTCAGGTTGGAGAGGTCAAGTTGGAGATGTCAGATTGGAGATGTTAGGTTGGAGAGCTCAGGTTGGAGAGCTCATGTTGGAGATCGCAGGTTGGAGATCTCAGGTTGGAGATGTCAAGTTGGAGAGATCAGGTTGGAGATCTCAGGTTGGAGAGCTCAGGTTGGAGATCTCAGGTTGGAGAGCTCAGATTGGAGATCTCAGGTTGGAGAGCTCAGGTTGGAGATTATCAGGTTGGAGATCTCAGGTGGAGATGTCAAGTTGGCGATCTCAGGTTGGAGAGCTCAGGTTATATATATCTTAGACTGGAGATCTCATGTCGGAGATATCAGGTTGGAGAGCTCAGGTTGGAGATCTCAGGTTGGAGAGCTCATGTTGGAGAGCTCATGTTGGAGAGCTCATGTTGGAGAGCTCAGGTTGGAGAGTTCAGGTTGGAGAGCTCAGGTTAAAGATCTCAGATTGGAGAGCTCAGGTTGGAGATGTCAGGTTGGAGATCTCAGGTTGGAGAGCTCAGGTTGGAGATCTCAGGTTGGAAAGCTCAGGTGTGAGATCTCAGGTTTGAGATGTTAGGTTGGAGTGCTCAGGTGGGAGATCTCATGTTGGAGAGCTCAGGTTGGAGATGTCAGGCTGATGAGCTCACCTTGTTAGAGTCACAGAGGATTTAGCAGAGCAAATCTTCTTCAGACATGGTTTAAAAAAATTATTATTCATAGGGAAGGTCGTGAGTTCGAATTCCAGCCGAGTCAAGCCAATGACTTACAAGATTGATACGTGTTGCTACCTAGCCTGGCACTCGGCATAACTAGCATAGAACAAGGACTGAGTACCTCAGTGCCAGAATAATGTGACTGAGTGGGAAATCGGGTAACAGCGTTGGCGACCTGATTTCCCAGTGGGGCAGCACTATAAAGTCGCCATGAATGTTCACTGTCACAAGTCAGTAGTCGTCCTTAGATGGTGCCAGGGTGCAAAACCCCCAACAAACAAACTATACTAGACCGCGACAAGCATGCATTTATTAAGCCACTCCCTTGACATTGCAGCAGATCGAACCCACGACCTGCCACACGGGAAACGGGCGCTCAACCTATCCCACCATCCAGTTCAGCGTGCGCAACCTGTGACACTGACAGCGACAGACCATGTGACCACGCCGACCACGTGATCTGGGAGTGGCCTGTGTGACGCGCGCTGTGTCTCGCCTGGGGCGGCGGCCAAGCCTGGCGACATGGCGGCCGGTAAATGGCGTCATTATGCCGGCTCAATTACAACATTTACCAGGTGGAGTCTGAGACCAGACCTGTGCGTCGTGAATGGACGATTATCCACCTATGGCGGCGGTCACTAATTTGATTATGGCGCATACGCGGCAATCAACGGAATATTAATGGTGAGCAAGCAATGGTTTGGATGTTGGCATGTTGGTGCAGGATGTATTTCTGGTTTGCGCCTACTGGTCATTCATCACCACTCACCGCCAATGGGGAATAAAGAGGACGAGAGAAAGCATTGGCGATAGACGAAAGAATTATGCAAATAGAAATAATAAGGGGGGGGGGGGCTAAAGCCCTGGTCACATAGCCATTAGTGGAGGTAGGTGAACGTGATGCAGGATAACATAGTTGAAAGTAGTTGAATGTAGTTGAATGTAATTGAATGTACTGGAATCCATACTTGTCTTTGATGTTAACTTGGTAATAACGTGGGTGAGCCGTGATCTCCGATTTAATTTTTGGACATGTTCAAAAGAGCAGTATGTTAGAGGCTGAATTTCGAACGTAGTATAACGTAGTAGAACGTAGTAGAACGTAGTAGAACGTAGTAGAACGTAGTAGAACGTAGTAGAACGTAGTAGAACGTAGTAGAACGTAGTAGAACGTAGTAGAACGTAGTAGAACGTAGTAGAACACACCTCTTAATATACTCTAGCATACTCTAGCATACTCTAGCATACTCCAGCATACTTTGACCCACACAAAACCATGGCCATTCCACATTGCGCATGCCGTGGTCACATTTGTCGACGTAGTTGAACGTAGTTGAACATATTGGAGGCTAATATAGTTGAACATGGTTGAACGTAGTTGAACAAACCGGCATCCATACCATAACGTATTTACCCATAACATTCGGTGGCAAAAGGTGCTGTACCTTAACGTCCACTAACAGCTATGTGACCAGGGCTTTAGACTATAAAGTTATCCGGTTAACCTGTGTATTCTTATATATGAGTGTGTGTAACTGATGTGTAGTTGGCTACACTGGAAATATTTCAACCATTGTTTTTAGGACACCAGGGAATCATGTATCTGCGCTCGCTTCACACGCTCTATGCTCTGAGTAATTTGATAACATCCATATGCATGCATAAATTCAGTATTGTCGCCTACGTTTGATTTGATCTAATCATGTCGCTGACAATAAAATCTCGCGTGCACAAACACGATAACTCAGCACCTCCTGCATGCAATGTTGTTTTTCCCCATGTGTGATTTTCTCCTCCCTGTGGCTTTCTTTTATTTTCGTCACGTGATGTGCGTTATTTCACTACACCCGCACAACATTTACCCACCCCGCCAATGCTATTGACAAACAGGCTGACAGATAATACCGGAGATGACATTTCTTACCGATGCTCATTTCTTTCATTGGCCCCCAATACCTGTTTTCTTTTGTATTCGCCACGCGCGTTAGTTGAATTACAATTAATAACAACGGCCATAGAATGGTGATTTTAACAAATGGGGGAAGGGGTGGCAGGGGTGGATGTGTGGGTGGGCGGAGTGGTTCCAGGATAGACCAGAATCTGGCATTAATGCTGCATAGTCCGATGAAACATAAAAATTTTCTAAATCAAAGCAACTACCTATATTTGGTTATTCATACCCACCCCTGCCCCACCCTTACTACACCTTCCTTCAAAACCTGTTACCTAACATTTTTCTTACCCACCCCTACCCCACCCCTACTACACCTTCCTTCAAAACCTGTTACCTAACATTTTTCATACCCACCCCTACCCCACCCATACTACACCTTCCTTCAAAACCTGTTACCTAACATTTTTCATACCCACCCCTACCCCACCCCTACTACACCTTCCTTCAAAACCTGTTACCTAACATTTTTCATACCCACCCCTACCCCACCCCAACTACACCTTCCTTCAAAACCTGTTACCTAACATTTTTCTTGAAATTGACATAAAACCTGTCCCCACTGCAATCTCAGACTTCCGATCCCATCATTGGGCCACACAATAAGGAACAGGTTTCTTGCATTTGGTATTGGTGATTGGATCTACTGATTTGCATATTTACAATATAATGTATATATGTGTATTGGAGATATGTTATATCTTGTGAAAAAAGAAGAGAGAAAGACAAAGGAAGAAAGAAGTGTTTAATGTAGCAGTCACACTACGACGACAAGCAGCGGCGACAGCCCTGTGACACCCACTCCCGGTTGTCGCTGATTGTCGCGCAGGTGTCGCGCAGGTGCCGCGCAGGTGCCGCCGTGACACCTCCGCGACACCTCCGCAACACCTCCAGTTTCTCCACTCTTTCTCGACTGTCGCCGGGTTGTCATGGGGATTTTGGACATGTTGAAAAACTTCTACGACAGCCGACGACAGCCGAGGTTGCGGCACTGTCGCGGCACTGTCGCGGCACTGTCGTCTTGTCGTTAAGCTGTAGTTGCTTCTCTCTCCATGTATGTGTCTCTGTGTGTCTCTGTGTCTGTGTATATGTGTGTCTATGTGTCTATGTGTGTGTCTGTGTCTATGTGTGTGTCTGTGTGTGTATTTGTGTGTCTATGTGTGTGTGTCTCTGTGTCTGTGTGTGTGTCTGTGTGTGTCTGTGTGTGTCTGTGTGTGTCTGTGTCTATGTGTGTGTCTGTGTCTATGTGTGTGTCTGTGTGTGTGTATATGTGTGTCTATGTGTGTGTCTGTGTGTGTGTCTGTGTATGTGTGTGTGTGTCTGTGTCTCTGTGTCTATGTGTGTGTCTGTGTCTATGTGTGTGTCTGTGTGTGTCTGTGTCTATGTGTTTGTGTCTGTGTATGTGTGTGTGTCTGTGTCTCTGTGTGTGCCTCACTCTGACTCTCAGTCTGACTCTGACTCTTACTCTGACTCTGACTCTCAGTCTGACTCTGACTCTGACTCTCAGTCTGACTCTGACTCTCAGTCTGACTCTCACTCTCACTCTCAGTCTGTCTCTCACTCTCAGTCTGACTCTGACTCTGACTCTCAGTCTGTCTCTCACTCTCAGTCTGACTCTGACTCTCAGTCTGACTCTCACTCTCAGAGACACATACAGTCTCAGAGACACACATAGACACATACACACACAGACACAGACACACACAGACACACACAGGCAGAGACACACACAGAGACACAGACACAGACACACATACACACAGACACACATAGACACACATAGACACACATAGACACAGACACACACATAGACACAGACACACACAGACACAGACACACACACAGACACACACAGACACAGACACACAGACACAGACACACACACAGACACACACATGGACACACATATACACACATAGACACAGACACACACATAGACACAGACACACAGAGACACAGACACACACATAGAGACACACACAGAGACACAGAGTCACACACACTCAGACACAGACACACAGACACTGTCGTCCCGCTGTCGTCCCATCTGTTGTCCCGATGTCGTCCGGATGTCGTCCGATTGTCGTCCAACTTAGCCCGAATTTGCATAGGTCGTCGGGATTTCACAAAATCCCAGCCGCCGGGCTGTCGTCCCTACCTTGTCGTCATAGTGTGACTGCTACATAAAGACAATACTAGAATCATGCAATACCATGTGATGCATACTCACCAACTGCATAATACATATGTTAAAGTGGAATTGTATGAAGTTATTATTGCAACTAGTAGTCCATTTATATTATGTTTCTATTATCAAACAGCATTTTCATGTGGTTATTATTGCAACTGATATTGTCATTTATGTACCACCAAATTGTAATGAATGGCTGGAAGACCAGTGCTCTGGTGCTGACAAAAGACATTATTCACTGAATAAAATACATTTAATACAATTTAAAAAAATCTAATTTAGACACTAGTATACTTCTCTAACATTTGTTGCCACATAGAAGGGAACACTGAGACAATTTAATAGAACCAGTTACTGCAGAAGCAGATGGTGTCAGAGTTTTGATGTGCATGCCAAAATTAATTGTGTATGATTGAACTTCACATATCTCAAAAGTTTGCAATTTAAAATAAAAGTGACTTCCCCAACCTAAAGTAAAGTAGATCACAATGATCAATCTAATGTATTCATATCAGAATATTTCAGAGATTCAAAATCATCGGTCTATGCAACCTTAGTTCTTAGTTTTGTTAACGGCCATGGAATGGTGACTCTAACAAATGGGGGAATGGGGTGGGGGTGGTGGAGGGAGTGGGGGTATTTCCAGCAGAAATCAGAATCTGGCATTACCACAAAGCCCATTGTGGAGAAGCCCCTTGTCTCTCACAGCTCGCTGACGTTATCTCTACTACCCGCTGTCAGCGTTGGCTGTCTCCTGCCGCAGATTCTGCTGAGATTGCCTCAATTAAAATGGCGCGCATGCGCGTGTTAACGGAGCTCGGCGGGCAGCAACTCGGGGTTCTCTGCACGTGTTGCCCAGCCCCACTTTATCCGCTGATTTATGGTTATTCAGAGAGCATAATGCTGGCCGGTACACGCCTTCCCCCCACACACAGCCCGACAACCCCCCACTCGCACCCTCAAAACTGCCCACCACCCATACACCACCCAATCACAACTCATTCCCCGCCCATCCTCCCTCCCCCAATCCCCTTCCCCCAACCGGGGTGTATAACTTCTTACCACACCACCTTTCTCCGCCCATCGCCCCGCCCATCCCGGCAGGCCCTACCAATCCCTCACACATATCCCACCCCCACCCCATCCCCCACCCATTCCACACTCATTCCTAACCCATCCGCCAACCATCCCCAACCACGACCCACCCATCACCCACCCATTC
Organism: Branchipolynoe longqiensis; assembly: GCA_030323885.1. Taxonomy (NCBI): domain Eukaryota; kingdom Metazoa; phylum Annelida; class Polychaeta; order Phyllodocida; family Polynoidae; genus Branchipolynoe; species Branchipolynoe longqiensis. The sequence goes on along the minus strand of CM059187.1, from coordinate 55,702,501 downwards.
CCCACCCATTCCCAACCCATCACCCACACATCACCCAACAATTCTCCGCCCATCCCGCACCCATCCCCCACTCATCCTACCCATCACCACCCATCCCCCACCCATCCCCAACCACGACCCACCCATCCCCAACCCATTCCCCTCCCATCCCCCACCCATTCCCCACCCAACACCCACCAATCCCCCACTCATCCTACGCATCCCCCACCCATCCCCCACCCATCCTCAACCACGACCCACCCATCACCCACCCGTCCCCCACCCATCAAGCACCTTCCTCCACCCACCCATCACCCACCCATCCGCACCATTCCGCACCCATCCCTCCACCCATTCCCTACCCACACATCCCCCACTCATCCCCCACCACCCAACCCGCTCATCTACACACTCTTAGTTAGAGCATAGCTCCAGCCAAACACCCCAGACAAGAGCCCGGCTAACAAACCTACCCAGGACCAGACACGATGGCTGAATGAGTAGAGCGTCCGTCTCCTGGGAATCCGAAACGATGGGTTCGTGTTTTCGAACCCTGGTCGAGTCAAACTAATGACTTGAAAATTGATACTTGTGGCTTCCTAGCCTGGCGCTCGGCATTATTAGGATAGGGCAAGGACTGACTTGGCTCAGTGTCAGGATAATGTGACTGAGTGGGATAGCAGGTCATGGGTGCTGGTGGCCTGGTCACCCAGTGGGGCAGCACTATTAAGTCGCAATGAGTGTGCACTGTCACAAGTCGGTACCCATGCATCCTTTTGCACTGCCCTGCCCACCCACCCACCCCCTTGCTCCCCCCCCCCCTTGATCTCTCTGATCACTACCCACCAGAAACCAAGTCCTTTGGTGGTGCCCATGCAGTGCTGCAGATGTGCAGCCTTCAGTGTGCCAACGTGACTGAAAACTTCACCAAAACAACCAACATACTTATATTACCTCTCAGGAAGTCGTATTTTTACTTAATGTGGAATAGTTGCTAACACAATTTCGCAGAAGAAAACACCCAGTATAATAACCGCACCAAGTTGGCTCATTAGGAAGTATTATTGGGTTTTCAAAGTGAGGTTAATGAAGTACACCTATTGTGAAGATTACAGTTTCAGCCAGGTGTAGATGTCCAGTGGACAGTACCTCGGATGGCACGCATTACCTGTTGTATGGTAAATATGTTTAATCTGTTGAAAAAGTTCTTTTGTCAGCGCCAAAGCACTGGTCTTCCAGTCATTTTTCAATTTGGAATTATTTACACAAAAATGGTATACATAGTATCTGTGTATTAAAATGAGCTCACTATTGCTGTTGAATACACAATATGCAGCACATCGCACTTTTCATTCGTCCATTTGTATACCCTATTGTTATTTATTGGGTGTACATGGCGGTAATGGGGAGGGGACCTTAGCCGGGGCTTAATGCCAAATAAATATTTGTTTAATTATATATTTATAATCAAGACCAGGACAACCTTAGACAATCCTGGGGGGGAAAAGCTCTCTGGAACAATTGTTCGTGGCAATATAAATTTTGAATCAGATTTAGGTTATATTTTGAAATTATCTTAATGTTGCAACCCACCATCATCTCTCTCACCTAACCCTCAGCCTAATCCCCTACACACAAACCACACACGCCTACACCCCTGCCCAGGCTCCACACGCAAACCACCACACACACACACCCGCTTGCCCCGCCAGCCCCCTATACCCTTCCACGCGCCAACACACCAACCCTCACACTTCCACAGACACACACACACCTCCACACCTTCCACACACACACACCTATTTCCGCTCGCGGCATGTGCGCATCGCAGTGCAGGGAACCACGTGACACAGACGCGGGGCGGCGTGTGAAACGTGAGAACGGGGGTGGGGGTGGGGTGAGAACAGAGGGTCAACACATGCACCTTGTGCGGCGCGCCTCCATCGTGATGACAGTCGTGAGCTTGAATTCCCGCCCTCCTCGCTCTGACTCAGGCCGCTGTGTGAGTGTCGTCTGCGTGAACAATGTGGGACTTGTCGTGAAATTGAAATTATTTAAAGCCCCACCCCTCCCTCTCCCTCTCCCCCTCCGCCTCCCTATCCCTCACCCGCCCTAGTCCTTGCTAGACTTGTTGGGAAGCGCGGGTATCAGTGTATTTCGAAATGGCACTGATGTGATGACTACGTTGTGTTAGCAATTTCGAGACACTCGGGAACCGGTGGTAGTAGCGGAAGTAGATTCCAGGTGGCGCTAGGAGTAAGGTTCGCCGGTGTCACAGTTTGAGCGCCCTGCCAGTTTCAGCTGACTGTCAGTTTCATGTGCATGCATCAAAATCTAACAGCATTGTCACTAACCTTATGAATTTAATATAATGTTTTTGGTAAAGATGTTTTCTATATGTGCACCAAGCGATTTGTTTCTAGGTGGTGTGCTTTTAGAGATATTTCACTGTTCCTGTATTTGCACACGACCATTGACAATACCTTGAGTTTGACGGTACGCGCAGTGCAAAACATTAGTTTTATTCAAAATAAATAGAAATCCAGAGCCCTAACCTTATAAATTTAATATACTCTTTTTGGTACAAATGTTTTCTATATGTGTACTAAGCGATTTGTTAATAGGTGGTGTGGTTTTAGAGATATTTCACTTCTTCTGTATTTTCTGTATGAAGATTGCTCACGACCATTGACAATGCCTTGAGTTTGAGTGTATGCAGTCAGCTGAAACTGGCAGGGCGCTCAAACTGCGACACCAGGATGGGCGGTTCAGCGAAATAGAAATAATAATCTTTGGTATTTATCTCCACAAAATATATTATTTAGAACAGATATATATGCATGTACGAAGAGCTCAGGCGCAAACACCGATGAATCCAATTTTGCTGTTTTCTGTAAAAATGGAATGTGTTGTGTTTTCAAGTTAAAATCTATCAACTTCATATTGGGTAGTGCATTAGATAGATGATGTGTCACTTCCTGTGAAAAGAAACCCTTATTTGATTTTAGTAATGATCACACCCTCAGCTCAAACTTGATAATGATAGTCATGGTTTCATTTTAGCCTGAATAGTGTTTGTCGGCTTTTGCCCTTGAACCATTCTTATGTACATATATGCATACATATATACAAACAGAAAATATCTATGTATATATATGTATATATATATATATATATGGATACTATGCTGCACTCACCTCGCTAGTTGAGATCAACACAAGAACTAGCACTACCAGGCAGGTCGCATCACGCTGCTTAGGTAGTCCAATGGTTAAAATGCTCATACCCGAATGGGGACAATAGGCGGTCTTGCTCTCAGGATGGTGTGATATTTGTGTGTAACGCCTCTTAGTGTGCTGGTGCCATGACCAGGATGCTGTTTATTGCTGATCTCCTATTTAGGTAAGATAAGTATCGATCCTCCAGTAGAAGGTAATGGGCGATCCTCACCTCACCAGGCAGACACAGGGAGGCGCTGGAGGAAGGCTGGTTTGTACAGTCGTTAGGGCGGTCGCCCTGGAATGAACGCAATGTGGGTTCGATCCCCACCCTATGACTGTTGTCCCACGTTGTACAACGCCTGCAAGGGACTGTGACCGGTTTGCGGGAGACCCTCTGTGTAGTGCCCCTCCCTGCTCCAGCACTCCCCCGGGCCTGGACTACCGGAGAGTCCACACAGGGCGGGTCGGCGCCTAAATCAAGCTTCTCTATGGTGTGAGCAATGCTCGCAATGAAATCAATGGAGTTGAGGTTGGTTGGTTCTTGAAGTTTTACGTCTTGGAAACATCTCAGGTCATATCAGGATGGGTACCGACTTGTCACAGTGCGCACTCATGGCGACTTTATAGTGCTGCCCTACTGGGAGATCAGACCGCCAGTCGCATTATCCTGACACTGAGCCAACTTGTCCTTGTTCTATCCTTATAATGCCGAGTGCCTGGCTAGGAAGCGACAAGTAGCAATTTTTAACTCATTGGTTTGACTCAATCAGGGTTCCTACGATCGACCAAAATGGGAGACCGATGCTGAACTCATTCGGTCATCCCGTCTGGTGTAGTGGAGTTGATGTGGTGCTTTCCCATAGGTACATGTGTCATTCACTGCGCTCCCACACCTTTGACCTGCCTCCTGGGTGCAGATCGCCAGCCATCTGGTCCTCCGGTATCACATGTTACTGTTACTGTGGTCCCTCTACCAGCCTGCATGGACAGTCAGCTGTACGGGGGCGGGTGGGTGGGCGGGTGAAAGTCACCAAGTGGTGATGCTTGAGTAACTAGTGGTAATACTGTGAGTGGCAGGCACGTGGGTATGTGGATACAAATAGAGACCTTCTGAATGTTTTGGGTTCATCATCTTCCTAAATTAGACAAGTGCATTATAAAATTGTGACATGCAGTTTCTTCGTGTCATTACAAACACATCGTGTTTTTTAAAGCACTTTATTTATAGAATTGCGTGACGGTCTTAGAGTTTCTATAGTACATAGTATTAAGCAGCTATCATGTTAACCATTAGTATACATAATTATCTAAATTATAATTATTTTATATATACATAATTATCATAATATTAATTATATATACATAATTATCCTTACTATAGCTATGTGTATATACATAATAATCATAATAATAATTAAGTATAAAGAGTATAATAATATTATACCTATATAAAGGGCCGGAATCAACATGTATTAATCAAATATATTCGGCGAGAGTTGATATATTTTGGTAATATCTAATAATGTCCAATCGCTGGCCGTGCCTGCGAGCCCGGGACTACTCGATTGTGGCGTCAGCGCCCGGTTCCACCACCTGGCTGCCATATTGCACCAGTATTGGCCCTGATTATACATAATACCCCAGTCACACTACAGCTTGCGACCACTTGCTACCACCTTAGACCAAAGAACCCACACTCACCAGTGACTCCCAGACATCAGCAACCATTGTTTTGGTAGCAAGGACGTCCCTGGTGAGTGTGGGTTCTTTTGTCTAAGGTGGTCGCAAAGTGGTCGCAAGCTGTAGTGTGACTGGGGTATAATTACACTAACAATAATTGTGTATATATATATGTATACATACCGAAAACCAGGCAAAGCAGCATCAAGTATTACTTTTGTACAATTGTTGTAAGTTTCCTATTTGACTGCACCATGGATCGAACCCGCGACCTCTGGTGTGGCTCATTCCATCCGATCCAGTCCGATTGGTGACGTGTACTGGCTAGTCGGGTCCGTGACCACCGTGGTCGTGATTCCCATGAGTCGGTGATTGTGAAACCCCCAGAGGTGTTGTAGCAATTTGCTCAGGCTACGTGATGAGAATCTCAAAGATGGCGGACATTAGCCGCGTCGGCTCGCCAACATGGACACTTCAGGAACGAGGCTGAGAACCACATGGGGGGAGCAGGACGTAGCTTAGGCGGTAGAGTGTCCACCTGCGAAGGTTGATTGATTGATTGATTGATTGATTGATTGGTGGTTGCTTTATGCCGTGTCGGCACCATAGGCCATATTCACAGCGAGAAATGTTAGTTTTTTGTTCAAACCATTGCCTTTACATGTAAAAGCAGACAATCAATTATGTGCCAATAGACACTCATTAAATTAGAAAGCTCACAATCATATATTTGTGGTCAAGGGAAACAAATTCCCATAGAAAAAGAAAAGGTTTATTAATAATTGATAGAATCTATTTAGTAAACTATATGAGGTGGTACAGTCCAGCTGCCCTCAAAAAGGTTAAAATGTTTTCCTGTTTTACCGTAGTAAAAAGGTCATGCATGCTGTCTGCAGTGTAGAACTGTTGGCGCAGGGCCACAAAATCAATGCAACTTAGTAAAATGTGTTTGAGTGTCAGCGGGGACTGATACCCAATACATTCAGGGGGAGGTTCCCCCTTGAGCAGAAAAGCATGTGTAAGCCACGAGTGGCCAATACGGCAGCAGCTAAGGACCACTTGGTCCCGCCGACCTCCTGCATGATTCTGTGGTGGGTTTCCCACAGATGGTTCAATTTCTTTAAGTTTATTAATGTTTTCATCCCACGCATGTTGCCATTTGGCTTTTATGTGGGTGGCTATTAGTGGTTTCAGATCAGAGTGAGGGATCAGACACGGTTCAAGATCACAGTTCAGGGCCTTCTTCACAGCCCGATCAGCTCATTCGTTTCCTTGTATGCCGGCATAGCCAGGCACTCAGCACAGGTGGATGTCAAACCCATCCGTTGTCAGTTGGTTCATTTATAAATGACCGTTGCTAGAATAGGGTGATTCATTTTCAGTCCAGCAACAGCCAGGAGGCAAGAGAACGAATCACTGTATATAACATAGTTAGTGTGGTTGGATACCTCAATACACTCCAAAGCAAGAAAGAGTTCTCGGGCTTCTGCAGTGAAAATCGAGCTCTGATCAGGCAAACGTACGCCAAATTTTTCCCATCGGCAGACTGCCACAGCAGCTACCCGGCTTTGGTCTTTCGAACCATCAGTGTATATGGAGAGGTGGTCTGCAAACTGACCTTGAATCTCTGCATGCAGTCCTTGGTACTCGAGTGGATGTGTCCCAGACTTCCTCAGTTCCGTGAGTCGGAGGATAACCGATGGCTTTCTCAATTACTACGGGGGATATTCTGGGACTTTAGCATCCTCCAACACATCCAAATCCATGCCCAATGCCAAACACATCTGGCCACGGAGCCTCAGTGGCCGGATGTAATTCGGCCTGGCTTCATACCTGGATTCGTCAAGTTGCTCGAATAGACACCTGCGAAGGTGTGGGCCATCCAATCGATCCCGCTCAGTGAACCCATTTAGAGTTTGGTGCTATTTTCTGTTCCAACCAGTGGTCCACAACTGGTTTATCAAATGCATGTGTTGTCCTGTCTGTGGGAAAGTGCATATACAAGACTCCTTGCTGCTTATCAGAAAGAGTAGCCTATATGGCATCAGCAGGTTTCCTCCAAAGAAATATGTCAGAATTACCATATGTTTGACGTCCAATAGCCAATAATAAAAATTAATGTGCTCAAGAGGCATTGTTAAATAAAACAAGCTTATTGCGAACCACACGGCCCCTCTCTGCTACCATAAGACTGCTGCCTGGTCACACACCCTGCAATCGCCACATAATGTACCTCCTTTCACGCACAATTCCATTTCTTTATTCAGGGTTGAGTGCTGTAATGTCATTAATTTACTCTCAAATCCTTGTTCACAAATAAAAAATAAATTATCAGGAGGCGAGTGAGGCAGAGACGGCACCTACGAGTCCATTCATACAGGAAGCACTCATTAGACCCGGGGGAATGGACCCCACCTCACACAGCAAATGGTTCGAAGCAGATCGAACCCGCAAAATAATAATTAAGTGGAGTTTCCACCCATCTATACTTGTATAATAAATGCATCCTATTGTCTGTATGTTTCTTATTTCAATCGATAGACTGGATGTCAGCTTTTATTTAATTAATAAATATTTGTTATTACCTTACTGTCGAAATTGGCTCAATTGCTCACATAATTATATGAATACCGGCATTCTCATTTATTAACCCTCGAACTGCCTTACTTATAGGCCTGTCACTCTACAACGTTTCTCTCCAATGCGCGGCGACATGTGTCCTTTTTTGGTGAAACGTCGGGAAACGTCAGGAAATGTTAGTGGGATGTTAAAGGAACGTCGGTACACATCGGTACACTATCCTGGATGTCGAAAGTCACCGGGGGACGTCGGGGAGTGTAGGAGGTTACTAAAGGTTTTTAGCATGTCAAAAAAACGTGACGACCGACAACGCGCTTCAACACGCGGTTGCCAATATTATGGCGACGTCAGAAGCACGTCAACAGCACTGGAATAACGATATACGAATGCTAGGCAGTCGCCGCGCGCGCATGATGGTCGTTCTTACACGTTGCGCCAAACTGTTGCTTTGTTGTTTTACATCCTAGCTACATCTAAGGTCATATGAAGACGTCGCGCCAAACTTTTTTTTTTTTTTTCCTCATGCCTCGACACCCGTTGGCCACGCGCGAATAACGCGCCGCACTGACACCAAACTTTTTCCCCAAACCGCCGAAAAGTTGGACGTGTCTCGATGTGTAGAAGATATTTTGTGCGCTGATGGCACGCCGGCAAGAAGCATCGTAGTGTGACAGGGCCATAACCTTACCCGATCGGGAATACACTGACCATAATGGACAAAAACCAACAGCAAGCCTGCTTGGGTGTATGCTGAAAATGGCTGCATCAGGAAGTCATATGCACTTTTCAACATGTCCTAATCGATTACTGACTTGCTTCTTCTACTTTAAAGTTGCATCGTCTTATGAAGGCATTTTTTTTTTTTTTTTTTTTTTGGTAAGGTATTTATTCATCTGAACATGACATTTGTCAGCGCCGGGGCACTGGTCTTCCGGCCATCTTACTATTAGAATAAGTTTGATCAGTGCTGTATTAGTTACAGCACCGATCCTGTAGAATTAAGGGAGTGGCTCCTGCTGTATAATATACAGCAACAGTCACTGTAGTTCATGCAAAAATGAGGAGCAGCACTGAGTAGAAGGTGTATACTCGGGGCAACTCAAATAATTGGTGTGGGTTGCATTTTTTCTCTTATAAAACAAGTTAAGTTCAGAGTTGACAAGACATTTTGTCTGTCTCATATAATGTTCGATCTGTTTAAACAGATTGATAGTTGTGTAGGATGTTCGGTGTGTTGATGGTTTGTTCATGATGGTTAAGGGTGGTGGCAGGCAGCATCATAGTGTGACAGGGCCATAACCTTACCCGATCGGGAATACACTGACCTTAACTTTTCAAAACCAAAGCAATGACCTATATTTGATCCTACATATCCTACTTAGATACTGATGCACTTATTAAACATGGGTTGCCTCATAGAAGGGAATATTGAAAGTTTTTATCGGACTATGCAGCTTTAATGAACAACCATGAGGCGGATTTAAAAAAGGTCTTACTCTTAGGTCACATTCCAGTTCAAGCTGAACATGGACTACCATGTCTACTGCTCACACATGTGTCATGGAGCGCATTGCAGCTGGTGACATCACTCATACAGGTGTCAATGTGAGGTCAGCAGGTGTGAGAAGGCGGACAGCCGGTTCATGGGTGTCTATGGATTAATTGTCTTCATCCAGCTACGCGGAAGTGACGGTGCAGGAAGCTTGAGCTATAGTGTTTATTTGCATATTATTCGGAAATTCAAAATGAATTAAAGTAGCATAGTCCGATGGTTTTTGAGTTTCTGTCACTTTTCGGGTATAAACTATTAAATTGGTTTTTATAGTCTATTATACTTTAGTTTGAAGTAACCTTTATTTTAAATGGTTAACTTTCGAAATATTTGAAGTTCAAACATGCACCATTGATTTTTGGAAAGCATGCCAAAAGTCTGACACCATAAGGCTTCTGCAGTGACAGAGACTATTAAATCGTTTCAGTTTTCTCAACAAAAACACTTGTATAGATTTTACTTTGCATTTCATGACCTTACAGCTTCAGTCCTCATTATCACAAAAGCACCATTTTGTCAGATAGAACCTTTTTATAGTAAGGTCGTGATTTCTAATTTAGATCTCCGTGCACTTATTAAGAACGTATTAAGCATGTGTTCCTGCATAGAACGGAAACTAAGTCAATTTAATAGAACATGATAATGATCATCCACATTTATTTTTACCTAAAGTAATTTAAGTTATTATTGCCAAAAGAAGTTATCTTAAACTAAAGTAATTTAATTTATAATGGTCAATCAACTTTATGTAAAAAGAATATAAAATTTTTTTTTAAAGGCAGAAGCCCACACCATTGGACTATGGAACTTTAGAGTCGATGGAACCACTCAGGTTAATTATGCATCGCTCATTCCTGCATAGTCACGGACGCCACTTCTGGGTTTGTGAGGGCAGGCCTGACCAGGGAGGACGGGGAGAAGGTTCCCTGGGGGGGGGGGGGGGGCGGGCGGTGGGGGGGGGCGGTCAGTGCGGATCAATAGGGCGCCTCACACCGGGCTAACAGTCAACAGTTGCCGCCCTCCCCGCCTCTCACCGTCCCCCGGGACCTAGTCTGCCCAATGTCAATGATCAGCACCAGCTATTTGTGGCTGCCCTTAGTGGCCTGGTTAGCTGCTGGCACTCTGGAGACCAGTGGTGCAGGTCCCGACATGATATGCCTTTTATGACAGAGCAGTTTCCGAAGCTGGTGAGTGCATATGCTACATTAATATTCGCCATTGAGATCGATGGAGTAGTATTTCAATCCATTCTAGTGTTGATAAGCTGCGAAGGAAGAAGACGGACAAAATCTGGGAGTAAAATGAAGACATTTTATTTCTGAGAAGAAGAAGAGAACCTCGAAGAAACCTTTATCGTAGGAAGATTAGCATATAAAGAAAATAAACCGCTTGCCTAACTGCAGCTGAACATTAAAACTGACTACAACTTTACCAACTGAATACAGAAGATAACTTCTGCTTACATTCTAAATACTATGTAAATACTCACATTGATCTGACTAATATGACACTACTGTTACCAGCTTGCTATGGAATTTTTGGGTTACAGAATTTCATTGTGTTGCATGCTGCAAATTGTGTATTCAACAGTTATTGTACACCTTATTCTATATACCTTTTGTGTAAATAACTTCGGCACTGACAAAAAGACTTATTCAGCAGAATAAACATATTTACCGACAAAAAATAAGAGAAAAAAGTAAGGGTGGGTGGAAAAAGGTTGGAGGTGTGAGCTGGACGGGGCTGCCACGAATCAAATGCGCAATGCAAGCATTATGACTAATGGGAATCAACCTGGACTGTATTAATTGCTAAGCCACTACGCTAGGTAAAATCTTATTTTAATTCATAAACCAGGAAGTAATTAGTTCATGTGAAAAATAAACGGTACATCATAATTTCTCAAGCTCTCGGCAAAATTAACCATATTTTAATTCCTCAAACTCTAAGTAATTAGTTTATGTGAATAATAATTGCCCTATATTTGCCCATTGGTAATTCTAAAAGCTCTAGGCTATTTTGATAATTATCTAAACATCTAAGACGCTAAGTATTTAGCTCCTGTGAATAATAATTGTTATTGCATCCTTTAATGCAATGTTGCTGATCACAGTGTAAAATAGCCATACTGTTTCTTCTGCTTTTGTGTGATGAATCTATTTACCCTGCTCATAACGGATCAGAGTGTTAATACTTGTTTTCACTGCTGGGCAGCACTAGTCCAATTTTATTCAAATCTTTTGAATTTAGTTTTAGTAATAATTTTGGTTGTATTACTTCTTGTGTATGGCTTGTAACTGTTTGTAGATTGCAATCAGTCCAAAACTTAGTGGGTTATTTCTGTATATAATAGACTTCTCCTCTGCCTGCCTTAGTGAAATGACTAACTATGGCAATTGGACCACTAAGGCCTAGTTAGATGGTAGATCAGTCAAATGTAAGGAAAGTAAAGTAGACATTTCGATTGACAGCAAATACCATAATGTCTGAATAATAGAAATACTTATCTGTATAAAAAGTGCAAATATTACGTCACACTGAAACAAATGATGTAGTACAGGTATTGCCTGGGTGTAAAAATAACATGCATTATTTTTGTTGTGGAAGATTTATACTGCCTATCATGGATAAGCCTGAATAGGCTTGTTTTCACCATTAGACAGTTTGTCGATAGAAAGCCCGAGCCTACACTTTTACCGACCCAAGGGATTTTTTACCTCTTACACCACATAGACATGGTATGAGAGTAACAGGCCTTTGATGATGCTATAAGTTATACACAGCGGTGGAAATCCAAATTGTCAGAGGCAGGGGCACAGGGAATCGAACCACTGACCTTCAGATTAGGAGTCCGACCTAGAAAAAAGTCAGACACTCTAACCACTCCGCCACAGAGAACACTCCGCCACAGAGAACACCATTATTAAATACTTATTGCATCTATATATATTATGTTCATGTTCCAAATGTTTATATTATGTTTATGTCAGCTCTTAGAAGTTATAGTTCAGAGAAAACTGGCAGAGAAAAGAGCTGTAATCGGTAACTGTTGTATAACCGGCAGTGACAGTACTGAGGATTCTTTGGTAGAGATAAGAAGTTGCGGTGGAGGCCAGTAAGGCATAGGCTGTAAGTGTAAGCAGTAATTCAGAGGGGGGGAGATAAGAGGTAATGCTTGGATTATCAAAGAGAGGCTACCTATAATAAGTGTTATTGTGAAGATTGTGAGGGAGTTGGGAGCAGTGTGGCAGTCCCCAAGTGCACGGCTTAGACTAAGGGCTATTCCTACTGGTCACAGGTGAAGAACAAATGGGGTCTCCTGAAAACACTGCTGCATATGTCTGTTTGTCACTGGGTAGTTTGAAATAAAGAAATAAACATCTGAAACCATAGGCTTCTACAGTAAGAAGTTATATTAAATTGACTTGATCTTCCCTTCAATGTGGTGACAAATGTTTAATAAATGCACCATTATCTAAGTTAGATATGTAGAAGCAAATCTAGATAATTCTTTTGGTTTTGAAAATTTGATGTTTTCATCGGACTATGCAGCTTTAAGCAGTAGTAGACGATTGAAGGCACTGTAGTATGAGGTGCATGGTAGGTGCGATACGGCAGTTATGGTCCCAGTCTCCCGTAGTAGGAATATTCAGGCCACTACAGTAGCAAATGCGTGACAATGCGAATCAGCGATTCAGTGTAACATCAACGGAGATGTGTTAGTAAACCATAGCGCACAGATGGTCCAGGCCCTAAGGCAAGATGGTAAAGTGTCTCCCTGAGCACGATTCCGGATGTATATTGTATTTGTATTATTATATGTGTTAACTGTATTCAGTGGCTTTATAACCACGCCCCAACATACCTTGTTTCAACCCAGTTATATAAGAAGCATGGAGTTCAAGTTCTATTTGAGAGAAGGTGTCTGATTTAGTCATTTATGCTGACTTTCGTTATAACTGGAAGTAAGTTCTTTGCATTTTCACCAGAATTCTTTTAATAGTACTTAAATCTGTATAATACGATCAAAGCATCAACTTGTCTTAACCAAAGCACTGAACTAGATTTGACTCTACATATATACAAGTGGTGGCTTTGGCTATGCACGTATTCCTGCATAGAATGGGGATCGTGGGTTCGAATCCTGGTCGAGTCAAGCTGCAGAGCCAGATGAAATATCAAATTTTCAAAACCAAACCAATTATCTAGATTTGATTTTATATATCTAACTTAGATACTGATGCACTTATTAAGCATTTGTTTCTGCGTAAAAGGCAATACTGAGTCAATTTAACAAAACCTGTTACTGCAGAAGTCTATGTTGTCAGAGTTTTGGCAAGCTTGCAAAAACTAATTGTCCACGTATGCACTCAAAATATCTCAAAAGTCTACTATTTAAAATAAAAGTAACTTTGAACTAATGTAAAGTAGATACTAGTGATCGATCTAATATATTTATCTCACAAAAAATACAGTATCTATACCATCAGACTATGTAACTTTAAGTAAATTTAAAAGAATCCTGTCAAGCCTATTATGTCTAATATTTCAGATGGCACACTAACATTAATTTGGCATGTTTACTCTTCAAATAAGTCCAGAAATGACTATTTAAAATCAAATTTCATCAAAGCAAAGTAAATTATACTGTAATGATCAAGTTACTATATGCGTCTACAAAAATAGGAGGTCAACTTAAAAAAACCTGATTATATTACTTTTATTGATTATTTGTCTGTGTATGTGTGCTTCCAGCAATGGACCATACAGTGCACAATGCGCCTTCACTGTCACAAGCACCTGCGACATGGCAGTATTTATAAATAAACATTCAAGTAAAAATATTAAATAATAGAGCATAACCTTAATAATAATATGCACTGAATATTGAACCTGTTTTGTATGGGAAAGCAGACAACAACCGATTCGTGTTATGGCCCTGTCACACTACGACGTAACGACGTCAACGTAGGGAGAACGTGAAGAACGTTGAACTTCTGGGCGTAGTATGCAAATTTGGGCATAAGTTGAACGTGGATGCAGCGTAGTGGACGAGAGCGTAACGTGGGTAAAGCGTAGTGATACCGTCATTCAACGAGAGAGGTCAACTTCATTACGTTCACGGAACGTTATGAACGTTATTCCATCGCCAGAGCTACGTTAGCTGATGGCGAAACGTTGAACTACGTTGAACGTAAGTTCTCCTGACATTGTCCTGACGTTATTCTGATGTTATCCTGACGCTATCCTGACGTTATCCTGATGTTCCCATTACGCCGCGTGGACATTTCCACTGGGTTTAATGTGGGTCAACGTAGTGCAACGTAGTTCAACGTAGTTCAACGTAGTGACTAACGTTTTAATAACGTTTTAATAACGTCGGTTTAACGTCATTGACGTTCACCGAACGTGTACAGAACGTACGGCGAATGTAAACCCTTACGTTCGAAGTACGTCAAAAGTTTTGAACATGTCCAAAACTTTGACGTAACACGACGTAATGTGACATAGCTCGACGTCAGTCTAACGTCATTATGACGTCATAATAACGTAACCAACGTACATCAACGTAATGACGAAAGATCACCACGTTAGGCTCACGTTCGCTCATTACGTTGTAGTCTGACAGGGGTATAACAGGGAAGATGCGGTCTGTCATGGGTCAGTCTGTGTGTGGTTGTTGCAGTCCTTTAATAAAAAAACATAAAGTGCCTGTCAGACTATGGCGGATTGAGCAACGGACAGAACCGGACAATGAATAATCTAGTCTGGTGATATTCGGACTTGAAATGTATGGATTATGTAGTGGACAAGTACCGGACGGGCAACGGATGGGAAACGGACAGGTAAGAGATGGTAATGGATGGTAACGCTTGATAACCTATCTAATGATCAACGGACAATTCAGAATACAAAATGAACTATAATGAAAGGCAACGGACATGTAATGGATATCTAATGGACGGGAACGGACGGGAACGGACGGGAACGGACGGGGAACGGATGGGGAACGGATGGGGAACGGATGGGGAATGGACGGGGAACGGACGGTAATGGATAATAACCGCATAGGTCAGTCCGGAGCAATCCATTACAAGTTTTGTGCATGCTCAAAACTTGTAACGGATCAGGCCGGATATCAACGGATATCAATGGATATCAATGGATATGGAATGGATATGCAACAACACAAACTGGACTTTGCCGGATATTAATGGACTTTGTTCGGTTTCTTTCTGTTTCTCCAATCCGCTGATGTGTGACAGAGCCTTAGTACACATGTATTCCCTCTTTAGCCTACTCGCACCGGACGCGGTGGCCGCATCGGTAGAGCGAACGCTTCCCGTGTGGAAGGTTAGGCGTTTGAAATATGGCTGAGTCAAACCAATGACTTACAAAATATATACCTGTTGCTGCCTAGTGAGGTGTCTGGTACTACTAGGATAGGGCAAGGACTGGTTAGCTCATTAGCAGGATAATGTGACAGTGTTAAATCATGCCATGGTGCTGGCGGTCTGGTCTCCTAGCGAAGCAGCACTATAAACTTCACCATGAGTGCGCACTGTGACAAGTTAGTACGCATCTTAGATGTTGCCAGGATGTAAAACCCCAGCAAACAATTAAACACACATTTATTATACTCGCTGGTTTGCAGCTGGCTACTGGTTAACAGGTTAGTATCTGATGCCGGTCAGTCATAATCACCCAATGAACCACATCCGTTATGGGCGACTGTGCGACAGATGGCGTTCAATTCTGAGGTATGTTCGGACGATCACGTGACCTATCAGACAATCTACAGCTTCCTCCACATCTGTCACCCACTCCCCCTCCACGCCCGCTCTCCGAGCACCGGAAGCGGAAGCACCCATATAGGTGCCTGTTTTATCAATCATTCATATTTGTTTTGGTGTATTAGTTGATTAAGCAGGGGAAATTTCAATCGTGGACAATTCGTCTTCCTCATTCCACTGCTCCTTGCCCGATCCTAGAAATGCCGAGGGCCATGCTAGGTAGCGACAAGTATCAATTTTTAAGTCATTTGTTTGACTTGGCTGGGGGTTTGAATCCAACGCCCTACCAGAACTGGTGGCGGGCACTCAACCCATTCGGCCATCGCGTCTGCCATGTGTTCTGTGTGGCTAAGCTTCAGCACAAACGTTCAGTTATGTAAATATATAGTTATGTGTGATGTATAACATAATATTCAAGTATAAATCCTTTAAAGGCGCGGAAGGGAATTACTTTACATATGTGCCGATTATTCTATATTATGCCTCCTTGACCTCATTCACGTGACTGGTGGCTCCATCAATGACCTTCTTCGTCACTAATGGATTGGTTGGTTGGTTGCTGGAGTTTCACGTCCTGGCAACATTTAATGTCATATCAGGATATGTACCCACCTGTGATAGTGCACTCTCATGGCGACTTCATAGCGCTGCCCCACCAGGAGCACCATGACTTGATATCTCACTCAGTTACATTGTCCTGACACTAAGCACACCAGTCCTTGCCTTACCCTAATAATGCCGAGCGCAAGGCTAGTAAACCAATAGTACCACTATTTTAAGTCATTGGTTTGCTTCGACCGGCAATCGAACGCCCGATCTCTCGCACGGGAGCCTGCGTTATACCGATTCAGCCACCGCGCCCGGTGTCCCTAACGGATGCACCACACGGTCAATCTTATATAATGAGGAGATTTTTTAAAATAGCAATACCCCAGCTTATCTCTAAGAAAGACAACTGAAGAGTGATGCTTAGCTTTAGCCATATTGGTTTGGCGAATAGTTTATCACACGACGAGCAGACACAGGCAGCTCTCAGTGGCTTTCACGCACCCCACCCCCACCCAACCACCACTCAGTGCAAACACAATTAGGGCGTCAAAAGTGTTGACAGATGCTTATAGTCCAATTCACCGTGTCAATAAAGCAAATCACATTGCATTGATGGCAGACTCTTGTAGCCGCTGACCAGTGGCCAGCCGGTGTGTGGATCCTTTATGCTGCTGTCCACTGATGGATCAATGAGCTGTAAAGTGGGCTCTTGACCTTTGCCCTACCCGCTCCCAACTCCACCCCACCTATTTCCCCTCCTGTTGCAGCCGGCCGGCTAGTCAGCCCGCCAGCCCGCCAGTCCGGCCGGTGATATGGCCAGTCGGGGCCGGATTGACAGTTTATGAGCTATAATTGTAGCCAACTCATTGTTGCTATGTTTATACAAGACAGACGGCGACTGATGAATTGACCAAAAGAAATAGGTCAAGGTCATCGCATGCGTCAAGCAATTTTTGGTTTCTTCTGAAGATAAATCAGAGAGTGGCATTTGGCAAATATAATATTGTAATGTTGCTTGCAAGCGGTAAACTGAACCCATATTCCCATTTGTGATTTGGTTATTGCCCGTTAGGGGAGTGGGGGGGCACGTGTCCGCACATACACAAACCCCATTCGGGATGGACAGATAAGGACTGGTTCTATTAACACTTCGCCGATAGATTGATATCGACGAAAATAAAATTGACATGACACACCATGAACGCTCATAGGTTGCGCTGAAATGTAATAATAAATCAAACTATGTCTTAAGACATTTACATGTGCTACGCAATCTATCACGGGAACGTAACTAACGAGGCCTATGTAGGTACGATTTTGAAGATGTTATGATTAGATGGGGTTTGTCTCTATGATTACACTCATACTTATACTAGCCTATAATTATCCTCTTCTGATTATATATTTAGGCATAATAACCTGTTAACAGAGTCGGTCTGTCTATATATGATGCGTCATAATTATAGTGGTCATGCAGCAAGGACTGACTATACCGATACTGAGTCCTAAATCTATCAAGTTTGTTTTTCAATGCATTTTGTGATGGAGCTATGATTGTTTTGGGTGGAAGTCTATTCCATGTGCTTGCCGCTCTATCAATAGAATAAATCTCAGAATAGTGAACTTTTCTCAGGGATATTTTGTAATAATTGTTGGCTCCTATTCTGTGAATATTCGCTAAGCCCCCACCCCACCCCACCCCACCCACCACACACACACACTGAGATGGACACGTGGCGCCATCAGCGCTCTGTGATCCTGGCTCTGATTGGTCCAGCTGATAAGAAGGCACCAGCAGGTCAGACCCCATTACCAAAACATGGCGCCTAAATGGACCACTTCCGGCAGTGTCCGGCCACAGCCCGGCGCATCCCCTATCTCACCAGGCTTGACTTCCGGTTGAGTTTTTTCAATGAAGTTTTAGCTCCTAGCAACATATCATATCATGACAAGTACCTATTTGTAGCAGTGCGCACTCGTGATGACGACCGAACGCGGTGGCCGCATCGGTAAAGCGCAGGCCTCCCGTGCGGAAGGTCGGGAGTTCAATTCCCTGTCGAGTCAAGCCAATGACTTACAAAATTGATACTTGTTGCTACCTAGCCTGGAACTTGGCATTATTAGGATAGGGGAAGGACTAGTTGGCTCAGTGTCGGGATAATGTGACTGAGTGGGATATCAGGGCATGGTGCTGGTGACCTGGTCTGCCAGTGGGGCAGCACTATAAAGTCACTATGAGTATGAACTGTCACAAGTGGGTACCCATCCTGATATGACCTTAGATGTTGCCAGAATGTACAACTCCAACAACCAACAGACCTTATGGTGATTGCCCCTCACTGGGATACATACCGCGCCACTGACACCATGACCTGATATTCCGTTCAGTCTTACAGTACAACCCCGTTAAACCAAGCTTGGTTAAACCAAACGATCGGTTAATCCGAACTTTTTCGGCGGCCCGGTAAAATACTACCATTTATCATTTAAAAAAGTTGGTTAAACCAACGTCGGTTAATCCAAAGTATCAGTTAATCCAAACAAAATTGTCGGCCCCAAGCCACTTCCGGTACATTTAAACCAAACTTTCATGTGGTTTTAAGGTCATCTGAGACTTTTGTATATGATAAATGGTATTTTGCCAGGTTGCCGAAAAAAGTTTGGATTAACCGATCGTTTGATTTAACCGAGGTTGGTTTAATGGGGTTAAACTGTATATACATAAAAAACAATAATCATAGTGTCCACATACATTGTACATTCATGATGCACCCCCGTTTTTGCCAAAGCCAAGTCAAAGTCAAAGCTCGGTTAAACCAATGATCGGTTAATCCAAACACATTTCTAGGGTCCCTTCAAGTTTGGTTTAACGGGGTTATACTGTATTATGCTAACACTGACTCAATCAGACATTGCCCTATCCTAGTAACTGTTCATGTTCATTTCAAATATATAGTTATTGTTCATGTTTCTAATAGATTTAACTGTGCTTTCAGCCATAATTCCATACAGATAGCACAGGCAGTTACAGGTTCCAGAGTGCCTTGTTATAGAATATATCACTATAATAAAGAACCTCTAGTGGATTCTAATATTGGTAACCGAATAATACATTGTAGAATTCAGCTGCACTTCAACTACACTTACATCATATTTACACGGATTTGTACACGCATGCATGTAGACACACTGCATATCATGATCATCATCAATTCAAGCCGACACCATTGTAGAATTCAGCTGCATTGCAACTACATCCCATAATATATCATCATCATCATCAACACATTAAATGTGATATTCGTTGAGACAGAACAGATGGCTTTGCAACCAGTTTTCCCTGTCCTCCACTGCCCTCTTTGACTTGTCGCCTTCTAGGTCTCAATCAATAGGCTGCAGCTATAATAGGCCTCTGACCTGTTAGCCGCTCTTAATTAATAGAAATCAAGACAGTTCTTCAGATCTGGTAGATTCTAGCAACTGCCACTGACTCCAAGATATACGTAATGCTTGACCAGTATGCATCCAGTCGGGGCTTGAAACAGTTCACCGACTCTGATGCTATGACACTCTCTGGGAACCCATTCCACAGGTCAACCACCCTAAAGCTGGAAAGGTTGTGTCACAGGTCCAGTCTGGAGTACTGCTTCTTCAGTTTCAGGGAGTGTTCTCTGGTCCTGGTGTTGGATTCTCTGATAAGGGGCTGCCTGTCTTGTAGATACCATGGAGATATTTGAATACTTCAATCATATCCCCCCGGGCCTGTCTGTTGTACATGCTTGGGATCTTCAAATGACACGTACATCTGTCCATTCCTGATGTTGTCTTCCCACCTCTTCCTTGCCTCAGCCTTGTTTTCTCTGCCCCATTCACAGGAAATATGGTCCTACTCTGGAGTTTGTCTCTTTAGGATTGTCAGATGCTTGGTTCATCCAATTTCTCGCTGGATCTGGGCATGGACTTCCTCATTGATAACATGGTATTTGTATGAGATGTGTAGTATCTTGTGGTCGCACCTCATTTCCATGCTTTCTATTCTTCTTTGGAACCTTAATGTGAGGGTCCATGACTCACAAGCATATAGCAAAATGGATGTGACAAAGGAACGCATCAGTCTCATATTGGAACCAAGACAAATACTCTTGTCAGTAACCAGACGGGATGGCCGAATGAGTTAGAGCGTCCATCTCCCGTGTTGGTAGATTGTGGGATCGTGGGTTCGAATCCTGGTCGAGTTAAACCAATGACTTAAAAATGTATACTTATTGCTTCCTAGCTAGATGCTCGGCATTACTAGGATAGGGCAAGGAGCATTGGAATGAGGAAGACCAGTTGTATGCGACTGAAATTTCCGCTGCTTAAACAAGTAATGTACCAGCAACAACAACAAAACTAAAACTGGTTTCAGCCTTGCTATCCGAGAGAGTATGTCTGCCTGTATTACAATACAAAGATTAGAAGCCTATTCCAATAACAGTTACCAATCTGGCAGTTGTGTATCGAAATCCAGCATGGAAATGCATTATGTAGATATACAATCAACAAGAACAATCATGTCAGAATCGGAAGCATGTACCAGATTTGTGTAGAGGTAAATGTTTGGTTTGTATTGTTTATTACTGAACTCTGTACGGGCATTATCATCCATGGGCAACTCATACCTCCTCCCCACTACCACCCAACCACACCCACTAACCATCACTCCATCCACTACTCTATCATCCATTCGTCAACACACCACAAATGTCTCCATTCTTTATTGATGTTTTGAGTGTACGTTGAAATGCAAGCTTCGTCGTTAATGGTCGGTAACTATGGTAACACCCCCATAAATAGACCTGCTACAGGGGAAGGCGGCTATAGATGTCAAGAGAAAACACAACCACCCTCACCGACTCCATCAACTCCACCAACCGCACTCCCCACCTCCACCTCTCGCCACGTTAATGGACCAGAGGTGGAACAGTGACCTAAATCCTATAGGATTCACTTTATCAATCTCGCCAGCGCCAGTGACCTGAATGTGAGCGGCTCCATATGCTTAACCGGCCGCTGGTAGCGTTTAGGTATTCAGCAGGCAGTATCGACAATACCTTGTTCACATTCCCTGCCGCCATCGAGTCAGCGGCCGACGGTGAGTAGACAGCAGATGGTGGTTCATTTACTGGTGGACCGGAGCGTGGAGGGGGCGGGGCGTGGGGTGGGGGTGCGGGTGGGGGTGGGGGTGGGGTGGGGGTGGGGGTGGGGGTGGGGGTGGGGGGGGGGGGGTGGGGGGGGGTGCTAGGAGGTGGGGGTAGGTGGCGCGGTGGTGTGTGGGGGAGTGTGGAAGGGGTATGCAATAGCCACACTACCTGTGTGCACGGATTATGTTATGTATAAAGTCTTATACATATATTATGATGGAATGTAATTATCCTGTATCACTATATTGTCTTCTCCAACCGCCTGTGACCTTTCCTTGTAGTTGTTGGTAGGTGGTTGCTGGTGGTTGGTGTGGGGCCTGGAGGGCAGGCTGGGTGCTCCAAGCAGCCCTACTCCCTTCCTTCCCTCCAGGTGGCACCTCTTCCCCCCTCCATCTGCCACAGTAATGAGGCGGTCCCCTGGTCTGACCTAATTAATCCCCGCCCCCCTCCGCCCTACTGATCGGCGGCATTGAACCTAATCAGTGCTGGGCGGAAACTCAAGGTCACGAGGCTCCAGTGTCAATGACTGATCAATGTCGGCTACTGGGCACACACCCACAGACACATACACCCAATGGGCGTCTCCAAAGCTGGACAGTCCATCGCTATAACAATAGCGATTGAAAATACAAACCATCTATTCATATGGTAAGGAGATTAACTGCATAGTGACTTTGTGGGATCAATCCCTGGCTGGGTCAAACCAAAGGCATTCAAGACTGATGTATGTCACTATCTTGCCGGGTGCTTAGCATTAATTGGGTCACTAGTGTATATTACATAGTGCATAAGTTGGTTGGTTCCATGTCTGGTTGATGTGACTTAAGCCGTGTTCATACACGGGCGTTAAGTCGCCTCAACTAGTTCGCCTTGTCTAGTTCGGCTCACATTCGCCGTGTAGACGCGACACTGAAGCGGATTAGGGCTAAGTCGATTCGTCTAGTTCGCCTCAAGTCAACCATGTCGCGAGGTACCTTATATGAACCGAACTAGCTTAAGTCGGCCCAACTTCCTAATGTGAACGGTATTGGTTTACTTGAAGCAGCTTAAGCATGTCACACGCATGCGCAGTCGAGACCTGAGTTTGTTGACTTTCCGGTCGATCAAAGGCGCATATTATAGAATTTGGTCTATGAACCTGCTAGAGGTGCACATATATTTTGTTCATGATTTATTTTAAGGTTTTCACTGCCCAGCAGAAGCTTTGACCATTCCAAACCAATACGATTCAGTCCATACATATCTAGGTCAAACCCACACTCTCTCGTGGCGACGTCGACTAACCGAAACTGGTGCTGGTTAGTATGGACTTGCTCATGCGCAGATATCAATTTCTGCCTTAAACCGCTCCATGTGTGGACACGACACTAGTTCGCCTCATCTAGTTCGCCTTATCTAGTTCGGCCTAAAGTTGTGTGTGTGAACACGGCTTTAGTGGAAACTTGGGGCATGGGGCAGTACGGTCACGTGAGCGTGCACTGTCACAAGTTGGTACCCATCCTGCTATGAGCGTCGATCTGGCTACTGTGTCGCACATGTCATCTACTAGCCAGTAACTAACAACTAGTCACCAGTAATCACTAATTAGCAACCGGCAATCAATATTCAATAGCCATTAGCCAGCAACTAGTAGCCATTAGCCAGCAATCAGTAGTCAGCTACTAGCAACTAGTAATCAGTAAGCACTGGCCAGTAATCAATAGTTAGCTCCCAATAGTCAGTAGTCATCATCTAGTAATCAGTAACCGCTGGTCAGTAATCAGTAGTCAGCTACCAGCAATTAGTAATCAGTAACCACTGGTCAGTATTCTGTAGCCAGCTATCAGAAACTAATAATCAGTAACCACTGGCCAGTAATCAGTAGCCAGCAACCAATAGTCAGTAGCCATCTGCAAGCAACCAGTAATCAGTAACCAGCAACCCACTATCTCTAGCCCGTAACCAGTATTCAGTAACCAGCAATAAGTAGCCAGTTATCAGTACCCCCCAACCAGTAGCTTCCAGCCACTGACCAGTAGTCAGTAGCCAGTAACAACTAGCCAGTAATCAGCAACTAGTAACCAGCAACTGTTAATCAGTAACCACTAGCCATTAGTCAGTAACCAACAACCAGTAAACAATAACCAGTGATCAGTAGTCACAAACCAGGAACCATTAACCAGTAATCAGTAACCAGATCCAGTTATTTGTCGCTAGCAACCAGCAACTACTAATCAGTAACCACTGGCCAGTAACCAGCAAACTGCTGTATTCATAACCATCATGCACGGTTCACAAACAAATTGCCACGACTACATAATTGGCAGTGGCAGACACAAAAAACACGACACATCCGCTGCCCAACACTTTCTCACCCCCCCACCAACCCATCCACCCCCCCCCCCACAATCATGCACGCGCACACATGCGCACAACACCTGCCTCCTAAATACGTGTAACTGACACCTCGCGCCGTCTCGCGTGAATAACCAAGGGCCTCCTATGGGCGGGTCCCAGCCAATCAGAGCCCGGATTAGTCAGCATGCACGGCCTCGGTCTCATCCCCCACCCCCTCCTTTAATCCGCGGGAAGGTCACCGATCAAGAGTCACGCGTCATCGTTCCACGGGTGGCCGCCAGGGGGTGGGTGGGTCGGGGGGCAGAAGTTTCACTGCGGATCCATCCATCCAATAATTCTCTCACCTGGTTCCCTGCGTGAGCAGCTCAAAGCCTTATTGGACCTTGAGAAGCACCCTGAGAGCATCAGGGTCAGTTAGCTAACCATTGCCCGCTAGGTGGCACTAATTAGTATATTAGTATCGGTGTGGTGCAACATGTAGGTGATCTTATAGTAAAGCGAGAGGCGGTCGGTCACTGACACCCTGGTCCCCGGGCCCACTTAGTGCAGGCCCGGGGTCCAAACGTATCAGGACAAGCTAAACCTAGCCGCCTCTTCATCCCGCTGTCATCGCGCTATCTGATGGACCGCTGGGATTAAGGGCTAAGGTCACAGGGGGTCAAAAGAGATTAAATGGATAGGGTTAATTACTGCGTTCTAATGACAAGCCTTATAGTTGTAGCTACCGCTGTGGATCACAGCTAAATATCGCCGTGCGGAGCTAGGTTGTGTTTGTTTGTTGGGGTTTTAAGTCCCAACGACATCCATGGTAAGCTTAGCTATTTCATGCAGAGAAAACATGGAATACTTTTTATTTAAAGTTGCATAGTCCGATGGTTTTGAATATCGGTATTTTTTCTGAGATAAATATGTTAGATCGATCACTATTATCTACTTTGCATTAGTTCAAAGTTACTTTTATTTTAAATGGTAAACTTTTGAGCTTGCCAAAACTCTGACACCAATGACTTCTGCAGTAACAGGTTGTGTTAAATTGACTCAATATTGTCTTCTATGCAGAAACAAATGCTTAATAAGTGCATCAGTATCTGAGTTAGATATGTAAAATCAAATCTAGATAATTAGTTTTGTTTTGAAAATTTTATTTTTCATCGGACTATGCAGCTTTGACATAATGCACAGAAATGAACTGTTAGGCTTGATTGTATTTGTTTTCTCTCTAGAGTTAATTTGTGCTATTCTTGGAGTGTTTGTTTTCTTTATGGATACTTGTTCTGAACTGGAGTGTAGCTTGCCTTCTATTGATTTCCAGTCTTGATATGACTTTAGATGTTGTCAGGACGCAAACCTCCAACAACCAAACAATCTATTGATTTCACACTGGGAACAGAGCAGCTATCAGAGAACCGATTCGCAACAATGCCACTGCAGTACATAGCCGCACACCAGAATAGGGAAACGCTAATCAATGCACATGTTTGGGGCGTTTGTTGAGAAAAACTCAATCTACCTCTAATAACATTTGTTTCAAAATGCTTGAACCGTTCATTGACAACGGGCTGTAAGTAGCATATAGAGCTGTCAGTTTAGAACAGGCTGCTGTAGACATGCATACTTAAAGCTGCATAGTCCGATCAGGGTGATGAGCTATTAGTCAAGTGACTAATAGCTATCCAAGCCTCTTATAGAGAAGTTTGCCAAAACAAATTTTCCATGTTTGCACTCAAAATATCTCAAAAGTTTACCATTTAAAATAAAAGTAACTTTGAACTAATGTAAAGTAGATACTAGTGATCAATCTAATATATTTATCTCAGAAAAAATACAGAAATTCAAAACCATCGGATTATGCAACTTTAATACACCGTGACGAGACACTGGCAATAACCAGTAATCACTTATTACTAGCTATTGGTTACTGGTTACTGACTACTGGTTACTGGTTAATGATTACTGAGTACTGCTTAGTGGCTACTAATGCTGGTTACTGATTACTTGATAGTGGTTACTGATTACTGATTGCTTGCTGTTGGTTACTGTTAGTGTGCACAACAACAAGTCGGTCTGATATGACCTCGCATATCCCTAGGACGGAAAACTCCTATAACTCATTCACTGTGGATATGCAGTAGGCAATACCTTTTGGGCATTACTGGAAAATACTAAGAATTGGAAATAATGGTCAATTGTTTCCAAGGACCCTTCTTCTGATGGTACCTGGAGGGGTGGCTGAATTTGTAAGAGTGCTGGCTGGCTGGATCTTGGGTTCGATCCCTGATCGAGTCAAGCCAATGACATACGTAATGGATACTTGTCGCTACCTAGCCTGGCGCTCGACATTTCTTGGATAGGCCAATGACTGGTTTTCTCAGTACTCGGATAATGTGATTGTATGGGATATTGGGTCATGTTGCCGGCCACCCTGTTTTCCAGTGAGGCAGCGCTATAAAGTCATTATGAGTGTGCATTATGATAAGTCGGTATCGGTGGTGATATGATCTTAGATGGTGCTAGAATGAAAAGCCCCAACAAGCGAGCAATCTTCCAATGCATTTTGTCTGAATTTCTTGTGTCTGCAGGTGTGTTCATGTAATAAATTTGCATGGTGTAATTAATCTATTGCCTAATCCCTTTTCAAATGTGGTCTCCAGATTTTTATGAATGGAAGTGAGCTATAATGAAATGCAAGTTAAATATATATAAAATACCATGAAGTACCAGAGAGTGTAGTATAGAAAATGGTGTATCTGAGTCCTATAGTTGCCTGTCTATAATAGTGAAGTGGCTACAGTGGTTATATCACAGAGTGGAGGATGGACACAAAAATACCTCTTGCCACATGAAAGCCCGAGTGGTGACTGCCAGCTCTCCCATGCTTTTAATCTCTCCAACACTCCTACAGGCATGTCATTGAAGGTACATGATGTTATTGAAGGTATTTGATATTTTTGAAGGTACCTGATATTATTGAAGGTACATGATGTCATTGATCCATGGCATATTTTTATTTTACTCTTTATGGTGGCCATCTTGAGATTCCAGGACAGTAGAGATGTGTGCAACTCAGGTGCGCCCCTCATTCCCACATCCCAGCTACCACCAGGTCATGGCATCTTGACCAGACACCTCTATTATATCCACTGCACTCCGAAAGTCTGGAGTTTCTGTCATTTTTCTGAGATAAAGATATTAAATTGATTGTTATTATCTACCTTACTTTGGCTTGAAGTAACTTTCACATTGAATGGCCAAACTTCTACATTTCTTAAGTGTAAACATGGTAAATTAATGTTGGCAAGCATGCTAAAACTCTGACAACATAGGATTCTGCAGTGACAGGTTCTGTTAAATTTACTCAGTCTTCCCTTCTATGTGGCAGTATAATTGTGGCAGTATCTAAGTTTTCTTTTATGCGTTTTCCTTGTCGTCACAAACCGATTGAGGACACAGGTCGATTTTGGTGTATTAGTTTGTTGGGGCTTTAGTTTCTAGCAACATGTATCAACATGCACCGACTGTTGACAATGCCACACTCATGGTCACTTAGCAGAGCTGCCTTATTGGAATACAGTGTTGCTAGCACCCATGATGCGATATTTTACTCAGTCACATTATCATAACACTTATGCAACCCGTCTTTGTTCTATCCTAGTAACACCGAGCGTCTGGAAATGCCGCGATAAATATCACTTTTCCGGGTGTCCTAACCAGTCGGCCATCCCGTCCCGGCACACACCTCGGCCCACACGGGGAATCAGGCACCCACCAACCTCCAGCTACAGTCCTTAGCCACCTGCTCATTTAATTTCCAATGTGATTAATCACATGACCCGCATTACAATTCATGGGGGAGTAATCGACGGGCTGACCACACCGGAAGTTTGACAGGTTCGCTTCCTTTGGGAGTTTCATTTTTATGATAACCTTCACAACAGAAACAGTATGATGTATCGTCTTGATATCCTTGACAGAATCAGGGGGGCCATCTTAAATCTCCAACAACTTCACAATCGTACAAAGAGTACTAGTTTTCCCGACCCCCCCCCCCCACCCCCAAACCATATTTGTATAGCAGCATTGGTCTATGATATACTTGACAGTATCAGGGGCCATCCAAAATCTCCAACATTTTCACGATTGTACAAAGAGTACTACTTTCACCGACCCCCCTACCCACTGTCCCCCCACAGAGTAGTATACATAAGCATTTTACCTCGGAGCATATCAGTGCTTTTTGCTATATCAACATTTTATTAAACTATGAAAGTCATACATAACAACCAGACACCCTCCCCAACGGGATGGCCGAATGAGTTAGAGCGTCCGTCTCCCGTGCTGGTAGATCGTGGGGTCGTGGGTTCGAACCCTGGTCGAGTCAAACCAATGAATTAAAAATTGATACTTGTCGCTTCCTAGACAGGCGCTTGACATTATTAGGACAGGGCAAAGACTGGTGTGCTCAGTGTCAGGATAATGTCACTGAGTGGGATACCAGGTCATGATGCTGGCGGCCTGGTTTCCCAGTGGGACAACACTATAAAGTCGCCATGAGTGCGCACTGTCACAAGTCGGTACCCATACTAATATGACCTTAGATGTTGCTAGGACGTAAAACAACAACACACCAACCAACCAACCCTCCCCTGTCACCGCTTCCCATTGTGTGACATTGTAAATGTAGACAACCTGGGATGACACCTTAAAACATTTGCGAATTGCAAGATCCTTGCTGCCTTCTTGCGAAGAACCCTCAGTATTGATTTGCCTTTTTGTTCATAATACCGGAACTATCTTGATAATACAGCTCCGGGAAAAACAAGTGTTCACGTAAAATGTCCCTTTGAGAGTTAGTAAACACACAGACACCGAGACACGGACTTGATCGCGTTGATTCGGATCCGGGTTGGCGATTAGAGAAACGACAGGGGCCGACGAACAATATCTGCACGGCCCATCTGCTAACCTCTGCACAACTATCAGCTAGCGCATGCGCAACGACCCGCAGGTCGCCGGACGCTGCCTGCAGAGGGCGCCGTGGTCGCCGGCCGTGATCCGAAGCGAGGCTGCGGCGATCAGATTAATTACCTGACATAACTGAAGGGGCCGAGGGTCGGCGCAAAACAAAAGACTCACCATTCCCTCTCCGACCCTGCTCTTCATTTGCATAGACCTCTATTTGCTAGATTTACGTTTAATGGCACTGTTCCCTCCCAGGCGACCGATAATTTGGACAGAGGGTCGCCGGGGTTGGGACCTTGGGGTAGGGAATGTGTGTGTGTATTGGGGGAGGGTGGGAGGGAGGGGAAGGAAGGAGAATGCAGAGGCAAGGGTAAGGGTTGAGGGGGAGGGAGGGACGGGGTGATGGGTAGAGGGGTGACGGGGGACGGAGCTAGGAGGTGGGGATGTGTGCAAGAAAGGGAGTGACGGGGTGAGAGGGAAGGAGCGATGGGGAAGGAAGGGGGAAGGGATGGAGCGATGAGAAGAGGGGTGGTGGGGGACAGAGTGAGGGTGGGGATGTTGGCAAAAATTGAGTGAGAGGGAAGGAGCGGGAGAAGGAGCGAGGGGATGGGAGGAGGGAAGGGGGAGGGGCAGAGAGGGAGGCAAGGGGGAGGGGACGG
Source organism: Branchipolynoe longqiensis (assembly GCA_030323885.1). Lineage (NCBI taxonomy): Eukaryota > Metazoa > Annelida > Polychaeta > Phyllodocida > Polynoidae > Branchipolynoe > Branchipolynoe longqiensis. The sequence goes on along the minus strand of CM059187.1, from coordinate 55,673,008 downwards.
GGGAAAGAGGGACAGGGCCCTTAGTGGCCGGCAGGGGCACGGACCTAGTGTGTGACTCACGGAATGTGGCGCCGTAACTGCGCCGGCGCACTGGGAAGCACGGCTCTCACGTGACTAGTCCCCAAGTCACGTGACGGGGCCCCAAATCACGTGACGGCGACGGCTCTATTTGTCATATTCAAAAAGCGCTATACGCTGATACAGATACGCCCCTGATAACGGCCGGGTGTCTCTGGGTGTGCGCGCGCACGCCGGATGCTGGGTTGCTATTATAGATTGGAGCTTGAGCGTCCCTTCCTTCCACCGGAAGTTCCATTTCGATAATGTTATAAGAAATAAACCGGTGCCCGGCATTGGCCAAAGGGCAAGGTGGTGAGTCCCAATCAGGAGGACAGATGTAGGCGTATATTGTATGGGCTTCTTGTCAGGTGTTATCAAATCGTCTTGGTCCTGGTGTAGTAGTGCGTGGGAGGGTGTGGGTGGGACTTGGAGGGGCGGGGTTGATTCTGGTTGTTCTTGATGCTAATGACGGAAGTAGGGTTAGCCAATTGATAGCACAGACATTAGACATCCAGTTTGCTCGAACTCCACAGAATAAAATGTGTAGAACATATTAATTATTAGATATAGAGACCTAATGCTTTGCATTATATATATGTATATATATATATATATAGCATTATATGTGTAAAAAGCGTTTATGCTTTACATGTTTTTGGGAAGAAGAGCAGTGACGGTTCAGGTGTGCTCTGGAGTTAGGTAGTCAGGGATAAAAGTTTGCAAAATGTGTGAAGACGCTGACTTCAGATGTTGCAGGGGTAAAGCTCCAACAAATTATATATATATATCTTATCTTTTTTTCTCTTGACAAGCACGGGGTCCCATCTGCACTAAATAATGTAGGGAACCGTTGCTGGTACTCGGCAAAAAGCTGGAATCGTCAGTTGAGCTCACGGATATGTACTTTGCCCCCTTCTTACCCCGTTCCAACGCTACACCAACCACATCCACACATTCCCCCTCACACACACACCCCAACCGACACACATACCTCCCATCGCGGTGACGCCTGACGGGAATCAGCTTCAGCCCGTAGTGTAGTCTGCGCAGGCTGTGGCGGGTAAACGGCGGATTACCTGTCGGAATTACCTCGCACCCAGCCGAATAAATCCCTGGGGTCCCTTTATGGTTGGTTGGTTGTTGGAGCTTTACGTCCTAGCAACATCTAAGGTCATATCAGGATGGATGCCAACTTGTGACATTGCGCACTGATGGCGACTTTATAGTTCTGCCCCACTGGGAAATCATGCCGTCGGTGCCATGACCCAATATCCCACTCAGTCATATTATCCTGTCACTGAGCTAACCAATCCTTGTCCTATCCTATTAATGCCGAGCGCCAGGCTAGGAAGCAACAAGTATCAGTTTTATAAGTCATTGGTTTGACTCGACCAGGACCCGAACTCCCGATGTCCAGCAAGCGAGGACTGCGCTTTACTGATTCGGCCACCGCGCCCGGTTGCCTTTATGTAAACAAAACAACAAACCAGTGCAAGGCATCGTGATGCCTTCAAGTTTAGCTTCCTAGATCAGTTAGCATTATCAAACTATCTATCTATCTTGTGATTTGATAGTGAAACAGTGTGTGGTGTGTAGTGTGTAGTGAGTAGTCTGTAGTGTGAGTGTGTAGTGTGTGGCACTACAGACAATGAAACAAGGCCCTCCACCCTCTCCTCCTCCTCACCCACCTCTCCAAAACACCACCTCTCCCCACCACCCTCTCCTCCTTTACAGCTGCGATTGACGACGATGAAGACCAGAGGAGATGGCTGAATGAATTGAAGGTCAGTCTCCAGTTTTGGTAGACCATGGGATTCGAACCCTGGTCGGGTTAAACCAGTGAGTTATTTGGTTCGTGTTGCTTCTTAACCAGGCGCTCGGCATTATTAGGATAGGATACGGACTGGTTGGCTCTGCATCAGGATAATGTGACTGAGTGGGATATCAGGTCATGCTGCTGGCAGCCTAATCTCCCAGTGGGACAGCACTAACATGTTGCTATGAGTGTTCACTGTCACAAGTCGGTACCCGTCCTGATATGACCTTAGATGTTGCCAGGAGGTAAAGCTCCAACAAGCAACCAAGCAATTGACGACAAGTTGTTAGTAGAAAGAGGTGCAAGTCTTCCCCAAAGTCAGTCAGCTACCCAGCCCTCCTTGGCCACACTCACTCACACACTCACTCACTTACACACTCACCCACAGTCCACCGGGATTGTAACGACCGGTCAGGGCCGGTTACTTTTGTTTCGTAAGCAATAATGAGAATTTCAACCTCACTGTCGGTAACCTAGATGGATGTGTCAGAGAAATAATTAATGACCCGATGACGAAGGAGCGAGACAAAGCTCGGGGAGACGTCAGAAGCACACACCCTCCGCACCACCCTCTCCTCCTCCACCTCACGCACCTCTCCACACCACCACCCCGCCTCACCACCCTCTCCTCCTCCTCACCAACCCCTCCACAACACCACATCTCCCCACCACCCTCTCCTCCTCCTCACCCACCTCTCCATACCACCACCCCTCCCCACGATCCTCCCTCACCCTCCACCCCCACCCCCCTCCCACCTCCCACCCACCCCGCCTCACAACCCTCTCCTCCTCCTCACCAACCCCTCCACAACACACCCTCTCCCCACCACCCTCTCCTCCTCCTCACCCACCTCTCCACACCACCACCCCGCCTCACCATCCTCTCCTCCTCACCAACCCTTCCACAACACCACCTCTCCCCACCACCCTCTCCTCCTCCTCACCCACCTCTCCACACCACCACCCCTCCCCACCATCCACTCCTCCTCCTCCACACCCACCTCTCCACACCACCATCCTCCCCACCACCGTCTCCTCCTCCTCGGCCACCTCTCCACACCACCACACCTCCCCACCATCCTCTCCTCCTCATCCTCACCCACTTCTCCACACCACCACACCTCCCGATCACCCTCTCCTCCTCCTCACCCACCTCTCCACAACACCACACCTCCCCCCACCCTCTCCTCCATCCTCACCCCCTCCCACCACCCACCCTCCCCCCCCCCCTCCTCCTCCTCCTCACCCACCTCTCCCACCCCACCTCCCCACCACCCTCTCCTCCTCCTCCCCTCACCCACCTCTCCACCACCACCCCCACCCCTCTCCTCCCCCTACCACCTCTCACCCTCCACCTCCCCACCTCCCTCACCCTCCTCCTCCCACCACCCTCACCCCACCTCCCCACCACCCTCTCATCCTCCTCCTCCTCACCCACCTCTCCACACCACCACACCTCCCCACCACCCTCTCCTCCTCCTCCTCCTCACCCACCAACCATCTCGCCCCCACCACCCTCTCCTCCTCCTCATCCTCACCCACCTCTCCACACCACCACCCCTCCCTACCACCCCCTCCACCTCTGCACCCCCATCCCTCCCCACCATCCTCTCCTCCTCCTCCATACCCACCTCTCCACACCACCATCCTCCCCACCACCCTCTCCTCCTCCTCACCCACCTCTCCACACCACCACCCCTCCCCACCACCCTCTCCACCTCTGCACACAACCACCCCTCCCGACCACCGTCTCCTCCTCCTCACCCACCTCTCCACACCACCACCCCTCCACAACTACCCTCTCCTCCTCCTCACCCACCTCTCCACACCACCACCCTTCCCCACCACACTCTCCTCCTCCTCCTCACCCACCTCTCCACACCACCACCTCCACACCACCACCTCCCCACCACCCTCTCCTCCTCACCCACCTCTCCACACCACCACCCCTTCTCACCGATCTACCCTTCAGGGCCTGCAATATCAAAAGCTCGTTGGAATCCTTACTGCCATTCAAGCTATCATACTTTGATGCCCTTTCTGGCATTTTCTGAGATAAATCCAGTAGATTGTTTGTTATTATCTACTTTAATTTAGTTTGATATAACTTCTATTTTAAATGGCCAACTTTGGTGATATCTTGAAATGAAAAATGCCAAATTAATTCTGGGAAGTACATCAAAATTCCGATACCATAGGGTTCACCAGGAATAGGTTCTATTAAATTGACTCAGTATCCCCTTCTATGCGCCACCAACTTCTTAATAAGTGTTCCTGTATCTAAGTTGGATATACAGAATCAAATCTAGATGAGCACTTCGGTTTTGAAAATATGATGCTTTCATCGGACAATGCAAGTTTTAATTTTCTTTAATTTCTTTTTATTGAGGCTGTATTTATACTGTGCATAGCATATAAGCCTGGTTATTCAGGCTTGTTTTCAATGCTGGCCAGCTGTAGTGTTGGTGTTATCTTATCACACAGTAGCTGCTGATAAGGTAGTTGATTGCCTGCATTTCAGCAGCAGATAGATAGTTGGTTGGTCTGGTTAGTAGTCTATGTTAATTTCTTTTGATTTTCTTGGCATATCTCATCAGCTAAATATCCATAAACGCATTAAATATTCGAAGCCAAAACACTTAGCTAGATTTGATCTGACATCCTCAGCTTAGATACTTGTGCATGTAGTAAGTGTTCATTTCTGCATAGAAGGAATACTATGGCAAGTTAATAAACGCTTATAAGTTATATATGATGTCATAATTACAGGACGCCTGCAAAACAAAATGTGTTTGCGTGTTTTCTTATCAACTCTGTTCAAAGCTACCTATTTAAAATATAAGTTCTTTCAAATAAAAGTAACATACAGTAAAACCTCTCTAACCGACCACCTCCAGAGATCGACCACCTCCACAGATCGACCACTCCCCTATATCGATGGCTATAGTTGGGTCCCAACAATACCATTTTGACCATAATCTAAACCTAAACCTAAAACGACCACCTCCCTAAATGTACCAGCCAGAGTCGGTCTCAAGGTCGGTCAGTTGAGAGAGGTTTCACTGTATATTATAATTAAAAACATGTACCTTTATCCAAAGTTTGAACAGATACTAGAAGCTCTAAGCCATTGTACTGTGCAATTTTATTTAAGCAAGCTTATTCGCAGCGTTAAGGATATAATGGGGGTTTATAATTCTGTTAATAAAGCGTTGCTTTTTTTCTCTCTGAATATGTAGATGTTAGTATATGCAGTACAAGATTGTCGTTTTCCATCAATTTTATTCTGAGAGATTCCTTGAATTATGAACCACCCAGATTTAATATTGTGATTTGGCGGGTCTGAAGTTTGCGTCCTGCATGTGGTCCGACCGAAGTGTTGTGGCTGCGCCTTTGTGCTGGTTCAGTGGACCGGAACATCGGCAACTTTTGTCCGGTTTCTTATCAAGGGGAGGGAGGAGGAGAGGGGGAGTGGACAGGGCTGGACAGAGACCATCAATCATCAGGACCAGTAAGAGGTACTGACACAAAATAAACAGCGCCAAAACTGAACCTGGTGGCACAGTCTGAAATTATGACCTACTTTAAGAAATGTCTTTCCAATACTGGAATGTATCTATCGAGTACTGCTTAAACTTTTACAGAGACAATCCTTGAGATTGGTTGGCACTAGGATAGACCTCATAAAGATTTACAAATATATATATTGAATGAAGTATTGCAAGAGTGGTTAGTGCAGTAATCCCGGGGCAGTGATTTGTCAACGGGATGTTACTGTCGCCTCACTGAGTGACGTGTCAACTGAGATTTTGCAGTAGATTTTACTAGGGAGGAGGAGAGTATGGTGGTGTGGGGGTAGGGGGGGTGTCACCATTCCAATGCAATCTATTTACTAACAAATGTTGTTCTAGCAGATAGCAAGAGGAGAGAAACCACAATGCAGTCATTAGTGACCTTAGATATGGTTATGGTTATGTAAATAGTGTGACACCAAGAGAATGATGTACATTTACTGACTGTTAGGTAGATATTCTAGTTTCAGTAAGCACTGGTAAGGTTTTGAAGTTATTTTGAGATGGTTAGTGGAATTATAGATGATACATTGTGGACTGTCTGCAGCTTGGAAAGCATCCTTGAGAGGAAACCCCAATATAATAGTAATTTTTTTTTTTGTAAATATGTTTATTCTGCTGAATAAGTCTTTTGTCAGTGCCGAAGCACTGGTCTTCCAGCCATTTTTCAATTCAGGGTTATTTACACAAAAGGTATATAGAATAAGGTGTACAATACCTGTTGAATAGACAATTTGCACCATGTAACACAATGAAATTCTGAAACCCAAAAGTTCCATAACAATATGGTACAGTAGTGTCATATAACCAGATCAATATTAGTCAGATCAATGTGAGTATTTACATAGTATTTAGAATGTAAGCAGAAGTTATCTTCTGTATTCAGTTGGTAAATTTATACTAAGTTTGAATGTTCAGTTGCAGTTAGGCAAGCGGTATATAAATGTTGGTTTGTTAGGAAAATTCTAGTGTAACTCTAATGTAGCTAGTTATGTGAGTTTATGAATTATGTTGTTGGGGTGGGTTGTTAATAATACACTGGACCATCTGTGACCAGTGAAGCAGTGGGACCAATCCCAGTGCATTTAGGTCTTAAATTTTACATTTTTACCTGGGCTGTCTCTGTCATCATATATGGTTGACTGGAGATAACAGAGGAACAGCAACAAATTAAAAAAGTGGGGGCTGGGGGGCTGTATTTAATAGAGTGGCCTGACTAGTAGGAGCCATTCTCAGCACCGTACAATAAACCACAGCAGGACAACACCATACGTTCACCTTGTTCTACATCAACGAAAAGGGCTTAAAATGAATATCAATATTCTACCATATTCATGTCTTTGTGATCAATATTAAGAAAGTTACAACGTTTTTATATTAAATTCACATAGAAAGTTAAACACAACCCCCAAGGTGCCTTGTGGGGACTGTACGATTTGTGAATAGATAAACTGCAGGCTGTAACGCTGTAACATTTGCATAAACTGCAAGCCATACCGCAGACCGCAGCACCATATGGCGATCACAACATTTGTGATGTTAAGCATGCAATATTAGCAGTAGGCCATACAACTGTAACTACCGAATCCTTGTCCACAGTTGCAGTGTGGCCAGGTTGTCGCTGGTAACTGCAGTTAGCAGCAGTAATGGTATGAGTGACCGGGGAAGTGGCCATGTCGGCGCTAACCCCGGCGTCTGATCACCCATTGTGAGGCCGGCCGGAGAGGCGGGTCCTCGGTGAGGGCGGCCGGCTCCAGTGGACGGTCCTCCCGGCGACTAATCAGGCACTGAGCCCGTAATCCAATCCAGCCGGCGGGAGCCACAAGGGCTGGTGAAGGACAGGCCGGCAGCCGGCCAGCAGGCGGCAGGAGGCCCGGCCAGGCCCGGAGCAATAGCAGGACAGACGAAGGGGTCGGGGAAGGGTCTGAGTTGGTGAGTGAGTGGGTGAATGAGTGATTGAATGAGTAAGTGAGTGAGTGGGATATGGATGGTGAGATAGTGAGTAAGTGAGTGAGTAGTTGGTGGTGAGTGTGTGGGTCGGTGAGGGAGCGGGTTGAGTGGGTAAGTGAGTGAGTGAGTAGGTAAGTGAGTGTGTGAATGGGTGAGTGATTGAGGAGAGAGTGGTGAGTGAGTGAGTGGATGAGTGAATGGGTGAGTGAGTGAATGAGTGGTGATTGGGTGGTGAGTAGGTGAGTGAGTGTGTGAATATGTGAGTGAGTGAGTGAGTGAGTGAATGAATGAGTGAGTGAGTGAGTGGTGAGTGGGTGAGTGGGTGTGTGAATGGGTTGGTGAGTGAATGAGTGAGTGAGTGAGTGAGTGAATGTGTGAGTGAGTGGTGAGTGGGTGAGTGGGTGTGTGAATGGGTTAGTGAGTGAATGAGTGAGTGATTGAGTGGGTGAGTTATTTAAGAGCAATAACGCGTTCTGTTTTTGTTTGTTTGGAGATATTAGTGCCATGTGCACGATTTTCGCAATCCAAAGTGGGTCAAGTGACTTTATTACTGGATCTTGGGGGAGAGAGCAACAGAAAGAGACACAGAAAGACACAGAGAGCGAGAGAGAAAGGCACAGAGACGCAGAGAGAGACAGGTAGAGACAGAGGGAGAAGGACAGAGGCGGAGAACGACAAAGATACAGGAAGACAGAAAAACAGAGAGGCCGAGAAAGATAGAGACATGCAGAGAGGCAGAGCCAGGCAGAGACAGGGAGAGACAGATAGAGACAAACGGGGACAGACAGAGACAGACATATACATGCAGAGACAAACAGAGACGGGCAGAGACAGACAAAGACAGACAGAGACAGACAGGGACAGACAGAGACAGACATGCAGAGACAGACAGAGGCAGACAGAGACAGACAAAGATAGACAGGGACAGGCAGAGACAGACAGAGATAGACAGACAGACAGAGACAGACACAGACAGACAGAGACAGACACAGACAGACACAGACAGACACAGACAGACAGAGACAGACAGAGACAGACAGAGACAGACAGAGACAGACAGAGACAGACAGAGACAGACAGAGACAGACAGAGACAGACGGAGACAGACAGGGACAGATAGAGACAGACGGGGACCCAGTGAGACAGACAGAGATGGACATGGACATGCAGAGACAGACAGGGACAGACAAAGACAGAGAGAGACATGCAGATACAGACATAAACAGAGCGAGACAGACAGGGACAGACAGAGACAGACAGAAAGAGATAGGGACAGACAGGGATAGATAGAGACAGACAGACATACAGACACAGCCAGACAGACAGAGACAGAGACAGACAGAGACAGACAGAGACAGACAGAGACAGACAGATACAGACAGAGACAGACAGAGACAGACAGAGACAGACACAGACAGAGACAGACAGAGACAGACAGAGACAGACAGAGACAGACAGAGACAGACAGAGACAGACAGAGACAGACAGAGACAGACAGAGACAGACAGAGACAGACAGAGACAGACAGACAGACAGAGACAGACAGAGGCAGACAGACAGAGGCAGACAGAAACAGAGAAAAACAGGGGGAGACCCAGAGAGACAGAGACAGAATCACACCCGAAGACGTTCAGAGAGAGAAAAATAATCATGAGTGTGATTTCCGACAGTGCGATGGGAATTGAAATAATTAATGGCGAAATCCGACAGGCCGCATGAGGTATAAGAGCTTTATTCCTTCGTGTCATTGCCAGAAGGGGGCGCTCTGACGTGAACGGCGCCCCAGACATTGACTTCATAATTAAAACCGGGATCCAGCAGTGAGAATTAGCACTTAGGCGCGGGGCTTGCTTTCAATCAGGTCTGGCACAATAGCGGCGCGTGGCTTACAGATGACAGTGGTGGTGGGTTGGGGGGGGGGGGGGGGGGGGGGGGGGGGGGGGGGGGGGGCGTGCATGGTGTTGGAACAGCGGGACCTGCAGGGGTGAGAGGGTTTTCAGAAATCAGATTCAAAGACAAACCACCAGTGACAAGGAAATGGGCAGCCGGCAACTCGGCAATGTCTCTGCGTCCCCCTCCGCCCTCCCTCCTCCCGCCACCCCCTCCCCTCCCCCCTCCCCCCTCCCCTCACACACACTCACCCACCACATTAGGCCTAATGACCACACACACATGGGAACACACGCACACGTGCACCACACACACACGTGCGCGCTCACAACCCCCCACCCCCACCCACCGAGAAGCCTTTTTGTAAGAAGAAACCTTTGTGAGGGGTGAAAGATGATGGCATCGGACACTGGCTTGGCTTGGGTTGGGGTGGTGGTCGTTTCGGGTAAGATTTGTGTTTTTTGGTGTTGATTTTATTGTTCTTGTTTTAGGACGGATAGGGTGCAGCTCGCGATTGAAACAATTACGCGTGTATGACGAGCGTCTGGGGACAGAGGGTCGGTCAGGATAGAAATGGTCAGGATAGAAATGGTCAGGATAGAACGGCGTCATAGCAACCGTGTTATGATATAAACATATATGCATGGTACAGGCGTAAAACCACCTAAACACCAATCCAAAAATGGAGATAAACATTGGAATCAAACCTAGAAAAGTATATTTTTTATATTCCTAATGTTTTATTCATTGCACCATAACCATAGGATCATATCAAAAGTCGAATTAGTGAAAAATAAAATTATTTTCGGGGACAAATCTGTTACTTAAACTACACTTTTGGATTAGTGTTTACGTAGTTTTGCGCCTGAACCCTTCATGTATACGTATATGAGTCATTCTTTAAAACTGGGTTTCCATGTTACAATTCTTTCTCTTTTTGATAGCGAGTCAAATAGTTACTTGTGCCTCTGTGTCTTAATTGTGTTAGCAATGCTACATATATTTAATCTATCCCACAAAATATATCAAAAGTATAATTGTATTATTGTGTGTTAAAGTGAAAATGTGAAAATGTACACATTGACCCCCCGCATTTACCCTAACTTTTTTTCAACTTATATATATATGTCGTGGGGGTGATCAAAATGGGAAATATTGCGCTTAGAGCGGGACTCGAACCCACATATTTTGCGTTCCAGGCCAGTGTGCTAATCATTACACCACCTAGGTCCCTGATATCACCATACTACCCATGCCTACCTGTCTATGCAGCTCCTTGCTTGAGAGGTCAGTGCAGACGACTACACTCATCCCCCTGGAATTGTAAGTCTTTTAATGCTTACAATTACACACATACAGGTAATGCACTTACATACATACACAGGGTAGGTTCAACAACTATACAGCGCATAGCTTGTACAGGATCATGGTCACGGCAACCAGTGTCGTGGGGGTGATGAAAATGGGAAATAGTGCGCCTAGAGTGGGACTCAAACCCACATCTCTTTGCATTCCGGGCCAGTTTGCTAACCATGATACCACCTAGGCTGTCTGATATCACCGTACGACCCACACCTACCTGTCTATGCAACTCCTTGCCTGAGAGGTCAGTGCAGACCACTACATATATATATATATATATATATATATATATATACATACATATGCATGTATACATATATCTGTGGAAAAGGTCTTACAGGGATTTCCATAACCAACCCGCCCTCTGGTAGCCGTAACAAGAAATAATATTGCCAGTGGCACCTGACTATGTAGTATGCTCACTATAAAAGGTCTCCTAGAGTATTTCCAGGGCCAACCTGCCATTTGATGACAACGACAAGAACTAAAATTATGGGTAGCAAGCAGGTCACTGTGCACCATGCTCTGAGTCTGAGTATTTCCATGGCCAACCTGCCCTCTGGTGGTAGTGACAAGAACTAACGTTGTGAGCAGCAACTTACGGTGCAGAATGCTCTATGGAAGAGATCTCATAGAGTATTTCTATTACCAATCCCCCCTCTGACGGCAGTGGTAAGAACTACTACTTTGCATAGCAGCTCACTGCGCATGCTCAGTTGCAATGGTTATGTTAGTAACATGGCAGGACCAATCATAAGCTCGGTTCTAGGCTTTGGCTTCCATTTGTTTGCCTCTGAGAACACGTCCTCTGTATTGGCCCTCCTTACAGGCAGACACCTGAAGTGGGTGGGGCCGGAGTGATGCGGCTTCCCTTTCGACATCAGCCGTGTAGGTGGGCAGAAGGAGGGCGGGCGGGGCGGGCGGGCAGGAGGGCGGGCAGAGAGAGGCCTGAACGTAGTCAGTTGATCAAACCTGACGGGTTTCCCGTGTTCATCACTGGGCCACGTCATATCGCCCCAGGCACCCCCACCCCCACCCGGTGGTGGCGACACCTGGGGGATGGATGAGCCCCCTAAACCCCTCCCGCCACCTCTAGCCGCGTTAACAACGGTTCGTCCACAGTTTCGCATCAATTTGTGATAACAACAAAAAGGAAAAGGGGACCAGTTGGAAATCTTCACATTTCACCGCTTGTGAGCATTAATGTTGAGAGGGTTTTTCTTTTGTTGCTGCTGAGTTAGTTTTTTTAAATCGTTCATTTTAGTAAAAACATTTTTGCTAACACTCAAAATTCGCGCAGGCAATGCACTTTTAAGAATACAATTACACAGGACAGTGACAGTATTACAATTACACAATTACAATTATTCTACTCCAAATGAACAATCAACATTTCCCTATTACAGTTATACGATTACAATTACTCTGTTGCAATTTCATTACTACAATGAAACCATTATAATGACAATATTACAATGATGCAATATATTTACACCAGTACAATTGCACAAGTATAATTACACTATTACAATAACACAATTAAAATTATACAATTACGATTACAGCATAGCATTTACACCATTTTCACCAGTACAATTACACTGTTATACTGATGCTAGAAAAATTATCATATTACAATTGCACTGTTACACTTGCAGTATTACAATGACCCTCCTGCAATTAGACTATTACAATTACACTATTGCGATTACACAATTGAAAGCATGCAAATTACAATTACCCTATTATAATTACCCTATTGTAATTATTATATTACAACGACCAATCTGCAAGTATCCTATTATAATTACCCTATTATAATTACCATATTGTAATCGCCCTATTACAATTACAATATTGCAATTACACTATTACAATTGCATTAGTATAATTGCATTATTATAAGTGCCATTGCTCAATGAGTTGATGTAATAATGATTGCAAACCTTGTTAATTCATATTAAAGTTAATTCGACAGTTTCGGCGCATTTTAAGTCAAGCAGCCTCAGATTACTGATCAGATTTAATTATGGCCTTCTCCTACCAGAACAGGATGACCTGCTGGCCTGTTTCATTTAGTTTCTTGTTCACATCGAAATACTGGCGTCGCAGTATTAAAAGGTAGGCCTACTCGGTTTAAAACCGGGCTTTTCACAATGCCTCAAAGTCAAATAGCAAGCCTGAAATCTTATTTCTGGATTGCTTCTGTCTGTGGAGCAGTTCTCTGGAAATGTAGGGCGAGACAACCAAGGATTCTTTCAGGAATAATTGTAGTGACTAGTTTATGCTTGATAGTATATATTAATATCCTCTGCACTAAAAAGTTAACAAGCAATTAACAAGTTATTAAACATGGGTGCAATCTCAATCAGGCAGACGCATTGGGAAAAGCCCCGTTTTAAACTGGGCACCCTTTTAAACTGTGACACCGGTCACACTGCAGCGCCCACATCACGTGGTCATCTCGATAGGGCAATCTGGGTCATAACCACAGGAGTTTTGGCAAGCTTCCCGAAATTATGTTGTGTTTTTTTTTCAGCTCAAATTGCTCCAAAATTAGCCATGTTCATCAACGTTACGCCTGTATAATGAATAGTTGGTCATAATGGTCAATTTTAAATGTTTAAATCTCAAAAACAAATCTTTTTAAATTCAAAAGGGATCGGACGATGCAATTTTAAGGCTCCATGAAAGGATTACATTTTCTAAACCAAAACACTTACCTAGATTTGAACCTACATATCCAATTTAGATACTGGGGCCACTTCTTATATATATGTGTTACTATCTAGAAGGGCATACATACTAAGTCAAGTTAATTGAGCCTGTTACTGCTGAAGCTTAGCATGCTTAGGTGTCAGAGTTTTGGTAAGCATGTCGAATTTAATTTAGCAGGTTAACACTTCAAATATCTCTAAAACTAGACATTTTAAATCAAAGTGACATCAAGGTATTGGAAGTTAGATTATAACGATTAACCTACTATATTTATCTCAGAAAATGATAGAAACTCAAAACCATCGGACTATGCAACTTTAATGTTGCATAGTCCGATGGTTTCGTATTTCTGTATTTTTTTCTGAGATAAATATATTAGATCAATCACTAGTATCTACTTTACATTAGTTCAAAGTTACTTTTATTTTAAATGGTAAACATTTTTAGATATTTTAAGTGTAAACATGGAAAATTAGTTTTGGCAAGCTTGCCAAAACTCTGACACCATAGACTTCTGCAGTCACAGGTTCTGTTAAATTGACTCAGTATTGCCTTCTACCCAGAAATGAATGCGTAATAAGTGCATCAGTATCTAAGTTAGATAGTTCAAAACAAATCTAGATAATTGGTTTGGTTTTGAGAATTTGATATTTCATCGGACTATGCAGCTTTAAGTAACATTGAGCCTCGTCCGTATTTGGATCGGTGACCAACTGAGAAGACCAGGTGCCGTAGACATTCTGATACAGTCTACCATTGCATGTCGGTTGGTTGCTTGGTTGGTTGCTTGAGTTTTACGTCCTGGCAACATCTAAGATCATATCAGAATGGGTACCGATGTGTGACAGTGCATGCTCATGGTGACTTTATAGTGCTGCCCCACTGGGAGACCAGGTCAACAGCACCATGACCTGATATCCCACTCAGTCACATTGTCCTGACACTGAGCCGACCAGTCCTTGCCCTATCCTAATAATGACGAGCACCGACCTAGGAAGCAACAAGTATCAATTTTTAAGTCATTTGTTTGACTCGACAATGGTTGGAACCCATGGGTTCGAATCCCACAATCTACCAAAATGGGAGATCAACTCATTCGGCCATCCAGTCTGGTGCAAGTCAGTAGTGGATGAAGACAATAAGCAAGCACAGGCCTGCCACTCAAGACAAAGCTTCCTTCGTTGAGATTGTTGTCCATCGTCACGACGCGATGACGTGACGTGACTCACGAGCTGCTCGCCCCAAACTCACAGCACTCAGTCTCCTGACTCCACCTCGCTATAGACACACCCATAGTGACGGCGTAATTAGGCACCGAGGTAGCGGATAGTGGGTAAGGGGACTAGGGGTGCGCTTTGTGGATTTCGCAGATAAACCCGGTGCATGTCAACTTAGATTCTGATTTATACCGGCGAAATGGGTCCGGTATTGTGGCCGTGGCGCCCTCTGGTTAATTATTTAGCAGTCATCATCGTCGTCGCGCCCCCTGACGGGAAGTGTGATAAACCAATGCTGGTGGTGGTAATTACTAGTCTTCTTGTCGGTGTAGTGAGCTAGTAGGCACATTTCGGTCGCCTACATTTCGGGGCTGTGTCTTGGTAGAATCAATCATGAACTAGTTATAATATATATGTTGGTTGTAAAAACATAGGTCTGGTGTGACTGAAAATAATGGACATCGTATTTATTTTATTCGACTGAAACTTTCTCTCTCAAATGTCACGGGGGTGGGGTGGGGGTGATGAAAATGGGAAACATTGCGCCTAGAGCGGGACTCAAACCCACATCTCTTGCCTTTAGGTTTTAGTGTTGGCAATTTAACTGGTCAAAGAGCATGGTTAAAGTTGCATGGTCCAATGGTATAAATATATTTTCAAAACTAAAACACTTACCTACATTTGGTCCTACATATCTAACTTAGATACTGGTGCCCACACTAATCAATTGGTGCTGTATTTATGGAATAAATCCGATTTGACAAGAATGTACGATCACACCACTGCTAGAGGAAGCCATGTGCCTCAGAACTCACTCTCGAAGATGCAGGTCAATCTCGTGACCTCTCTGAGGCTCTCGGTAGTCATGGCCTAGTTTCACACACCATGTGATCAGCCTGAGCAAGACTGAGGCACTCTCCAGAAACAGGCTGTTTTGTTTATGTTCAGCAGAGCTTCTGTTATCTGTTTTTCTTCTCATTAGCTAGATTATAATTTGTGTTATCTCACTCACTTGAAAGTTAACCATATAAAGTGTCACTGATATTGAACTGAAAGTGTAGAAATCAGGATGTTTACTCCAATGCCAGTATGTTATGTTATGCTATGCTACGTTCCCGCTACGCTTTGTAGTAGTAAATGTTATCAAAGTTGTGAGTTCAGCATGGTAATGAGGTCAGTACACCGCTTGACCATGGCGAGATTGGGAATGGTGTCACAGCTTTGGCTTCCAGCCCAGGAGTTTCGGCAAGCTTGCCGAAATTATTTTCAATGGATTTACTTCAAATATCTTCAAAATGAGTTTGCAGTCATCAAAACCACTTCAGGGTAATGGTAAGTAGATCATAACGATCAATTTAATATATTTATCTCAAAAAGTTTGGGAAAACTCACAAGCCATCGGACCATGCAACTTTAAATTAATATAATTATTACAATGCAGAGGCAATGGATCAGTCGAATACATGGGATTGACAGTTTGTTATCCGAAATGAACCGCAGTTCTAGCTGATAGATATTATAGTCAATAACATAATATATAATTGCATATTAAAATGAATAAGGATCAACTAAGACTATTCCTATAATAAATATAATTTAATGTCGGGAGAATGCCTTTGTTGCATCCAACAGGCTCAAGCGCAATGCTCGAACCTCATTCTCTCACAGGCAAGCCAACATCTATGCTATCAGACACCACCTATTGAGGGAAGGAAGAACTAGTCCTTTCTAATCACTTATGGCCTTTGCAGACCTAAGCAGGCGAGTGACCCACAAATAAGTGTATATCACTCGTCCTCGGCCTGCAAATGCCTAAGCTCCTACGCGTGCTCACCCACTTCAAAAACTTGATCGCATTAAACTCTATAATTATGTAACATTGCATAATCCGATAAAAGTATTAACATTTTCGAAACCAAATCACTTACGTAGATTTGATTCCAATGTACTATCAAGCATGTATTATGGTGTTTTGGTCCTGTTCTGTGCTGCTATGCTTAAAAAATATACAAGCAAAGCCTATGTCCAGAATTTCAGTGTGTACACCAAATTAATTTGACTTCATTTCACTTCAAATATATCCCATTAAGGTTAAATCTGCCTAGTCTGATGCTTTTGAGTTTCTGCCAATTTGAGATATAAATATATTACTTTGATTCTTATAATCTATGCTGCCTTAGTTTTGGAGTAACTTCTATTTTAAATAGATTAACTTTGGAGATATGTGAAGGTAGGCCTACACCATGCAAAATTAATTTTTGTGCGCACATGAAAAATTCTGATAGCATAGGCCTCAGCAGTAACAGGTTCTATTAAATTGACTCACAATTCCCTTCTATGCAGCAGTAAATGCCGAATAAGCACGGCACTATCTAAGTTGGATATGTAGGATCAGATCTAGGTGAGTGTTTTTAGTATCGACAATGTGAGGCTTTCGTCTGACTGTGCAGCTTTGTGCAGGCGGGGAACCGACACAGTTCTCTTTGTTGTTAATCAATGCCTCACAGCAAACCCCACGGGGAGATGAGGCACAAAGAAGGACCGGCCCGCCTTGAATTAAGTCTTACTAGCCCTGTTACCATATTTTAGACATGCCACATTTGCTGTAGACATTGTGTCAGTACCGAGCATGTCAGCCGAGTGGTCAATTGGCTGAACTGTGACAGCTCTTAGTGGGCAATGACCTCTGACCTCTGAACCCTGTGACCCTAGCCGGGGCAGTAGAGGTCAGTGTGTGAATTTGGGGTGTGGCGAGCCAGTGTCAGGTAGCCCCTCCGACTGCCCCCCCCCCAAACCCCCATCCTGCCCCCCCCCCCCTTTGTAAGTATTCCTATGGGAGCTCTATGCGCAAAAGGTCCAGCGTTATTAAAGAGGCATAGTCTGATGAAAGCATCATATTTTCTAAACCAAAACACTTACCTAGATTTTATCCTACATATCCAGCTTAGATAAGGGTGCACTTATTATGCCCTTGCTGCTGCATATAAGGGAATATAAAAGTCAATTTAATAGAACCTGTTTCTGCTGAAGGCAATACTGTTCAGAGTTTGGATGCGCACATCAAAAATAACTTTACATGTTAATAGTTTCATTTCAAATACCTCCAATGTTAGTCATTTATATTATAATGGATGTTATGCCAACCTAAAGAAAGGTGGATAGTTATAACGATTAACCTAATATCTATCTATTTCAAAATATGACAGAAACTCAAAACCATCGGACTATGCAAATTTAAGCATTATAGTCAAATAAGCATGGCTGGACAGCTGACATTACAATCAAGGCAGTCACACCGTAAACACAAATATATTAACCTTCAATTGATAGGTATATATATGTGTGCTACATAATTTATTATGTGAATATAAATGAAGAATAATCCCTAATATTTCCAGTGCTCCTTCTGGGCACCTATTGCTTCCCAACACCCCTTATTCTCAGCAGCCCCCCCCCCCCCCTGTAACCTGGCACTCTCTGCTTCCTCTTTCTTGGGAACCGACTCCAACAGTCTCCCAGCTCTCACTTCAAACTTTGTATCGTTAGGGCATATATTTTCCCTGCATAGAAAATAAACTCAACCCAAACCAAGTCTAGTCTTTCCTTCTCATTTCCTGTTCGAGTATTTATATATATATATATATATATATATATATACATATAAATGCTAATTTATTTCTGTTGAATAAGTATATATACTAACTCAATGGGTTGTTTCTTTAAAGTTCGCACACAGAGAAAATATATTCACAAAATAAGTTAACATTCAATTGAAATATATAATATATACACATATATATGAATGGTAATTTGTTTTGGTTCAATTAGTAAACATGTTACTAACGCAATATGATTTGTTTTTTTAAACAAGTCCGCATAGAGAAAAAAAAGTAAATCCACAATTCTAGTTGAGACACCATGGCATCGCTAATGAGTAACTAACATCTAGATGTGTATTAAACACCAAATGTGCTGGTTAGTGTTTAGTAGAACGGCGCCTTGACCACGCCCCGCGTCTCACCGGTGCCGGAGGGCACATTACAGTGGACACTAGGGGGAGACGGGTCCGGACAGGACCTGACCATTAACCCCCATGCAGCAGCAGGCTGGACAGCTGACATTACAAGCAAGGCAGTCACACGGTAAAGACCCCCGTTTATCTGACCTTTGGCTTGTGACATGTGAGAGAACCCCCACCACCTTCCCCACCCCCCACCTGCACCCCCATGCCATAATAGTGATCAATAAAGCCCCTGTCACACCTCGCCGGATTGAGGAAATGGATAGAATCGGAATACAATCCGTTGATATTGATCAAAGTCCGGTATCTGCCCGGTGCAAAGCCGTTGATATCCAGCGCGGTCCGTTCCAAGTTTCGATATATTTCACTTCCGAATCACACCGGACTAAAAATATTGTTGTCCAGTGATGCGGATTCCGAGGGACACCAGTTTGCCAGGGACACTTCCATTCAAATGCATTGTTAACGGCCGTGAGCAAATCTTCATACAGAAGAAGTCAAATATCTCCCAAATTACACCATCTAGAAACAAATCGATTGGTACACATATAGAAAACATCTTTACCATAAAGACTATATTAAATTTATAAGGTTAGGGTTCTTGAATTCTATTAATTTTGAATAAAACTAATGTTTTGCACTGCGCATACCGTCAAACTCAACGCATTGTCAATGGTCATGAGCAATGTTCATACAGATAATACAGAAGAAGTCAAATATCTCTCAAATTACACCATCTAGAAACAAATCGTTTGGTACACATATAGAAAACATCTTTACCAAAAGCATTATATTAAATTTATAAGGTTAGTGACGATGCTGTTCGATTTTGATGCATGTGCAGAAGCGATGTGTCCCTCGCAAACTGGTGTCCCTGGGAAACCGCAACACCGGCTCTATCCATTTCCTCAATCCGGCGAGGTGTGACAAGGGCTCAAGGAAGAGGCGTCTCCTGAGGTTATTACCATTAGCAAGGCGTGCTTACAGTTACAGATGTGGATCTTCTTCATCAACACAAAGGTTATGTTTAGGTCTCAGCCATTGATTAAATTACCTATTGGGATTTTACATCCTAGCAACATCTGCGTTCATCTCAGGGCGCCGACTTCTGAGAGCGCGTCTCCATCGGACGCGGTGGCTGAATAGGTAGAGCGCATGCGTTCCCGTGCGGAAGGTCGGGAGGTCGATTCCTGGTCGAATCAAACAATGACTTACAAAATTGATACTTGTCTCTTCCTAGCATGGTGTTCGGCATTAATAGGATAGGATAAGGACTGGTTAGCTCAGTGTCAGGATAATGTGAATGAGTGGGATGCCGGGTTATGTTGCCGGCAGCCTGATTTCCCAGTTCGCCAGCACTATAATAAAGCCACCATTAGTGTGCACTGTCACAAGTCAGTACCCATTCTGATATGACCGTAGATGTTGCAAGGACATAGAACTCCAGAAATCAACCAACAGTGCTTCTCCACGGCGGTTGTGTGTTGTTTGCTGCCCCAGAGTCAATATTTCTGGAAAGTAACTATTTTATTAAAGCTGCATAGTCCGATGAAATATCAAATTTTCAAAACCAAACCAATTATCTAGATTTGATTTTACATATCTAACTTAGATACTGATGCACTTATTAAGCATTTGAGTCAATCTAACAGAACCTGTTACTGCAGAAGTCTATGGTGTCAGAGTTTTGGCAAGCTTGACAAAACTAATTTTCCATGTTTGCACTCAAAATATCTCAAAAGCTTACCATTTAAAATAAAAGTAACTTTGAACTAATGTAAATTAGATAGTATCGATCGATCTAATATATTTATCTCAGAAAAAATACGGAAATTCAAAACCATCGGACGATGCAACTTTAAGATATAATAAATATTCATATAAGGAATACATTTGACAACCACGAGACTAGATCTTTTTAAGTTGGCAACGATCATTTATATATATGTTTGTAATTTCTATTCCTCTTTATGCCTTATCCACTCCTAAGTCATATTCTGTCTTCAGAATCATAAGGACAAATTATACCCATAAGAAAAAGTTGAGGTTTGTCATATTACAATATCCACCTTTCCTTTCTGCACGCGAGAAAATGAATCTGAACACATGGCATTTTATTTAAAGAACCCCCTTTTTTTCGTGCGCGTGGGTCTGACTTTCAGTTCCTGCTAGGGATTATATACGAATGTTGATGTTAGCTTTGGTCAGGAAAAAACAACTCTAAATGCAAACATGAACCCAGTCCTTACCAGTCTTGCCTTTCCTTTGTTGCATTTTGGAGTGTCACGCTGCCGTCTACCGCCCTCTTTCTGGGCGCGGCGAGGGTCGACAAAATGGCAACCTGAGTGGACGGGATGATTGAGTGGTTAGGGCGCCCGCTTTCCATGCGGAGGCTGGTTTCGATCCCCGGCCGAGGAGGGGAAAAAAAACCTTGTTGCCTGGCCCTCTCTGTATTATTAGGATATGGTCGAACTGGATGGCTCTGAGCTACTGTAATGCGACGGGGTGATAGTCGTACTCATAGTGCTGCCAGCATGGTACCCCAATTGGACGGCACTATAAAGTCGCTAGGAGCTCGCGCTGTCACAAGACGGAATCCGTCCTGACATGATGTTGGGTGATGTTAGAAAGTAAAACCCCAATAAGATAACATCTTAGTGTTGTGAATCGCGCCCCACTCATGCCCGACAGGTGCTCTGTAAAAGTGGGAGGCGCCGGGCCGCCCCTTTGTATTGGGCGTAATGGCCGGGGGGGGGGGGGGCTGGGTGGAGAGCGGGGCGGGGTGGCGGGGGGTGTGGGCGGGGAGGCAAGCCCTCAGCGGGACAGGAAACGCGCCACAAAGGGGTGGTAGAAGGTGGAGGGCGTACCAACAGCTCACTCATCTACGTATGCATTATATATATATATATATATATATATATATATATATATATATGTGTGTGTGTGTGTTTGCGTGTGCAACATTGCCAATGTAATTAATTGTCTAGATAATAGATAATTATATATGCATATACCCCTAATAGTTACTGATATATCTCGCTATATATATATATAAATATACATGTATAACAATGTACTGACGTATACACATGTTAATAGATCTACATAGTTATATGCACATATATTATATATATATATATATATATATATATTTGTGTTTGTATCATTGGCAATTTAATTACTTGTCTGGATATATATGGATAGTGATAAACCCTTTATCGCGTGTAATAATACCTGTAGTGTCCTGCACCCCCCCCCTATCCAGGTGGGAGGGGGTACCAGCATGCATTGCTCCACCTCCTGCGCAGGGCCAATCTACCACTCACTCGGAGTGTATATAGTGTATATATATCACTAATAACCACTGCTATATTTAGCTATATATAGACATATATATATATAATAATTCAGTGGTATGTCTGCACATGTTCATTATTATATAATTCTATATACACGCATATATATATATATATATAAGAAATATTGCACTGGTCTGTCTACATATATTACAAACAGTATACTAATATGTATTATATAATTTATTATGTGGATATCAATAACAGCAGCCCTTTAATGTTTCTCTCTAACCACCTTAACTTCCATGTTATTTACTGCAGAGCGGGCATTCTCTCCTTCCCCGCCTCCTATACGTCACTCTGCTCACTTTCAAAACTACAATTAATAAGTATACCCACTGATTTAATATATTCACCCATCTGAGTATATAATATAGTTGAATACGAATGACTACTACTAGTAATAATTTTATTTTTGTTGGTCCATTAGTTGTTTAAGCAGGGGAAATTTCAGTCATAGATGACTGGTCTTCCTCATTCCACTGCTGGTCGATAGAAAACCCTAGCCTACACTTTTACCGACCGAAGGGATTTTTAACCTCCCACACCACATAGGCATGGTATGAGAGCAACGGGCCTTTGATAACGCTGTAAGTTATACACAGCGGTGGAAATCCAAATTGGCAGAGCTGGGGGCACGGGGAATCGAACCGCCGACGCTCAGATTAGGAGTCTGACCTATAAAAAAGTCAGACACTCTAACCACTCCGACACAGAGAACTTCACAATTCATCTATGTACACAAGCATATATATGTCATAGTGACTGATCTATGGATATAAATATGCAGAGATCAGGAACTATGGTGGTTGTAGATGTGCATATGTGAACTATATGCATATATGCAGACATCAGATACTATGGTAGATATATATGTGGATAAGTTAACTAGTAGTCATTCGTATTCATATGTATACAACAAATAGTATGCTGGTTTATACACATGTTGGTTGTATATCTAAATAAATCAGAAACAATTACTGAACTAGACATAAATCGCTAAAAATGCACTTTTCTATGTACCTAAAACATATAGGGCCTATAGGGCAAACAGTTCACAAATTCATCCATACATTATATATCTTAACACTATATAACTGCATATATATGGTATTATAGAATAATTATACTATTACCCTTCTGTTCCTTTTAAATCGTCAATATTCCATCATAGTGCCTCTGCCATAGAAATGTTCAATTATGTCACGCTTGGGGATAATATTATCATTTGAATCATTTATTCACACTAAAATGAAACACAATGTACCCCTGCTAATCTACCCATCAAAATGTGTGCACAAAAAGAACCGATTCATGTGAAGCGTTGAATTGGACACTGATCATTACGTTGACCTAGATTTTTTTGGAAGCCCCCTCTCCCCACCCCCCTTTTCCCCAACCAACTCCCGCCGCCTTTTGATTTTTTACCTTGACACACCATTCACCCGCATTCACCAAAGCCTAAATAAATTACGATGTTTTGCACTGATAGTGGTGTTTTAGGTTGTTGTTGTTATTTTTTCCACCTGATACCCTATAGCACGATGCATTGGGGGCGCAGGTGGTTATGTAGTATGGCAACCATAACATTAAAGCTGCATAGTCCGATGAAATATCAAATTTTCAAAACCAAACCAATTATCTAAGTTTGATTTTACATATCTAACTTAGGTACTGATCAACTTATTAAGCATTTATTTCTGCGTAGAAGGGAATACTTATTCAATTTAACTCAATTTAACAGAACCTGTTACTGCAGAAGTCTATGGTGTCAGAGTTTTGGCAAGCCTGCCAAAAGTAATTTTCCATATTTGCACTCAAAATATCTCAAAGGTTTACCATTTAAAATAAAAGTAACTTTGAACTAATGTAAAGTAGATACTTGTGATCGATCTAATATATTTTTCTCAGAAAAAATACAGAAATTCAAAACCATCTGACTATGCAACCTTAACAATGAAGTTACAGTGCTTGTCTGCTGTAACCAACCACCACAAATGGAAGCGCTTTGAGAACACGTGATTAAAT
Source organism: Branchipolynoe longqiensis (assembly GCA_030323885.1). Lineage (NCBI taxonomy): Eukaryota > Metazoa > Annelida > Polychaeta > Phyllodocida > Polynoidae > Branchipolynoe > Branchipolynoe longqiensis. The sequence goes on along the minus strand of CM059187.1, from coordinate 55,649,018 downwards.
TAGAACGCCACAGTGGAACGTTCGTACAAATTGTGTTCTGAGCGGTGACGTCATTAAGGGAGGGTCCAGTGAGGTCGCCTGAGTGCTGTTGTAAATTGTTTAGATATGCAACGCATGCGCAATGGCTGCTGCGGTCGCTTCCGTTAGAGGTCATGATAAAACCTGCCTCGTGTGGGAATTGTAATATCATCAGGCCGTCATCAACGTGGTTTGGGTGGGGTGGGGTGGGGTGGGGTGGGGTGGGGTGGGCGGGGCAGGTGGGGTGTGGTGTGATGGGGTGTGGTGGGTGTGGTGGGGTGAGCTGGATTGTGGTGAAGTGTGGTGGGGCAGGGTGGGGTAGGTTTGCTTGGGGTGTGGTGAGGAGAGATGGGATGGGGATGTGGTGGCGTGTGGTGTAGTAGGATATTGTGGAATGGGCTGTGATGGAGTGGGATCCAGTTGAATGGGTGTGGTGGGGTGGGTGTGATGGGGTGTGGGGTCGGGTGGTGTGGTGTGACATGTGGTGAGGTGTGACGGAGTGGGATATTGTGTAATGGGGTGTGATTGGGTGTGGTGAAGGTGGGGAGTGGGATATTGTGGAATTGGGTGTGATAGGGTCGGATAGGGTGGTGTGTGATGGAGTGGGATATTGTGGAATGGGGTGTGATAGGGTCGGATAGGGTGGTGTGTGATGGAGAGGGATATTGTGGAATGGAGTGTAATAGGGTCGGATAGGGTGGGGTGGGGTGGAGTGGGATATTGTGGAATTGGGTGTGATAGGGTCGGATAGGGTGGTGTGTGATGGAGTGGGATATTGTGGAATGGAGTGTGATAGGGTCGGATAGGGTGGGGTGTGGTGGAGTGGGATATTGTGGAATTGGGTGTGATAGGGTCGGATAGGGTGGTGTGTGGTGGAGTGGGATATTGTGGAATGGGGTGTGATAGGTTCGGATAGGGTGGTGTGTGATGGAGAGGGATATTGTGGAATGGGGTGTGATAGGGTCGGATAGGGTGGGGGGTGATGGAGTTGTAAGGTATGTGGATCATGTACGGTACCGGGACATGTGACCAAGAATAAAACCAGTCTTACAACAGCACTCATCGGGTTCGGACGTGTCCTTCACATACATCACATGGTGTCAGATCGGGACTGAACAAAATGACGACGTCGGGGCTAAAGCCACCGGCTCCGCTGAAATTAGCGAACAACATGGCAATGAACTGGCGTGACTGGCTGAGTTTGTATGAAATATATGCTGGCGCTGTTGGTTTAACAGCAAAGTCAGAGAAGGTGCAGTGTCTCACATTCCTACATGTCACAGGACCGGACGCGCAAAAAGTCTACAGAACTTTCAAGTTGGAAGGCACCGACAGAGAAAAGATAAGCCCGTTAATTGAAGCGTTCAAGAAATATTGTGAAGGGAAGGCGAATATTACTGTTGTCAGGTATAACTTTCATTCATATAACCAAACAACTGAAGACATGGACTTGTATATCAGAGAGTTTCAAAACAGAGTCGAGTATTGTGAATATGGAGAGCTAGAGGATTCACTGTTGTGTGACCGGCTCGTATGCGGAGTGAGAAGCAAGGACCTGCGGAATAGGTTGTTACAGACGCCTAATCTAAATATTGAACGGTGTGTAGAAATGTGCCGCCTCAGCGAACATGCGGACACGCAGTTCAGTAGTAACAGTGAACCGGTTGAGAGTGAGGTGAACGCCCTCTACAAGGCTGGAAGACGGAAGTTCATGCCTGCCACTGCTACTGCCGCAAGCATGCACAGGGGCGGGGCCAGCCGGTACCCAGACTACAGCAAAAGGGGCGGGTCCCGCGAGGAGTGTACCCGGTGTGGATACCGACACGAAGGCAGGCCATGCCCGGTGAAAGGAAAGGAGTGTGCAGGCTGTCGCAAAATAGGACATTTCAAGAAAGTGTGTCGAAACAATAGAATGGCAAAACCGGTAGATGAAATACAAGTCGACAGGCATAACAGGCCAGATGATAGTGAAGACGACGACCAGGACAGAGACCTCTCGCTCGGGGAAATCAACAGTGATTTGTTCGTCGGTGAAATCAGACAGGATGAAGAAGAGGCAGAGTTGTGGTTCTCGGACATGTACATAGGGAATGTAATGGTACATTTCAAGCTGGACACCGGCTCCGAGGCCAATATAATACCTCTGAGCGTTTTCAACAAGCTGAAGAACACCGAAATGAAGCCATCGCGGTGTCGACTCGTGACATATTCTGGGCAACGGATACAGCCAGAGGGGGAGGCGAACATCATGATGAACGACCGGAGCAGCCTGTGCCAGATTACCGCGTCTGGAAGTCCCATACTTGGAAAGGCTGCCTGTGTTCAACTCAACCTGCTGACCAGGGTCGGCGAAGTGCAGATACATGCTGACAGCACAGCGGCGACTGAACTGGTAAATACATATCACAAAGTGTTTGAGGGTCTGGGGACTATAAAAAGTAACGCTAAAATTCATATCGACCCGAATGTTCAACCTACCATAGATCCACCACGTCGGGTCCCGCATGCCATTGAAGAGAGTGTAAAAAATGAGTTAGAGAGGATGGAAAAACTAGGAGTTATTGTTAAGCAGGATGAGCCGACCCCGTGGGTCAGTTCGATTACGATAGTCAGGAAGCCCGATAAAATACGCATATGTCTTGATCCAACAAAGCTCAATAAGGCTGTCTTACGCGGTCCGTACCCAATCAGAACTGTAGAGGAAGTCGTAGCAAAAACACATGGCGCGAAATTGTTCACAGTGCTGGACGCTAACAGTGGATACTGGCAGATAGAGCTAGATGAAGAGAGTTCAAAAATTTGCCCATTTAACACGCCGTGGGGCAGATATCGGTTCACGCGTCTGCCTTTCGGGATAAAGACAGCGGGTGACATATTCATTGAGCAAAAAAACGTTATTCTAGCTGACTTGCCGGGAGTGAACGTAGTAGCTGACGATATTTTGATATATGGGTCTACAATAAAAGAGCATAACGATCGTCTAGAATCAGTGTTGAAAAGAGCTCAAAGTGTAGATCTTAGGTTGAACCCAAAAAAGTCTAAGATATGTAGGACACAAGTAAACTATGTGGGACATGTACTGACTCACAAAGGACTCAAACCCAATACCGAATGCATACAAGCAATTGTAGAAATGCCCTTGCCCACTAGTAAAGCAGAGATACAGCGTTTCCTAGGCATGGTAGGATATGTGTCAAAGTTCATCCCAAATCTGTCTGAAATATCAAAACCGTTGCAGGTTTTATTAGGTAGCGACGTTGCATGGCATTGGGATGAGGGCCAACAGAAGGCGTTTGACAAATTAAAAAGTTGTTTAATTGAGGCGCCTGTATTGAGATATTACAATGTGCATGAGCAAGTAAAAATACAGGTGGATGCTTCACAGTCAGGACTGGGAGCCGCGTTATTACAGAATGAACAACCTATCGCCATGGCGTCTAAGGCCTTAAATAACGCACAAAGTAGTTATGCGGTAATTGAGAAGGAGCTCTTGGCAATATGTTTCGGGTGCCAAAAGTTCCATCAATACATTTTCGGGAACAAGACCATCATCGAGACAGATCACAAGCCCTTAGTTGCAATCATGGGTAAACCGTTATTCATGTTGTCAGCAAGAATGCAGCGTATGCGCATGCGGCTGCAGAATTATAATTTAATTGTTGTGTATAAAAAAGGTACTTCCATGTATTTTGCAGACACCTTGTCACGCGCACATGCAGCGACCACGAGGCCCGGTAGCCTATTTGACAAAGAGATCACGATAGCTGCCATCGACATCATTGAAGATGAGTTACAGCAGATAAGGACAATAACACAAGCTGACAACACATTCAAAGAAATATCAAATTATGTCAAAACAGAATGGCCAGGGAAAAATAGTGACGTACGAAGTGAGGTTAAACCGTACTCTACATACAAAGATGAGATCACAATACAAGACGAAATACTCATGAAAGGAGACCGCATCATGATACCAAAACAGCTGCAACCTAGGATGTTAGACAAAGTACACGAAACACACATGGGCATTGTAAAAAGTAAGCAGTTAGCGAGGGAGTATTTTTTTGGGCCAGGCTTAAATGGGCAGCTGGAGGACAGAATTGCTAGATGTGAAACGTGTCAAAGGTTTAGAAACAAACCACATGCAGAGCCACTAATAAATCATGATATCCCTGAGTTGCCGTATAACAAGATAGGAGTAGATTATTTTCAGGTTGACCAGAAACATTTTGTATTAATAGTGGACTATTATTCGAAATTTCCAGAGGTAGTGGAAATGAAAGAGACAACTAGTGCAGCCACGATCAGGGCATTAAAACAAATGTTTGGGCGATATGGGATACCGAAAACAGTGGTAACGGACAATGGGCCTCAATTTGTGAGTGCCGAGTACAAAACGTTCGCAAAACAGTATGGTTTTAAGCCAACATACACGAGTCCATTATACCCACAGAGCAATGGGCAGGTTGAACGGTATGTTCAAACAATCAAGATAATGATCAAGAAGGCAATGCTAGAGGGAAAGGACATGAACATGGCGTTGTTAAACTACAGGAATACACCAATAAGTGGGTTAAGGGCATCACCAGCGCAATTGCTAATGAACAGACGATTGCGATCCAAATTGCCATCACATGATAGCCGTCTAAAACCTCAAGCACAAGCATCGAAAAAACAACAAATCAAACAGATACAACAGAAACAGAAACAGCATTTTGATAAGCGTGCAGGGGAAAATCACAAAGAATTAGACATCGGAGACAAAATTAGATACCAAACATACCAGAAACAATGGGGAAAAGGAACAATAATAAAAAAAAATAACCCTGGAAGGCGAGACTATGAAATAGTAAATGACGAGAAACACAAGCTAAGACATAATCGAACACAGTTATTTAAGGTACCTACTCAATTCCCGCCCATCGAGTTGGTGGACAGCACCCTCAGCCATGATAAACAACAAAGGGTCACAAGCGAGGCACAAGAGCCAAGGCTGAGTGGGTACATAACACGGGCCGGAAGGGTCACGCGACCAGTAGATAGACTAGGGTACTCGTGATTGAGTAAGAGGGTCAGGTGAATACAGTAGCACAATTGTGTGTAATTAACAGGTGTTTGGATAGTTGTATGTGAGAGTATAGTGCATTAGCGAGAAGAGGCGTTGTATTATGTAATCTGGTAAAAGGTTAGAACCTGTTGTGATATCAGAGAAGTAAAGATAGAGTAAGGAAAACAGGATGTAGTAGATGTATCATATAAAGAACGTATATATATATGTATATGTATAGATGTCTAAAGCTGCATTAATGTATCATGACCAGATGTTGACATAGAAAATTAAGATGAAACAAAAAACTGAAATGACATTTATTGTATTATTAAATTTGTTTATTGAACTTGTTTGTTTAGGGAGGAAGATGTAAGGTATGTGAATCATGTACGGTGTGCAAGGTATGCAAGGCAGGGCAGGGTGGTTATGTGACCACCTGACCACCACCGGGACCGGGACATGTGACCAAGAATAAAACCAGTCTTACAACAGCACTCATCGGGTTCGGACGTGTCCTTCACATACATCACAGGAGTTGGCTATTGTGGAATGGGGTGTGATAGGTTCGGATAGGGTGGGGTGTGGTGGAATGGGATATTGTGGAATTGGGTGTGATAGGGTCGGATAGGGTGGTGTGTGATGGAGTTGGCTATTGTGGAATAGGGTGTGATAGGTTCGGATAGTGTGGTGTGTGGTGGAGTGGGATATTGTGGAATTGGGTGTGATAGGGTCGGATAGGGTGGTGTGTGATGGAGTTGGCTATTGTGGAATGGCGTGTGATAGGGTCGGATAGGGCGGGGTGTGGTGGAATGGGATATTGTGGAATGGGGTGTGATAGGGTCGGATAGGGTGGGGTGTGGTGGAGTTGGCTATTGTGGAATGGGGTGTGATAGGTTCGGATAGTGTGGTGTGTGGTGGAGTGGGATATTGTGGAATGGGGTGTGATAAGGTCGGATAGTGTGGTGTGTGGTGGAGTGGGATATTGTGGAATGGGGTGTGATAAGGTCGGATAGGGTGGGGTGTGGTGGAGTGGGATATTGTGGAATTGGGTGTGATAGGGTCGGATAGGGTGGTGTGTGGTGAAGTGGGATATTGTGGAATGGGGTGTGATAGGGTCGGATAGGGTGGTGTGTGATGGAGAGGGATATTGTGGAATGGGGTGTGATAGGGCCGGCTAGGGTGGGGTGTGCTGGAGTGGGATATTGTGGAATCGGGTGTGATAGGGTCGGATAGGGTGGTGTGTGGTGAAGTGGGATATTGTGGAATGGGGTCTGATAGGGTCGGATAGGGTGGGGTGTGCTGGAGTGGGATATTGTGGAATGGGGTGTGATAGGGTCGGATAGGGTGGGGGGTGCTAGAGTGGGATATTGTGGAATGGAGTGTGATAAGGTCGGATAGGGTGGTGTGTGGTGAAGTGGGATCTTGTGGAATGGGGTGTGATAAGGTCGGATATGGTGGTGTGTGATGGAGTTGGCTATTGTGGAATGGGGTGTGATATGGTCGGATAGGGTGGGGTGTGGTGGAATGGGATATTGTGGAATGGGGTGTGATAGGGTCGGATAGGGTGGTGTGTGATGGAGTTGGCTATTGTGGAATGGGGTGTGATAGGGTCGGATAGGGTGGGGTGTGGTGGAGTAGGATATTGTGGAATGGGTGTGATAGGTTCGGATAGTGTGGTGTGTGGTGGAGTGGGATATTGTGGAATGGGGTGTGATAAGGTCGGATAGGGTGGTGTGTGATGGAGTTGGCTATTGTGGAATGGGGTGTGATAGGGTCGGATAGGGTGGGGTGTGGTGGAATGGGATATTGTGGAATTGGGTGTGATAGGGTAGGATAGGGTGGTGTGTGATGGAGTTGGCTATTGTGGAATGGGGTGTGATAGGTTCGGATAGTGTGGTGTGTGGTGGAGTGGGATATTGTGGAATGGGGTGTGATAAGGTCGGATAGGGTGGTGTGTGATGGAGTTGGCTATTGTGGAATGGGGTGTGATAAGGTTGGATAGGGTGGGGTGTGGTGGAATGGGATATTGTGGAATGGGGTGTGATAGGTTCGGATAGGGTGGTGTGTGGTGAAGTGGGATATTGTGGAATGGGGTGTGATATGGTCGGATAGGGTGGTGTGTGGTGGAGTGGGATATTGTGGAATGGGGTGTGATAGGGTCGGGTGCGGTGGGCTGTGATGGAGTGAGATACTGCGGGCTGGGGTGTGATATGGTTGGGTGGGGTGGGGTAACCACTGTATGATGCCCAATAGCCGATGTTTACTTTTTGTGATGGGGGTCGTTAAACAAACAAATAAACAAACAAAAGCGTGGAGTGGGGTGTGGCGGAGTGGGTGTGGTGTGGTGTGGGGTAGGGAGGTGTGGTGTGACATGTGGTGGGGTGTGACGGAGTGGGGTATTGTGGAATGGGGTGTGATCAGGTTTGGCGGAGGAGGGTGTCGGTATGGGGTGGTATGGGGTGGTGTGGTGTGGCAGAGTGGGGTGGGGAGGTGTGGTGTGTTGTGACATGTGATGGGGTGTGACAGAGTGGGATATTGTGGAATGGGGTGTCATTGGGTTTGGCGGAGTGGGGTGTGGCGGAGTGGGTGTGGTGTGGTGTGGCAGGGTGGGAAGATGTGGCATGTTGTGATGTGTGATGGGGTGTGATGGAGTGGGATATTGTGGAATGGGGTATGATTGGGTGTGGCGAAGGTGAGGTTGGGTGGTGTGGTGTGACGTGTGGTGAGGTGTGATCGAGTGGGATATTGTGAAATGGGGTGTGATTGGGTGTGGCGAAGGCGGGGTTGGGTGGTGTGGTGTGATGTGTGGTGAGGTGTGACGGAGTGTGATATTTGTGGAATGGGGTGTGATTGGGTGTGGCGAAGGTGGGGCAGGGTGGTGTGGTGTGACATGTGGTGGGGTGTGATAGAGTGTGATATTGTGGAATGGGGTGATTGGGTGTGGCGAAGGTGGGGTGGGGTGGTGTGACGTGTGGTGAGGTGTGACGGAGTGGGATATTGTGGAATGGGGTGTGATTGGGTGTGGTGAAGGTGGGGTGGGGTGGTGTGGTGTGATGTGTGGTGAGGTGTGACAGAGTGGGATATTGTGGAATGGGGTGTGATTGGGTGTGGCGAAGGTGGGGCAGGGTGGTGTGGTGTGACGTGTGGTGGGGTGTGACCGAGTGGGTTATTGTGGAATGGGGTGTTATTGAGTGTGGCGAACGTGGGGTGGGGTGGGGTGGTGTGGTGTGGCAGAGTGGGGTGGGGAGGTGTGGTGTGACGTGTGGTGGGCTGTGACGGAGTGGGATATTGTGGAATGGGGTGTGCATGGGTGTGGCGAACGTGGGGTGGGGTGGGGTGGTGTGGTGTGGCAGAGTGGGGTGGGGAGGTGTGGTGTGACGTGTGGTGGGCTGTGACGGAGTGGGATATTGTGGAATGGGGTGTGATTGGGTGTTGGGAAGGTAGGGCGGGGTGGTGTCATATGGTGTGGCAGAGTGGGGCGGGGTGGTGTGGTGTGACGTGTGGTGGGGTGTGATGGAGTGTGACGGAGTGTGATATTGTGGAATGGGGTGTGATTGGGTGTGGCAAAGGTGGGGTGGGGTGGTGTGGTGGTAGCGTAAGACGCGGGACCGTGGTGGGTGGGAGTGTGCGTGGGAGAGTGGGTGGGAGAGTGGGTGGGAGAGTGGGAGGGTGGGTGGGTGGGAGGCTCCTCTGAAGTCAGGCTGTCCGGGCTCCTGTTTCTCCTGGCCTATTGTAGACATGAGACCAGGCACTAAGGCGCAGCTGCATCCTTTATGCTTGCTATCCCATACACACGTCGCTTTTGGCACTCTGCCCACGTCCCCCACCCCCTCCTCTCCCCATCCCCCTCTCTACTCTCCTCTCTCAGACCCACCAGGTAATCAGCCCGCGTATAGAATGTATGGCATACACCAGACGACAGTTTCAACGACGACGCTTTGTCTCTGCCTTCAGTTTCTTTAAAAAAAATACTTATATACATATACTTTAAAACTGTGTTGATGTTGCTCAAATTGAACATTAATACTGGTATAAACAGCCGGTAGATACATGAATATCATGGTACTGGGTGCGTGTGACGCATGAGTGTTGTTCAGCCAACCAGCTCACTCATCCATAGACGATGAGGTTGCAATATGCGTTCACAAGTTTTATTGTTGTTGTCTTAAATCTTCTTCTTTTTTTAAATTAAAAGTACAAATAACCGCACGAATTATTACCGGAAGACCAATGCTTCAGTACTGAAAAAAAAATAGTGTTTAGAGAAATAAATGTCATTTACAATTGTCGTTGTTGGGGTTTTGCATCCTAGGAACATCTATGACCATATCAGGACGGGTACCAACGGGTGCCAGTGCGCGCTCATGCTGACTTTATAGTACTGCCGCACCGGGAAATCAGGCCGCCAGCACCATGACCTGATATCCCACTCAGTCACATTATAATAATAATAATAATAATAATAATAAAACATTTATATAGCGCCTGATCCAGTAAGCCGTTCTCAGGCGCTTTACATAACAAACAAATATACAGGAAAATAAATTTCACCTAGTTAAAAGCAGATTTAAACAAATGTTTCCTAAGACCTTTTTTAAAAGCACCAACAGATTTACAATCAGTGATATATCCTGGCAGAGCATTCCACAGTCTCGGAGCAGCAATACTAAAAGCACGATCCCCAAAGCCTTTGAGTCTGCTCCGAGGAACTGCTAACTGGCTGGAGACTGTGGAGCCCAGTGTTCGAACATTTGTTCTCTCCTGGAGCATATCTCTCATATATTCTGGAGCCTGATCATGCAAGGCACGATATACAAGAAGCAGCACCTTGAAATCAATTCTCTTCTCCACAGGGAGCCAGTGTAATCATTTTAGCACAGGAGTGACATGATCAAATTTCTTTGTACCCGTCAACAACCTGGCATTATCCTGATACCGAGCCAACCGGTGCATTTACAAATAACACATTCTTGTAGGTTCTTTCTCTCAGTCAATGTGTTTGCTTGCAGTGTTTACAATGCTGCAGCCATTGCGTTGTTTACGTGTAAATGAAGACGGTGTGAGGGGTGGGCGGAGAGAGCGCAATAATAACACAAACACAGCTTGTACCCGTTGCTTTTCCCACGACCGGTGATTAGTTGGTCACGTGAGTCACGTGGCAGGACTATGTGAAGTGAAGGGTTGTCACACACACACCACCACCATCCACACACATCCTACCCTGCCAGTGCTCAGCCCCCCCCCCCCCTCCCCTCCGTAGCGCCAATTTCAATTTCGCCGTCCTGCGCCAGCAGTTTAATGGACCTGATTAGAAGATTAGATATAAAAGTGTGGCATTTAAAAGTAAACTCGCTTTTGTTGTGAACTGACACCTCTGGTGCATAGAGCCCTGGCTTTTAAATGCCGCTAATACCCTTCACCCCCTCACACACACACCGCCCTCCCCTCTCCAACACACACACACACAATTGTTGGTCCCATATCGTGCCCGGTGGTGCGGATTCCGAGGGACACCAGTTTGCCAGGGACACTTCCATTCAAATGCATTGTTAACGGCCGTGACAGAAGAAGTCAAATATCTTCCAAATTACACCATCTAGAAACAAATCGCTTGGTACACATATAGAAAACATCTTTACCATAAAGACTATATTAAATTTATAAGGTTAGGGTTCTTGAATTCTATTAATTTTGAATAAAACTAACGGTTTGCACTGTGCCTACCATCAAACTCAAGGCATTGTCAATGGTCATGAGCAATGTTCATACAGATAATACAGAAGAAGTCAAATATCTCTCAAATCACACCATCTAGAAACAAATTGTTTGGTACACATATAGAAAACATCTTTCCCAAAAATATTATATTAAATTTATAAGGTTAGTGACGATGCTGTTCGATTTTGACGCATGTGCAGAAGCGATGTGTCCCTCGCAAACTGGTGTCCCTGGGAAACTGCAACACCCTCCTTCGTGACATTTAGCGGGCACTTTGTGACAGTGACAGTGACAGTGACAGTGATAGTGAGTACTTGACAGCCGCTGACTTCCGGCAGCGGCAGATGGCCGTCAAATTAGGCGCGTAACATTTGTCTCGGCTCTGGTGGCAATTTGTCTGTAGGTCACTGAGGTAAACAAAATGAATTGAATAAGGAAAGAAAAAAAGTATACGCTGTCCACATCTTGACGTCACGCATGCCTTGTGACGTCATGCATGCCTGACGCAGCTTTCAGCCGTCGTCAAGCTGCATTCACTGGTGGTTTCCAGACGTCTTGAGTTACTGACTTTCATTGAGTCATTAAATTCAGAAGCTAAAGGTCACTTATCATTGCGAATGCCTAGAAAGATCAAACCCATTTCATTCAATATAAACTTAACTACTTGAGAAAGCACCTGAAAGGACAAGAATATAATTAAGATAGCTTAAGCAGCTAAGCATTAAAAATGTGATATATCACTCCTTGAGAACGTGCATTTTCCGAAATGAATCAAATATGATGGCCATCTTGATTTATTTTTGCTATTCACCTTTTCAGTCGGAAAATAATAGTGGTATTCGATTCCTTGTGCCTGAAAACATAGAAAATAACCTTTCATTCATATTTCTATCTTATCTAGTTGCACAGATATTTGAATTTCTCTGACTTTGCGGTAACCATCTTAGATTTAGCTTGCAAGCACAAACGGATGAAAGGTGACATGATGTCACCTGGCAGTTTCTGAATATATATGCCCTAAGCTCTCGCTCTCTTACTCGTTTACTTTATTACTCTCTGACTCTTACTTTCTCATGCTCTCAATATCTCAATCTCTACCTCTTACTTGTTCAGTAACTCATTATCTTACTATGTCACTCTCTTACGATCCCACTTTCTCACTCTCTCAACCTCATTCTTTCACTCCCTCTCACTTGCTGACTCTCACACTCCTTCACTCCCTCGCACTTTCTCAGTTTCTCACTATCTATCTCATTTTTTCATTCTCTCAAAATCTCTCACTCTCTCACTCACTCTAACTCACTCACTCACTCTAATTCACTCTCTCACTCACTCGCACTTGCTTACTCTCTCACTCCCTCACTCTCTCTCACACTCTCTCCATCTCTCATTGAGTATCTCACTTTTTCACACTCTCAAACTCTCTCATTATCTCACTATCTCACGCTAACTCACTCTCTCACTCGCTCGCACTTGCTTCCTCTCTCGCATTCACTTGCTCACTCTCTCACACTCTTGCTCTCTCATTCTCTCACTCTGACACTCTAACCCGCTCACTCACTCTCTCGCCCTATAGCCCTTTCACGCTCTCTCTCTCTTCCACTCTTCTCTCACCCATCTCTATTCATGCCTGGCCTAATTGGTGTGCTTAGCGCTGCTTCGCGAGTCCGCCGCCAGGTGGGGGATAAGACTACGGATGTTGGGGGAGGGAGGGGGGAGACGAGGTCAGGGGAGAGGGCGGTCCGGGCGCGGCGATATCCAACATGGCCGCCATATGGAGCGGGGTGGCGGAAGGTGGCAATGATTGTCATGGAAACGAGTCATCAGCGCGCCCTGACTATTGTCCGGCGAGGTGTGGATGGCCGTGGCGAGATGCATCTGGTGATTAGGCGTGTTTGGGGAGTCTCGGCCCGGTCCTGTAAACTCGTAAGAGGCCCGATAACGGCGACGCACAATTAAGACGAGGCCTGTTTCCGTCTCGGGCCCAACTCATTGGCTTTTAATTGCCGCCGTCCTGATTTCAGGCCCGAATACGCTGATCATATCTGCATTGTTGGTCAATTCAGAGGACGGAGGGGGGAGGGTTGATTGGTTGTTGGAGTTTTACATCCTGGTAACATATATGGTCATATCATTATCAGCACGGGTACCAACTTGTGACAGTGCATACTCGTGGCGATTTTATAGTGCTGCCCCACTGGGAAATCAGGCCACTGGCATGATGACACAATATCCCACTCGGTCACTTTATCCTGACACTGAGTTAACCAGTCCTTGACCTATCCTATTAATGCCAAGCGCCAGTCTATGAAGCAACAAGTATCAATTTTATAAATGATTGGTTTGACTTGACCCGGAACCGAACTCCTGATCTTCCACACACGGGGCCCGCGCTCTACCGATTCGGTCACCACGTCCGGTTGGGGGAGGGTACGTCCTGGCAATATCAAAGGTCATATCAGGACGTGGTTCTAATTTGTGACAAGGCTCACACTCTCCCTGCGACTTGTTGTTTTTATTCAAGTAATTTTATTCATTTTTGAATCAAATGTTATCGGTGCTACAGTATTGGTCTTCCATGCTTAGTGACAAATACTGATGGTATACATCAATGATAGGTCGTGATCTATGAAAAGGCGTTAGCATTTTGATTTGGAATTCCCCCCACCCAATCCTACATTAAAGGATGCTATTTAATCTGTGTCCAGTTCTACTAACAGAAGAATTTCATATTCATCCCGTGTATTAGTAGTAGTTCAATGCTACCCTAATCTTGATAGGGATAATAAAAGGTGTGCACCCTTTTATCCAACAATTAACTATCAACACTAATACTTCTTTTTATTGTAGCAAACCTTTGTTTGTTTTAAGCAATATTATTTATATGAAAGAATGTAGCATAATATGGCAGGAAACCCCGAAAACTAACCTTTATTCCCTGAGAGAAAATTAACATTTACCTCTCGTAAAGTAGCATAATCTGATAGTTTTATTTTCTCTCATTTTCTAGATAAATATACTAGGTTGATCTTTACAATCTACTTTACATACTAGTTTGAAGTAACTTTTGTTTAAGGGGTTAATTTAAAACTAATTGTAATGAAAACATGGTATGTTATGTTAGTGTGCAAAATCAAGCATACCAGCAGAGGATTAGAAGCATCAAACTGCAACCAGTTTTAATGAGTGTATCGGGATTTATGTTGACTATGTAGGCATAACATCTGGGCATAACATCTGGGGAAATGTAGGCATGACATCTGGGGAAATGTTAAGCTTTCATTTGATTATGTAGTATTAACAAAGATAACTACAAATTACCATTGTAGTATGGTATCTGCCTTTCCTCATTTTCCTCATTCGGGTTCAGACCTAATTTGTCGAGGTGATATTTATTCACTCAGTTAAATAATGGATGGGGTTGGGTTTTTTTGTTGAGGGGTTGAAAATAGTAGAAATGTTGACTGAAACTGTGAAACCCCTTAGCAATCTTAGAGCATGGTTAACTGCCTTTGCGTGGCGTTTCTATGTCAACCCTTCATCAAGACATGCAAATGGGTTCGTTTGTCCCCCTCGTGAGCGCTAATCAAGAAAGACGGAACCAATGAAAAATGAATGATCGTCGAAATCGAATCAATTAAGAGGATGAGGGTGCTGATGCCTACTGAGATTGTGCCCAGCACATTTCAAGCGATAACTTGAATGATTATATACAAATATATAATATAATAATTGTGGTATGCGGGTAATGCAGTACCTCGGATACCTCAGGTGTTAAAATACCTCAGGGAGTTTGACGCCCCTCCCTTGCAAAGTTGTAAACCACTGCCTGTGGTACAAGTTCTGGTTCTTGATAGAATCAAAGGCTAAGGGAGCAAACCCTAACCGAAAACCATGTCACTGTGGCAGCATTGAGGGTGGGGATGAATGGAACTGCCAACATCTCCCGACCAGCCACTGCAGGGACAAATAGTTTGCGCCTGTCTTGACATGTTCTTGCCGGTGTGAGACCTCTATTTGCTCCCTAAGAGAGTGCCGCTAGTAACTTGCAAAAGCCAGCAGCACTTCAACACTTTGCAAGCAGCTTTTATGAAATGTACAACTGCACAAAGTGGCAGTTGGGTAATGAAAGCAGTCTTTGTCGCATTCCCGAGTATCACAGCCAGGAATAGCACCCCCCCCCCCCACCCCCAGCTCCTTAGCTCCCTCCTCAGTCATCAGGTGTTGGAGCCTGGGTTACTTAGGCATCTACTGCTCCAACCTTCTCAAACAACAGGGCTAAATCGCCTCCTGTACTTACATCTATGTTTTGGTCGGGTAAATGTTGCTGTAAAACAACACAGCTTTAACCACTTCGAAATTGCATCAGAGATCATTTTTGCTGTCATTTGACACATATCTGACCATTTCGGATATTAATGCAAATTTCAATGTATGCAAGTGAATGTGATTACCATTAGCTTTTCACCATGAATACTGCCGACAGGGTGTTAAGCCATCAGAAATCAATCATATATGTGTATGTACGTATGTATGCATGCATGCATGTCTGTGTATGTATGTATGTATGTACAGTATAACCCCGTTAAACCAAACTTGAAGGGACCCTAGAAATCTGTTTGGATTAACTGATCAGTGGTTTAGCCGAGCTTTGGCTTCGACTTGGCTTTGGCAAAAACGTGGGTGCATTATGAATGTAATATACAATGTATGTGGACACTTTGATTATTGGTTTCTTTTATGTGTATACAGTCATCATCATCATCATCATCATGCTGTTGGTCGTGATGCAGCAAAGACTGCTTTCATTACTTGACTGCCACTCTCCATTTAGCTCTTTTCATGAAAGCTGCCTGCAAAAGTGTTGAAGTGCTGCTGGCTTTTGCAAGTTACCAGAGGCACTCTCTCGGGGAGCAAATAGAGGTTTCACACTGGCAAGAACATGTCAAGACAGGTGAAAAACTATTTGTCCCTGCAGTGGCTGGTCGGGAGATGTTGGAAGTTCCATACATCAACTGCCCTTAATGCTGCCACAGTGACATGGTTTTCTGTTTAGGGTTTGCTCCCTTAGCCTTTGGTTCTGTCAAGAACCTGTACCACAAGGCAGTGGTTTACAACTCTGCAGGGCAGGGGCATCAAACTCCCTGAGGTATTGCTATACCTGCAATACCTGCATACCACTGCATGTGACGTGTCGTGGGGTGGGATAATAATAAGCAGAACAGGGGAGTTTGTAAAGTGGGAACTTCGGGAACTAGTGGAAGTGAAAGAGGAATGTTAATCAAATGCGCCACTTAAAAGGAGAAGTAGTTGGGAGTTTGAATGTGTTGGTTGGTTGCTGGAGTTCTACTTCCTTGAACCATCTAAGATCATATCAGGATGGGCACCAACTTGGGACAGCGCACACTCTTGGTGACTTTATAGTGCTGTCCCCCTGAGAAATCAGGCTGCCGGCACTATGACCCGATATCCCACTCAGTCAAATTATCCTGACACTGAGCTAACCAGTCCTTGCCCTATCCTATTCATGCTGAGCACCTGGCTAGGAAGTGACAAGTATCAATTTTATAAGTCATTGGTTTGATTCGACCGGGAACCAAACTCCTGAATTCTAGCACGCGAGGCCCACGCTCTATCATTATTTCTCAAAAGTTAGCCATTTAAATTAAGTTACTTCAAACTAAAGTACGGTAAATTATAATGATCAATCTAATATGTTTATCTTAGAAAAGTAAGGAAACTCAAAACTATCAGATTATTCAACTTTAAGAAAATGTGAACATAGAATAATTAAAGGCGAATGGCTAAGAAATTACCTTGACTAAAGAGCATTACTAAGTTTGTGCACCAAGTCACCAGTGTTTGACTAACAAGCAGCCGATTGCGTCACTACCGCGACGTCTATAGAACTTTAGAAGCTGCGCGTGTCTGTGCGAATTTTCCGGGCATGAAATACACCCACAGATGTGGGTTGCTCATTACTTAATATACACACTGAGTGCTGGTATCGCCCTGATCTCTGGTAAGCATCGTTTTATGGCACACATAATGGCCGGCTCGCATGCTGAACGCCAATTCTGTTAGTACCCAAGGGATTACCCAGTACGTTCTCCTCCACTTGTGTGCAGAACGCACGAACTTCAAGAGGTTGCGTGCACAACGACAGTGTGTCCACCACGCCGTGTCGCGCTTGCGCACAACCGCCAATTATTCACGTGAGGGCGCGTGCATTTTAAAAACAGAATACAATTTCATAGTCGGGTGGTTTTGATTTACAGACAATTTCCGGGATAAATATAGTAGTAGATTGATCATTATAATCTACCTTAACTTAGTTTGAAGTAACTATGATATTTAAAATGACTAACTTGGGGGATATTTGATTGGCTGGTTGTTGGAGGTTTACATCCGGGCAACATCTAAGTTCATATCAAGACGGATACCGACTCGTGATAGTCCATACTTATGGTGACTTTATAGTGTTGTCCCACTGGGAGACTAGGTCACCAGCACCATGACCTGATATCCCACTGAAGTCAGATTATCCAGTCATTGCCCTATCCCAATATTATTAATGTCGGGTACGTAAAGTAGATGATATGGGAGAATCTCATTTAAACTGTCATACGCTATACATATTCAGCAGTGTGTATTTTGAGGCTTAAGAGAGTGTGGGACGAGGCGGGGGAGGAGGGGGAGGAGGGGGGAGGGCGCGCTGCATTTCCCGCCGAATCACCACTTTGTGTTCATTCCCGCCTTTGCAATGCCCGGATTCCGCGCTAGACTTGGGCAGCCCTGCTCCTTGAGCACGCCGCTTCCTCGGCAATTCACGCTAATCTCGCGAGATCCACTGGGTATGGTTCGTGTCATGCCCGCCGCCCCTCCCTGTTCATCCCGCTCCCCCTCCCCTTCTCCGCCCGCCGCCCTCCGTCCGCCGCCCGCCGCCCGCCGCCCGCCGCCCGCCGCCCGCCGCCCGCCGCCCGCCGCCCGCCGCCCGCCGCCCGCCGCCCACCGCCCGCCGACCACCATATCCCGTCCACCCGCTGCTCGCCGCTCGGCCCTCCTCCTCCTCGCCTCCCCAGCTAGATAAAAGATTCACCCCTACAGAACGTAGGGGTGAATGACAACGTAGTCTAAATACGGGGCGAAAATTGCTTTCGTATGGAAGAGGAAGTTTACTTCCTCGTTCCAGTATCAAATGGCTACACAGAGTTGGTGAAATTGGAGAGAATAAAAAAAGCCAAGATGGCGACCATAGAAAGATGTCGATTTCACTTTTAAAGTCCATTAAACTACATGTTTTATTATATTTTTCAAAGATGTATATGAAGATATATTGTGCTTCATAAATTGAGAATTTATGTGCTGATTTCATTAACCCAGCCTTTCGCCACTTTTTCTAATGGATTGTTTTTCATCGTCACTTTTTCTAATGGATTGTTTTTCACCCCCAACTGCAAGCAGAAATTCCCCAGCCCGCCTGGCCGCCGTCTACTCCGTCCTCGGGGACCCGGGATTCCAGGACCCAAGGCCCAAGGCCCAGCACGTCAATCGCTGCCTCCCCTCCCCATCCCCCTCCCCCTCCCCTCCCCTCCCCTCCTCTCCCTCCCCTCCACCTGCCGTCCCCTCCCCTCCCCTCACATCTCCTCCCTCCCCTCCCTCCCTCACACTTCACCTCCCACCGGCCTACACTGTCTGAGCGCTGTTTGTTCTCCAACAGAAGAGGTTTGACGGGCGGACTGCTTGCACCTTCGTAATTTCTCAGTGAATCCACCAGGGGGCGGGCCGGGGGAGAGGATGACAAGTGTTGTTATGATGTGACGTAACACAGTGAACATGAGTGGCCCTGCATTTGATTCCCGTCGTGAGTGCTGTCCGTACAGGTCCTGTTGCTGCTGCCCTCTCTGCCATATCCGGACGCGGTGGCCCAATCGGTAGAGCGCACGCCTAGCGTGCGGGAGATTGGGAGTTCGATTCAATGCTCGAGTCAAACCATTGATTTAGATGCAACATTGATACTTGTCACTTCCTAGCTTGGTGCTAGGCATTAATAGGATACGGCAAGGACTGGTTGGCTGGGTATCAGAATAATGTGACTGAGTGCGATAACGGGTCATGGTGTTAGTGGCCTGATTTCCCTGTGGGGCAACACTGTAACGTCACCATGAATACGCCCTATCAGAAGTCGGTGCCGCTCCTGATTTGGCCTTATATGTTGCCAGGAGATTCCAAAAACCGACTAACCAACCATCTATTCTACATAGCAACACCAATTATGTTGTGTTAGTTCAAAGCAACAACAAAAGCACCATGCTGTTATGATTGGAATACCATTGTCCTGATGGTGACAACTAACTTATGGACTGATAAGACATTTAATTACTTTTTTTTAAGAGAAAGAAATCCAGATGGACAGAAGTGCTACAGTTTACCCGGGACGCGGTGGGGTGTGGAGGGGGGTTGGTGATGAGGGAGGGTCTACGGCTATTATGTGCGTTCCCTTAATCCGCGTCTCCTAGACGCGGTCCCCCGTGGGTGCCTCAATCAACTACACCCCTCCATCACCCATCCGTCCTGTCCACCCCCTTGTGCGATTATCCCGGTCGAATTTGGACACATTCGGATCCCCACCATTTAGGTAATATTTCCTTAATCCGGCGCGCCGACTCCTCCAGTAATAATAGCTACTCCAGGGGCGGGAGCAAATGGGGGTGACTACCGCCACCCAATGGTGAGGAGGCGACGGTGGAAGGGGAGGAGGGGAGTGGGGAGGAGGGGGAGGGGTGGGGATGATGGGGGAATGGGGAGGGGAGGGGGGAGGGGGGAGGGCCGAGGAGGGGCGGGGGGGAAGGAGAGGCGGGGAGGAGGGGCAGGGAGCTGGAGGAGAGGAGGGGGAAGCAGGAGAGGGGCGGGATGAGGGGAGGAGGGGAAAGAGGGGGAGGAGGGGAGTGAAATGAGGGGAGGAGCGTGAGAGGAAAGGAGGGAGAGGGGAGGAAAGCAGGGTAGAGGAGGGGCGGGGAGGAGGGGGAGAGGCGGGTAGGGGAGAGGCAGAGAGGAGGGGCGGCGGGGAGGAAGGCCGGGGACCGGAGAGGGGGAGGGGTGGGAGAGGCGGGGACGATGGGGGGAGGGGTTGGGAGGGGAGGAGGGGAGGAGGGGCGGGGTAGGGGAGGTGGGGAGGGCGTGCGGGGAGGGGAGTGGAGGAGGGGAAAGGGGTGGGCTAGGAGAGACTTCCACCCCCTGTATAAACGGTCTATTCATTCCTATAGGAAAATGACCCCCTATCCCCGAAATACAGACACACCGCCCCATCCTCCTCCTCTGTGCATCATCCCACAAAAGCCATGGCCGCTGCCCCCAACCCCCCTTCAACTGTCCTCGCACTGCCAATCTAAAACACTAAACGCTCAGAATTAATGACCCCCGGGGTCCATTGTGGGGAATTATGCAAAAGCTCGGCCAGCAAATGAGCAGCGGGAGGACAAAAAGAAACTGTCACGTGGTGCCTCGGCGGTCCGTGATGAATGGTCAACGACCCGGTTCTGGCGCTATTTGGCGGGCAGCTTTCATTTTTGTGGCGGGAAGACGGCGAGCTAATGAGAGCCTTTTGTCTAGGCGTCATCAGGCTCCGTAATTGACCCCGATACGGCTGTGGGGGGTGGGGGGGTGGGGACTGAGTCATATGGCGTAGGGAAGTGGGGGGTTGGGGGTTGGAGGGATTTGAGTGGTGAGGGCGGCCATGCTCAACTGCAATTCACTTAGGCTTGCGTCTGCATGGGGGTGATACGTTTGGGGCCGGGAGAGGAGCGAACAGAAAGAAGCTGCTGTCCCTAGTGCGCACGTTGGCGGTGTGTGTTTGTGTGTGCGTGCGTTTTCGTGTGCGTGTGCGTATGCGTATGTGCGTGCGCGTGTGCGTGTGGATGTGCGTGTGCGGGGTGTGCGCGTGGGCGTGTGATTGTGCGTGGGCTTGTGCGTGGGCGTGGGCGTGAGCGTGTGATTGTGCGTGGTCGTGGGCGTGTGCTTGTGCGTGGGCTTGTGCGTGGGCTTGGGTGTCGACGTCGGCGTCGGCGTCGGTCGGCTTCGGCGTCGGTGTGGGCGTCGGCCTATGCGTCGGCCTAGGCGTCGGCCTAGGCGTCGGCCTAGACGTCAGCATCGGCCTAGGCGTGTCGGCTAATAGCTGGCGCACACCTCCCGTTTATGATTTGCACGCTAAAACTGACTGCGACTCGCGACCCGTTTATGACCTAAAACTGGCCGATTCATTTTTCGAATCTTATAAGATTCCAGTTTAAAATCTAAAACTGAGTTTTAAGTCGTGAATCGCAAGGCTCTGGTGTGCGCGGGGGTCGCACACCTAATGACTAAAACCCAGTTTTTTCCCCGAAACGGGCAGTTTTAGGTCGTAAACGGGAGGGTGTGTGCCAGCCATTAGGCGGCGTGCGTTCGCATGCGCATATGTATTCCCTGTGTTGGGAGGGGGTTTGCCGGTGTGTATTTGTGCACGCGAGTGGGGTTAGTGGGAATGGGTGCAGTGCGTGGGAGTGGTCGGGTGGATAGGGTTGGTGTACTGGGTGTGGTGGGTTGGGTGCGTGGGGGTGGGGTGGCTGTGATGGGCTGGGGTGGGTGGAATGGGTGTGGTGTAGTGGGTGGGATTGGTGCGGTGGGTGGGAGTGTGTGGGTGGGATGTGGTGGGGAGGGTCGAGAGGGTGTGGTGGGTGAGTGAGTGGGAATGGTGCGGTGGGTGGCGTGGGTAGAGTGAGTGTAGTGGGTATTGTTGGCGGGGTGGGTGGGGTGGGTGGGGAGGGCGGGATGTGGGGGAGATGGAATGCGGTGGGTGGTGTAGTGAGTGTGGGTGTTGGCGGGTGGGTGGGGTGGGTGGGAGGCGGATGTTGGTGGTGGGTTCGGTGGGTGATGGGGTTCGGGGTTCGGTGTGAGTGGGTGAGTGCATGGAGTGGGTGGAGTGTCGTGGGTGAGTAGGGTGGGTGGGGTTGGTAGTGGCAGTATGCGGGGCGTGTGTGTGTGTGTGTGTGCCCTTATCCTGCCGTGCCGACCAGCCCTTGTTCCCGGCAGATAATCAGCTAGCCGAGCAGCTCAAACGTCAAAGCTGGCATCCCAGTAGTCACCAGTATCTAAAGAGGGTCGCGCCGTCCCAGCAACCTCTCCGTGTACAGCCATGCGGGCCGATTGGACGCGGATGTGGATAATTACAGAGTTTTTGCGTGGAACCTCTGAAGCCCAGTCGATGCCGCCGACTGCTCCCCACAGCGGGGGGAGTTGTTCCCGTTAAATGTGTCAGAAGTAATCCCGTGTAACCTTGTCGCAGTCGACTCGCGTGTAATGTTCTGGGAACAGTTAGAAGGAACAGCGTGCGATCAGTCAGTAAAGCACAGGCAGGAGAGAACTGTAATGGAGGTATGCATGACTATCTATCAAAAGGGGCCATGTGTGCTGTATGCACCAGCACATACACCCCGAATCCATCAATCACTAAGCCAAAATAAAATCAAAACAAAATCAAAAACTATCCTAAAAATATTATTTAAAGTAAAATAAATATGGTAGAAGAGATTGAATGCAAACTGGAAGGGGCACACACACTTCGCCCACCTAAACTGCCAGAGTGCATCCAATAAAATAGACATAATAAAAATGATTCTAAAAAAAGACAATCTAGATGTACTAACGTTATCAGAGAACATGGTTCACTGACAAAACCACCAAGACACACACCCTCAATATAGACGGATATAGGCTTGTACGTAATGACAGACAGCACATTAATGCAATGAACCAAACAAAGAAAGGTGGAGGGTTGCCATTTACTGCAAAGCCACCCAAAAACCTAGACACTGAAAAGCTAAAACCAACAAATCTCTCAAATGAGCATATAGAGCTACTATGGTGCCTAATAAAAAATGAAAAGCAAGCAAATGTAGCCATAGCGAGCCTCTAATAGGCCACCGTCAGGTGAAATTGAAGTATTCTTGAAGAACTAGAAAAGAGCCATAAACACTGTAAAAAATCAACAAATGCAGAAATCCTTGTGCTAGGGGACTTCAATGTGAATTACAGCAGCAATGACAAAAATAAACTAATGCTGCCAAACCACCATCAAGATCTTAGGCCTGCAGCAGCTCATCACTGAAAACACAAGGCTAAGCAACAATAGCTCAACAATAGACCTAATATTAACCAACTCAAACCATGCCACAAAATGGGGCACTAGAAGCTGGGGTATAAGCGACCACGAACTAGTATATGTAACCAGGAAAAAGCTTAAAAGCACAAATCACTATGAATACAAAATGGGCAGGTCCTTAAAAAACTACTCAGAAGATACATTAAAAAATCATCTGCACCAAAACATAAACAACATCACACAAAACAGAGATGATGTTGATATCTATTGGGACAACATCATCACAGAAATAAGAAAATCAATTGATGAGATGTGTCCCATGAAGAAAATAAAAGTACAAAAAAACCAAGACCCTTGGGTAGACAAAGACCTGCTAACACTCATCACAACCAAAAGTAAACTGGGTGATAAAGCAAAACGCACAGAAACAATAGAAGACAAACTGGCCTACCGCATCGCCAGAAACAACTGTCTCAAAGCTGTGAGAACAGCAAAAAAGAAATACATAATAAAGCAGGACAAAGACTGGGGAAGCAACACAAACAAATTCTGGAAAAATGTAAACCTATTATTCCCAAAAAATAACAAAGAAGAGCATACAAACTTCCAAGATAACGAAGGGGCAATGCTCACAGACAAAGATGCAGCAAACAAACTGAACAGACACTTTGCCACAATAGGGCAAAAGCTGTCAGAAAAATTCAAAAAAAGATGGGAAAACAGATCAGGAACTGTGGAGAATGAAATCCCCACCTGCAAAACAGATATGATAGAAGTAAAAAAATTAATAAATGACATAGACACGAATAAACCAAGTGGAATAGATGAAATACCAACCAAAATACTGAAAGAGGCACTCCAAGCCATCCCGGCCACCATAGTAGACCTATTCAACATCTCCTTTGAGCAGGGGCGTTTTATCTCAGCCTGGAAAATGGCAACCATCACCCCCATTCACAAGGGTGGAGACAAACAAAACATGGGAAACTACAGGCCAATATCAATTCTTCAAACCCCAGGCAAGCTCATTGAAAAAGTGTTACATAGACACATCAATGAACACCTGGAAAAAAATGATATACTAAACGAAAGACAAGGGGGCTTCAGGAAACTGCACTCCACATCAAAAACAATAGCTAACCTAACAAATGACATAATGGCATCAATGAACCAAAAACAATTAGTTGGAGCCGCCTTCATTGACTTCAGCAAAGCATTTGACACAGTAGACCACAAAATACTACTGGAAAAACTAAAAACCATGGGCATAAAATCCAACACTATGGATTGGATAAGATGCTACCTGAACAACAGGCAACAGAAAACAAAAATAAACAATACACTATCAGACAACCAACCTGTCACATGTGGTGTACCCCAAGGGTCAGTGTTAGGGCCACTACTCTTTATAATCTATATAAACGACCTTGAAAAATGGTTGCAAACTGAATGCCTCCAACTATATGCAGATGACACAGTCATATACGCAAATGGCACCACAGAGGAGGAGGTAATAACTAAACTAAATAAACTCCTACTAAAACTAGATGAGTGGTGTGAGTCCAACAAAATAACCATCAACACAAGCAAATCAAAAACAGTACTCTTCTCGCATAAACAAATGCCAGAAAGAAAACTACACTGTAAGTTAGGAAACCAAGCACTAGAAAATGTAGACCATTACAAATACCTAGGCCTTGAGTTGGACAGCCAACTAAACTACAACCTATGTATAAATAAAATTATACAAAAAGTAAACCACAAACTGTGGCTATTTGCAAAGCTAAGAGACTACATGACACAAGAAATGTCAATAAAAATCTTCAAGGGCATGGTGCTCCCCTATTTTGACTATGGAGATGTAAACTACATGGGTGCGAGAAAAGAACTACTAAAAAAACTGCAAACACTGCAGAACAGAGCCCTAAAAATCTGTCTAAGAGTAGACAAGCTGCACCCAACCTATGACATACACAAAAGAACCAAAGTGAAACTACTAGAAAATAGGAGAATAATTCATTTGAAAACATTAGCATATAGCTATAGTCAAAACAGTAAACTTCTAACAAAACCACAAAGGGCTACTAGAGCAAATAATGCACCACTACTAAAGCAGACCAGAAGCCGAATAAAAGCTCATGAGAGAAGCACGCTGGAAATGGCTGCCAAGTTATGGAATGCCCAAACGGTAAAGGAACGACAAATTCCTGACCTAAAAACTTACAAAAAATATCTGTGCAAAATAAGGCTAGGAAACCCCCAGTAAGCTGCACTGCAAAGGGGCATGTGATATGTCACGGCCCACCAGCGGGATGCCCAATGGAAGGTAACCATGCCAAAAGTAGCCAGATAACACACCACACAGCTACGTACAAGCCTATGATATGTAAATAGGAGTAGGCTAGTCTAGTAATAAGAGTAGAAAAATAAAAACATATATACCAAGAAAATCAAAAAAAACTAACATAGGTCAATACCACTAACCATACCAACCATACCAACCATACCAACCAATTATCTATCTGCTACTGAAATGCAGGCAATCAAATACCTTATCAGCAGCCACTGTGTGGTAAGATAACACCAACACTACAACTGGCCAGCATTGAAAACAAGCCTGGGTACCCGGGCTTATATGCTATGGACAGTATAAATACAGCCTCAATAAAAAAATAAAATTTAAAAAAACTGTGCGCCACCATCGAGTTGGTCAGATTCTCCAGCACTGCACTTGTTCTGTGTGTCGGTGGCTCTCTCGCCCTTTCTCTCTTTCTCTCTTTCTCTCTTTCTTTCTTTCTCTCTTTCTCGCTTTCTCTCTTTCTCTCATTCTCTCTTTCTCTCTTTCTCTCTTTCTATCGTTCTCTCTTTCTCTCTTTCTCTCTCTCCTTCTCTCTTTCTTTCTTTCTCTGTCTATCTCTCTCTATCTCTTTCTCACTCGTTATACATATATGTACAAATCCTCCAATGCGACTGAGACTGGTCTACATCCAGTGGAGGCAAGGAGGCCGCATGTGGCGAAACCGGTACAGTGTTGGGTCTCACGGAGTAAAACATTAATGGTAATAATTCCCTTACGTATCCATATGCTTGCATAATTCATTATACATCAGATATATATTTAACTGTCGCTCGACCAGACGGGATGGCCAAATAGTTGACACTTACTCGCCAGGCGCTCGGCATTATTAGGATAGGGCAAGGACTGGTTGGCTCAGTGTCAGGATATTGTGACTTAGTGGGGTATCAGGTCATGGTGCTGGAAGCCTGATCTCCCAGTGGGGCAGCACTATAAAGTTGCCATGAGTGCGCACTGTCACAAGTCGGTACCCGTCCTGATATGACATGTATGTGCTATATAGTTGAATGTAGTTTCATTGTATGTACTAAGTTAGTACAATACTGCAAGTGTTTGATAATCCAGTCATTGCTTCATGCTTCTTTCAGCTTGATGAAGTAAATTATTTCAAAGTATTCACATTCAGGTATGTCCTTAGTCCTGCGTGTGCCATGCCCAATGGGACAGCCGGTCGAAAGAACTCTAAAGTGACGTCTTGCAGCACCATTTCTAGGAAGGCCAGCGTGTGGTTGTTCTGGAACCGGTGCGAATATAGTCGGCTCTGCATGGGCTGATGATGGGTTTTGTCAAATTTGCTGGGAGTGGACATCTCGAGTTAGGTTCCAGCCAAAAATGTCAGTTGATTGTGTGCGATGTTGGTACTGGAGAAATGAGAGGAAATAGTATTTGAGTGGGGTGGAGGTAAGGGTGGACGTATATACCTGCCCGAGCGGGCTGTGCCTACCCAGACGAGTCTCCTCACCCCGCCGCCCCGCCACCCAACCACCGCCTCACCCCGTCGCCCTGCCACCCCGCCACCCGGGCGTCCACCTCGCAGCCCCGCCGCCCCGACCTGCCCGCGCCGCTGCTTCACAACGCCGCACCGCCACACCTCAGCGCGCCACCCTGCTGCTCCCATCACCCAGCTATCAGTATCACTCACTCACTCACTCCTCACCGCCACCGCTCCACCTCGTCCCGCTCCGCAGGCCCACTGCCCCGCAGACCCTGTCCATCCCCGCCCCGCCACCCCGCAGCCCCTTCCCCGTAGCCCTTGTCCCACCACCCCGACGACCTACCGCGCCGGCCACCCCGACCCGCCCCCAGCCACCGAATCCCCGACTCCCCGACTCCCCTACTCCCCTAATCCCCACCCTACCGCCCCGCTCCGTCCCGCCCCACCCCGTCCCGCCGCCCCGCCGCCCCGCCGCCCCGCCGCCCCGCCGCCCCGCCGCCCCGCCGCCCCGCCCCCCATCCCCGACCACGCCGCCACACCGTCCTGTCCCGCCGCACTGCCATCACTCACCCCTCATGGCCACCACCCATCCCTGACGCGTGCACAAAGGGCGGGTGCCGCAGCCCCTGGGTCCGGGCGTGCCCGGGTTAAGAGATAGCTACCAGGACGCTGTCACGGCCAGCGGGGTGGGCCCCAGTCTCTAATTGCTGTCCGGCGTGTGAGTGGCCATGGATCACTGCCGAGCCGTGTGAGGCGCAGGTGGGGGGGGGGGGGGGAGAGGGGGGGAGGGGTGAGGTGTGGGGGAGGGGTCGTGAGCTGCTCGGGGAAGGGCAGGGGAGGGCTGGATTGTGTGTGATGTCTGGGTGTGTCGGTGTGTGTGTGGGGGGGGGGGGGGGGGGGGGGGGGGGGGGGGTGTCCGTTACGGGCTGTTACACCGCCACAATGCACGTCACCCCAATGACAAACACGCCGTTACGTCAGACCGGAAACGCAGCGTCACCAAGCGGCGTCACCACCCGCCCAGCCCGCCAGCTCCAGCCACCCCACCCACTTCATCCTCTCCACCCTCTCTACCATCCCTCCCCACTCTCCCCACCCTCCGCACCCTCACCACCCTCACCACCTTCCCTATTCTCCACACCCTCCCCACTTTCCCACTTTCCCACCCTCCTCACCCTCCTCTCCCTACCCTCCCTCCCCTCCCTCCCCTCCCTCCCCTCCCTCCCTCCCTCCCCCCTCCCCCTCCCCCCTCCCCTACTCTCCCCTCTCTCTCCACCCTCCCCCAGCCTTCCAACCCTCTCCACCCTCACCACTGGCTTCTCCCTCCCCACCCTCCACCACCCTCCCCACCCTCCCCAATGCCTTCTCCCTCCCAACCCTTCCCACCCTCCCCACCCTCCCCACCCTCCCCACCCTCCCCACCCTCCCCACCCTCCCCATGCCTTCTCCCTCCCAACCTTTCCCACCCTCCCCACCCTCCCCACCCCCCCAATGCCTTCTCCCTCCCAACCCTCCCCCCCACCTCCTCACCCCCCACCCTCTCCACCCTCCTCACCCTCCCTTCCCTCCCCACCCTCTCCCCCTCTCTACTCTACCCTCTCTCTCCTCCCCTCCCCACTTCCACCCCCCCTCCCCCCGACCCCTTTCTCACTCCCCGGAATGCCCTCCACCTCATCATCCCCAACCCAATTTCCTGATTTATTACTTTAAAATATTGATTTTGCGTTTTTATTTAGTAAGAATTACACGCCAATCTCTGTCAGATTAATGCTTCAAAAATAGAATCGACGTACGCCCCATTGGTAATAAGTTTTTAAAAGGTTTTTTTTAACGAGTCCACTACTGGTCTGATCCGGTTTAATACTCATCACAGACAATGGAAATAGTGGGGCAACTAACTGCACAACTCTAAAATGTCAACTGGGGAAAAGTCTAATTAGATTAGTTTTCTCTTTTTTTTAAATGACCGTTTCCCCCAACAACACCCCCACCCCCAGCCCCACCCCCTAAAAAAGATCCTGTTGGATAATGAGGTTAGATAACCGGGCAGTGTAATTCAGTATTATTTCTACTATATTCTATTTTAGTGAAAACTAAATAAATTTTGATGATACATCATCTGTATATTATGAGAGTTCAGCATTTAAAAGAAAAATTGTTTGTGAGCCTTAAATCGCAATTTCAAAACAGTGCTGATGTCATAGTTGTTATTGTACTGTTGATATAAAAAAATTGCCTTTATTGCGTTTATGCGTTTAAATCGCCAATCCTCATCAATGCAGGATAGATCACCTTTGAGGTAGACTACACAACTCCCTAACCAGACGGGATGGCAAATGAGTTAGAGCTTCCGTCTCCCGTGCTGGTAGATCGTGGGGTCGTGGGTTCGAACCCTGGTCGAGTCAAAACAATGACTTAAAAATTTATACTTGTCGCTTCCTAGGCAGGCGCTTGACATTAATATGATAGGGCAAGGACTGGTTGGCTCAGTGTCAGGATAATGTGACTGAGTGGGATATCAGGTCATGGTGCTGGCGGCCTGGTTTCCCAGTGGGACAGCACTATGAAGTCACCATGAGTGCGCACTGTCACAAGTCGGTACCCGTCCTGATATGACCTTAGATGTTACTAGGATGTAAAACAACAACAAAACAAAACACAACTCCCCATATTGGGTTCTTCTAGGCGGGAATTCTAGAATGGAAAATAGAACTACTTATGGGCTGTATGATTCGTTATGCGAGTATTATTTAGATGGCACCTTTCTCGTTGTGCATCTCTGTTATGCAACACTGTGCTTTACACATAAGCCTATATTGTATTTCAACCACTGTTTTTGCCACCTTTATTGCTATGAAAACTCGTTTGGATTTCCTGCTATTATACCTGGATTGCACCATTGCTTGAGCACCATGGCCACTTTCTCATATGCCACCATTGTGTCAAATAATGCTCGGGGTAGGTCACCTGATGCCTTGTCCCAGTCCATCGGCCTTCACTCTCCACAAATTTCTCTTTACTAAATCGGAAGAGCCTTTTCGGAGGTACAATTACCTAGTACCAGCCAGCGTTTTCCTTTAAATCCAATTAATTGATCAGGGGTCTAATCTGCGTAATTTTTCTGATGCATTTTCCTGACACCAGAATTTCAGCGGTGCAGTGAGGGTACATGGTAAGGCAGTTGACGTGTGAACAATACAACCTCTCTAACCGACAACCTCCACAGATCAACCACTCCCCTATATTGATCGCTTTATTTGGGTCCCAAACGATCACCCATACAATATCATTATAACAAAATGAAAAACTCCCTAAACCTCCCACCTCCCTAAATGAACCATTTAAAGTCGGTTCCATGGTCGGTCGATTTAGAGAGGTTTTACTGCATATATATTTTGCTAATAAAAATAATGAGGAAGGAAAGCCAGATAAAGTGCCTTTCACACTATTCCGGATTGAGCAACGAACAGAATTGTCTAGTCCGGTGGTGATAAGTATCAAATTGTATTAAAATGTGTCAAAGTGTTGCGACATCGGTTCAAAGGCCACCAGACGAACGGACATGAAACGGACATGAAACGGACATGAATCGGACATGAAACGTACATGAAACGGACATGAAACAGACATGAAACGGACATGAACCGATAGCCAACGGACAAAACAAACTCAAACCGGACAAGAACCCTAGACATCAATCCAGCGGCATCCATTCCTAGTTTTGTGCATGTTCAAAACTTTTACGGACACAAACCGGACTTTGTTCGGTTTCTGTCCGTTTCCCCCAATCCGGTGATGTGTGACAGGGCCTTACACTACCGCTGATGGACCTACTTTGATACACCAATCGACACGGGAAACTTGGCGGCATTAATTGGACTGGAGATGTGTGATTTGTGAGCCGAGTATCAGGGGCATTGTCCGAAAGGTCAGTGACCTCAGATTGCACACACTGACCACGGTCCAGCCCCTCTACGTGGGTGTCCACCTATTAACTGACCTCAGATTTATCGCCGGACTCCCTGTGTAATCACAGCGTGGGAATTAATAGACAATGGGCCTGTAAAACAGAGAGGGTCTGTGCTGCCCGGGTGTGTCGGTGTTATTAACCAGATTAGTCCCAGAGCACACGCACCAGTGAGTCTTTTGTCGGACATAACTTGATCCGCCAAAGCTAAAGCTAAGACGGAATGGTCAGGTGGATGCAGTGCTCACTTTCTGTCCCGGCGGTAGGTATTGGGATCAATGCCCGACAGAGTCAAAGCAAAAGCTTTCAAAATTGGCACTAGTCGTGCATACTTTGCTTGGTTCGTTTGTTTGTTTTGTTGTAGTTTTACGTCTTGGAAACATCTAAGGTCAGGGCACCGACTTGTGACAGGGTGCACTCATGGTGTTTTTTTCTTGAAGATTTATACTGCCTATCATGGATAAGCCTGAATAGGCTTGTTTTCACCATTAGACAGTTTGTCAATAGAAAGCCCGAGCCTACACTTTTACCGACCCAAGGGATTTTTAACCTCCCACACCATATAGACATGGTATGAGAGCAACTGGCCTTTGATGACGCTGTAAGTTAAACACAGCGGTGGAAATCCAAATTGGCAGAAGTGGGGGCACAGGGAATCGAACGACTGACCTTCAGATTAGGAGTCCGACCTAGAAAAAAGTCAGGCACTCTAACCACTCCACCACAGAGTACCCCACACACTTTATAGTGTTATACTATACACTGTTACTTTATAGTGCTGCCCCACTGGGAGACCAGTCCACCGGCACCATCACCCGATATACCACTCAGTCACATTATCCTGACACGGAGCCAACCAATACTTGTCCTATCCTATTCATGCTGAGCACCAGGCTAGGAATCGACAAGTTTCAATTTTAAAGTCATTGGTTTGACTCGACCGGGAACTGAACTTTCGTCCTTCCGCATGCGAGACCCGCCGGCTATTGCTTGGTGTTTGGCCTTACTAGAGTAGCTAGGGTAAGGACTGGTTGGGCCCGTGTCAGGAATATATGTGAGTGGGTTGTGGTGCTGGTGATGCGATATCTCAGTGGGGCAGCACTATAAAGTCGCCATGAGGGCTCATCGTCATAAGTCGGTGCCCGTTCAGGTATGATTTCAGATGTTGCCGAGATGTAAACTACCAATAAACAACAAGCAAACTTACGCGTATTGGAGAATATATGTAGTTGGGGGAGGGTGGGGGTGGCAACCATCAAAATAAGAAACTGTGGGTGGAAGGTAGGTTGATGGCTGGAAACAGTTAAGGTCATATCAAGACGGGGCGGGTGTATGAATGGGATTTCATAAATCTGCGAGCATCATATGTCCGTTTTCGCATTTTAAATCGGAGGCACAAAATCGAATTTCTCCAAGTAGAGATTGGTATATGTGTATATATATATGCATATATATATATATACTGCATCATTTATTATATGGATTTAAGTAACAACAACACATACATGTTACACCCCACCTATACCAAATTGATACCTGGGTCACTGCTGGCTCTGGTCATTCTCTACTCCCCCCCCCCCCGCCAAACCCCCCACTCGATCACTTTCAAATCTTTATTGGCAAAAGTCTCAATTCTCTGCCATAAAATAAACTAATCACAAACCAAGTTCCTAGACTTGCATCTCATTTGAAAAATGACTATTTACATATAAATATAATTTGAAGTAAGAGTTGGCAGACCGTTGGAGTTGGTTCCAGGCAGAGGAGGCCCAAGGGGGGGCTGCAGGGAATAAGAGGTGTTGGGAAGCGAGAGGTGCCCAGACAGGGACACCAAAAAAACATTAGAGACTATTCTTTATTT
The DNA here is from genome assembly GCA_030323885.1 of Branchipolynoe longqiensis. Classification (NCBI taxonomy): domain Eukaryota; kingdom Metazoa; phylum Annelida; class Polychaeta; order Phyllodocida; family Polynoidae; genus Branchipolynoe; species Branchipolynoe longqiensis. Next base: position 55,616,477 of record CM059187.1, on the reverse strand, counting down.
ATATTCACATAATAAACTGTTATATATAGATATATATATATATATGTGCTGTATAAGAATTATAGGAGTATAATAACCCGGAATATCCCTCCTCTCCCTCATTGGTCACTCTGCTCCATGGACTGTAGGAGTCTCTCATAGTCATCTACTACTCCAGCCTCCCCACCTCAGCTCAGAGGGTGGTGCCACCACCCCTTTCACACTGTAACCGCCACTCACCTTACTGCTGAAAATATATATATATATATATATATATATATGTGCACAAACTCGATACACACATTGCAGTCACCCTTTACACACTTACCCATCCACAGTCATTTCGTTCACACACACCACTATCTTCTAGATACCCCCACACCACCACCTCATCACAAATAGTCACTGACACACCACCAGCACACACCTCCACCCCGCCATACAGTCAATCCGTTCTCACACACCACCTTCATTTACATACACACACCGCCACCTCATAGCACATAGTCTCACACTTCACACACACCAGCACCCTTGACACACGCCAACCCACCACAACTCCATAACATAGTCACTCTCTTTACACACAGACCACCTTTTCACCACACAGTTACCCTTCACATGCACTACCATCACCATCTCCTCACCCTTCCCCACCCACCAGCAACCCTTCCACGCCCACCACGCTACCACCACACAATGCTGGTAGCACCCCACCCCCCCTCGCTGTCCCTCATTCACACTGCACTTTCAGCTTTCATGCATCTCACCCCTCTCTCCATCATTGACACTGCATCGCCTGGGCGTGACCTTATCACCCACAGCCGACCCACACCTCAAACCCCCGGCATGCAATGCGTGCCCAGACCCCCTGCTTTAACACCGTGTGGTGGGGTGACTGTAGCTGTGTGGCGTGCTCAGCCATGTCCCGTGCTCAGCCGTGTACATATACTCAAACTCAAGGCATTGTCAATGGTCGTAAGTCACTAACCTTATACATTTAATATAATGTTTTTGGTAAAGATGTTTTCTATATGTGTACCAAGATTTGTTTCTAGATGGTGTGGTTTTAGAGATATTTCACTTTTCCTGGATTTTCTGTATGAAGATTGCTCACCACCATTGACAATGCCTTGAGTTTGACGGTACGCACAGTGCAAAACATTAGTTTTAATCAAAATTAATAGAAATCAAAAACCCTAACCTTATAAATTTAATATAATCTTTTTGGTGAAGATGTTTTCTATATGTGTACCAAGCGATTTGTTAATAGGTGGTGTGGTTTTAGAGATATTTCACTTGTTCTGTATTTTCTGTATGAAAATTACTCACGACCATTGACAATGCCTTGAGTTTGAGTCTATGTACATGGCTGAGCACGGGACACGGCTGAGCACGCCACACCTGGCGTGCTGGCTACGTAGGGTGTCCTGGGTTCCCGGGATGCCCGGGATGCCCGGGGCCCGCCCTCCCGCCACCATTCCCCATCCTTCCCAACACCCTGAGGATCCGACCATCTGTCGATGGTTGTGAATGCCGGAGGGGAACTCTACCCACCCCGCCTTCACCCCTCAGGAACCGGACTCCCCGAGGGGAAACCCCGGGGTGGGGCTCCCCCGAGGGTAGGCCCCAGGGTTGCCGGAGAAGGGCAGGGGGGGGTGGGGTGGGGGGGGAGGACACCATGGGTGCCACCCTGGGGACTGGCGGCTGTCCGCTGGGGTTAGTTGGTGAGAGGAGGACGTCTGTATCAGGCCCACTGGTGACGGCCGGGTCGCAGCAGAGTTGACCTTATCGTGACCTTACCGCACAAACAATTACCTAATCCCAGGTCGAGATTAATCCCAGGGGCTACCCCCGGGAATCGAACTGCCATCACTTATAGCGGAATTAGGCCCCGATGGTGTACACGTCGCTGGGAGGGCGGAGGTTGGTAGGGAGGGGATGGAGGCGGAGGGAGGGGAGGCGGGGAGGTGGGAGGGGGCGGGGAGGGGGTAACCCGCACACCCAGGTGTTTTCCCAATATGGCTCAAGTGTTCATTCCGGATAACTTGTGCTTGAATAGTTTTCTTCTGTTGAATTACAGCACCGGTGAATACAGGATATTCAGAATACACACATGTACACACATAAGTGACATATATATATGAGACTGTCTCAAAAGGTGCTAAGCAATATGGGACAAAACGTTGTCGATTGTATTGTAACGATCAACATACTATCTGCTTATGCATTTGCTCAGGATAAACTGATTTGTTTTTTACATGGTGTTTCATAATCCCAATAGAATACATATTGATTTGAAGCAAATGTGCTTGTGTTTTCAGTGTAGCCATTTCTGTGCTAGTTTGTATCAATCATTACAATGGAGGAGAAAAAAGAGTGATCACCTTTTGAGACAGGCTCATATATATATATATATATATATATATATATATATATATGAATATTGACAGGGTAAATACATTCATCAGAAATATATTTATATATATGTATATATATATATTCATATACATATACATATTTAACTGTCGGGCTAGTCCACCCCTGCTTAAGGCGCCCCTATGTGTTAATTTATATAATTATTTCCATGTGAATTTCCTGGGCCGGCTGCGGGCCGATGCTGCCCCTCGTCCCGTCTGCAGGTAGTCCATGTCCGTCGGTGTCCTTCCCGGGCTAAAGCCGGCCAGCCAGAGTATTGTCTAAATACAGAGGTTTGCCCCCCTCTCGTATTTATCGGCCGAAAGCAATGACTTCGTTATTTCAACTAACTGGCTGGTCTACTCACCTTACGGTGTATTTGATATGTGTAAATTGATCCCGAACGAAGCAGATGTGCTACTGTCACTACCACTGAAACTGATAATCAGCCTAGATTACTGTCTTATTTTAGCTAAATGATCTATACGTTAATTCTGTTCATATGTCTGTTATAATCTGCCTGCAGATGGGCTAAGTAGCTGCATAAGGCCTAGTTAGGCTCAAGGCCCTTAATTGTATATATAAAGCAATCCAAAGTTAAGTTTGACCATAGCGGTTTACTCCATAGTAAACTGGAGGATACTAAAGAATGCAAGGAACGTTCCAATTTACTTTTCCAAGAGCTCACGGCTTTGTTTATTCTTAACCAAACTAACATTCGTAGCTGCATAAGTTGTATCAATGTCGTGCAAACCCATCCCCTAATGTTTAATTTCAAACAAGTTTAGAATTTCGATAAAATAGGCCTAAAACTCGGCTAAAACATCAGAGCGTCATTAAATATGTCTGATCGGTCTGGGTCCGAACGCCCGACCTTCTATCGTTGCCAGGCGAGTCGCGGTTTGCGTCTCCTAGCAACACTTTACGGCCGGAAACCCGGTGCCCCATGAATGTTTGGCATTCGCGGTCTGCCATGGCGAGTAGCCCGTATTCCCAAATACAGGTTAATCGGCGCACGCCCGTGAATGCCACAAGGCGAGTAGTCTCGCCCACTTCACATATATATATTTCCGATGAATGTATTTACCCTGTCAATAACAGATAAGTGTGTTGACACTTGCTTTCAATGCTGGGCAGCACTAGTTCAATGTTATTCAAATCTTGAATTTGGCTTTATTAATCATTTTTGCTTTGCTGTTGTTTCTTTCTTATAGATTGTACTTTTAACTGTTTATCGATTGCAAACAATCAAAATCCTGTTTTTACCTTAGTTTGTGTTCGTCCAATTTACCTATAATGTATCACTTTCATTCATAAGGGAAGTTATAGCTATATATACATAATACATTAATGAGAATAACCATAGCTAACTTGGAACTGGGATCAAGCAAGGTTATCCGCGGAATTCTGATGGGGGTTTACTAAAATCACATGAAAGGTGACAAAGTAATATTACCAATCGAATTTAATTTGTCGGTGTTGTGACCAAATTAATACAGAACTTCTGCTTAGAGTATAAATACCATGTAAATACTCACATCGATCTGACTAATATTGATGTAGTCATGTAACATTACTGTTTCCATATTGCTGTTGAACTTATAGGTTACAGAATTCCATTGTGTTATATGCTGCAGTCTGTGTATTCAACAGTCATTGTATACCGGACTATATATACCATTTTTATGTAATTAATCATGAATTGAAAAATGGCTGGAAGAGCAGTGCGTCAACACTCTCAAGGGAACTTATCCAGCAGAATAAACATATTTACACACCCCCACCCCAAAATGTACATTTCGCTCTTAAAGTTGCATAATCAGTCGGTTTTGAGTTTCCGCGATGTGTCTTATTGATAAAGACATTAGTGTTTTACATATTATATACAGGTATATTCTACTGAAGTAACCTTTAGTTTAAAGGGTTAATTCTTTAGATATTTGACAGTGAAAACAAGCTAACTTAATTGTGGTGTACACGCTGAAATACTGAACCTAGGTTTTATTTGTCTATCTTTGGGCATGGCCAAAAATAGATAAAGGATTCACCCCATACTTGCAGTACACATGTGAATACCAACACTATATAAAAGCTGTCGAAAATGTGGGGAAATGAAAAGAGAGCCTACATTCACAATCTAAGAAGCAACACGTATTCTTTATATATGTCTTCATATTTCCCCGCTACCTTTGAGTTGATAAATATAATAAAAGATATAGTTTAATAGAATTTAAAGGTGAAATCGACGGCGTTCTATCACCGCCATAATGTCTTTTTGCCTTCTGTCCTATTTCATCAATTCTGTGAGGATATAAGTACCCATTTGATACTGGAGCCAGGCATTCTACTTCCTGTTCCATACTAAGGCTATTTTTGACCGTATTTATACTACGTTGTCGTTCACCCATGTACTGCAAGTGCGGGATGAATCCTTTATCTAGGCCACATAACAACAAACTGTTGTTAACGAATGCACCACTTGCGATCTAAGTTGGATATGCAGGGTCAAATTTAGGTCAATGTTTTGGTTTAGAAAATTTGAATGCTTTCATCGGACTGTGTCGAATTAAATATCACACAACTCAGAGTTTCTGTGTTCACTGGGACACCGACGCAGAGTCTATTAAAGGAGCAAATGTGTCAGCTTTTTTATGAGACCAACAATTGGAAAGCATCAAGTGGACAGCTCACTATTGCGGACAGAAAACAAAGTAGTTCAAACAGTATTTACCATGTAGGTCCCAACTGGATAGATGTGGCAGGATAACATGACTGAGTGGGATATGGGTTCATTGCATCGCCGGAACGGTATGTTAATATGGCAGCACTATAACATCGCCATGAGTGCGCATTGTCAGAAGTCGGTACCCGTCATGATATTACCATAGACTTTGCTAGGAAGCAAACTTTAAAAAAAAACAAAGTAAATCATCATCGAGTGAGATTGCAGGGTGTATCCACATAGGGAACTGGTAGTAACAAATCAACCAACGATCTGTAGTTTGTATTCATTTTATTAGTCTTATTCTTTCCACATATAATATGGATAGGATTGTCAAAAAATATTCCGTGGTTGGACATTTGAATATACAAAAGCACCACAAAATACCGAAGCACCACAAGGCAACATCACAACACGAATCCCTGCCTCAGAGACACAGACTGGGGGCGGGGTGGGGAGGGGGATGGGGCGGGGCGCGGCGGGCGGGGCTGGGCTGGGCTGGGCTGGGCGGGGTGGGGCGGGGTGGGGCTGGTGGGGTGGGGGAGTGAGGGGGGGGGGGGAGACACAAACAAGCAAGTCGCACGCCCAGTCAGGGTGGGTGAAATCCCAGCTCATTCAACAACGAATATGCATGTAAATAAAAACCATTAAATTATGAATTGATAAATAAGAATGTCTTTCAGTAAGACTATACACTTGGTTTAATTAAATATACATCTATATGATGAATAAACTGCCAGCAAATCCATTAACCTACAAGTAAATAGCTGTGGTTTTATTTTCGCTAAGTCCATCTACTCGGGTTGGATTGTCGTCGATTAAATTGTTATTAACGTCAGCAAAATAAAGAGTAAAGAAGACAGGCAGTCGAATAAAGAGTAAAGAAGACAGACAGTCCAATAAAGAGTAAAGAAGACAGGCAGTCCAATAAAGAGTAAAGAAGACAGGCAGTCGAATAAAGAGTAAAGAAGACAGTCAGTCCAATAAAGAGTAAAGAAGACAGTCAGTCCAATAAAGAGTAAAGAAGACAGTCAGTCCACGTGCACCGTGTGCCTAGTTATGCAAGCATGTGTAGTTAGGTCATTATAATTTATATGCTGCGGCTCTTGCAGGTAGATGCTGGGACAGAAACATTGTAGAAAATAGCGCCATTGAGAAAGAGTTAAGCTAACATTCCGCAAGCACCATGCGTGTATCTATTTGATAACTGACTGTCACATTTTGTAGACGTGATATATATGCGATATGTGACGTGTATGTATGTATAAATCGACCAAACTTGGGACTGACTTTAAGTGTCCATTTAGGGAGGTGGTCGGTTTAGGGAGTTAAAATATGGTTACAATGGTATTGTTGGGACCCAGATAAAACGATCGATATATGGGAGTGGTCGATCTGTGGAGGTGGTTAGTTCGGGTTTTTTTACTGTGTATATATATATATATATATACACAGTAAAAAAACCCGAACTGACCACCTCCATATATATACCACACACGGTATCCAGTCCCGGTTTTGTAATCATTTAAACATTTTAATAATTTTATTTTTTAAACACAGACCAATCGGTAAGTGAACCGATATGATTTGATAGTTTCAGATACAGCTTCGATTGTACGCGGCTTGGGACTTGTGGAATGATCCTTCATTGAATTTATGGCATTTAAAAAAAATAATTATGTGCACGGCATATGGCAGATAATGTGTGAAATGATACCGCCTCTGAAATGTGAGATTAACTATTCGGGAATGTGTAAGTCTTGATGACGTCAGACGTTCGACAGTCAGTTTTGTCTCTGATTCACATTGCTCAATAGCAAGGCGCTTCTGCGATGTCGGTGTCCACATCTTGTGATGCCTGGCAACAAGGCCATGGCACCCATCGGTGCAGAAAGCAAGAACACCAGAGGAAGAGAGCAGCTCGTGAGGTGCTCAGCAGCCACTCACACCTCTCAGTCTCATGCCGTGGCCGGACAAATGGCCGACGGACATTTGGCTGACATACAATTAGACCGAATGGACCTATGGTCAATTAAATATTGTTTGTTATTTTTATATTTTCTTTTCTTTAAATATTGTTTGTTATTTTTATTTCCTCTTCATAGTTGCTTGAAAACTAATGCTTATTGTTTCTTACTAGTATTAACAGTATGTCAACGAGTGTGGCATATTATTAAAATCGAAAGTGATGATTTCTATATCTAACATGTATATTTTGTATATTAAAAGGAACGACAAATTTTCCAGTTGTCTCTTCGTCATTTACTTTTTGGTAAATTGTCCGTCGTTGAAATGCCCGTCGGTGAAATGTTTGTCAGCAATCTGCCCGAGAGCCGTCTCATCCAGGTTACTCACTCATATCCTACAAGTGTTCCTCTTCCCACTCCGGTTCTAATCAAGGGATGCACATACACATTACATAAAAGGAAGTGGGGCAGTAGTTTCTCTCGGACAACAGCAGAACCTTTCCTTTGACCACCAATTAAGAGCTTAAAAGGGCTGCAATGAGAGATGTGGGGTCTTTTCTTCCTTTTTTTTCTTGAAGATTTATACTGCCTATCATGGATAAGTCTGAATAGACTTGTTTTCATCATTAAGCAGTTTGTCGATAGAAATCCCGAGCCTACACTTTTACCGACCCAAGGGATTTTTAACTTCCCACACCACATAGACATGGTATGAGAGCAACCTGCCTCTGATGATGCTGTAAGTTATACGCAGTGGTGGAAATCCACATTGGCAGAGGTGGGGGCAAGGGGAATCTAACCACCAACCTTCAGATTAGGAGTCCGATCTCGAAAACAGACAGACACTCTAACCCCTCTGCGACAGAGAACACCACAGCTTAGCTGTGATCCGCCTTTGGATTGTGGTCTGTTCCGAGGGAAGCTCCGAGGGAATATCGCGCTGATTGGCTGTTCGCCTAACGCACCATTTTGAATTCAGGGCATCTTTTAATGCAATTGTCACCATTTTCAAAATATCACTTGCACGGTTGCCATCTGGTAACCGGAAACAACGCGCGATGTGTCCGGCGGGCTTAATGCCTGCCGGATCCTTGCAATCCTCAAGTGTCCGCGAAGAAATAGCTAGTTGCCATGGTTACTATTTTAATTCTCTCTAACACATTGCACACATTCCGTAGTAAATGGTCCCAGTATAGGATAATTGCTGCGGCCATTCTCGCTTCAATTCTCACATAAAATAGATATATATTAACGATATCGTCGTCCTGGTCGGTGACGTCCAGCTGGCGTTGCCATGGTTACATGAGACATATGACGTACTTGCCGTCGAGTACTTCGCTCTCTACCTTGTCGCTGGACGTCGACTCCTCCGCCTTTATCGAGAGCAGGGCTGACACAAACACCCCTAGGATACCCAGCACCATTGTGTAGAAGGCCCAGCCTGGGGGAGCAAACACAACACATTTAATTCATTTCATTACATTCATCGATTAAAGTTGCATAGTTCGATGGTTTTGCGCCTCGGTCATTTTCTGAGATAAATATATTAGGTTGGTATACTTGTAATCTACTGTATTTTAGTTTGAAATAACTTTGCTTTAAAATGATTACCCTATGAGATAATTAAAGTGCAAGCATGACAAATTAATGTTGGCATGCTCGTTAAAAATCCACCCTATATAGGCTTCAGCAGAAACAGGTTCTATTAAATTGATTTACTATCCCCTTCTATTCAGAAACAAATGCTTAATAAGTGCACTAGTGTCTAAGTAAGATATCTAGGTTCAAATTTACACCAACGATTTTGTTTTGAAAATAAAGTGATCGATATAGGGGAGTGGTCGATCTGTGGAGGTGGTCGGTTAGAAAGGTTTTACTGTATACAATATAACCACTTGGCCATCTTGATATATGCAATAGTTCTACCGCACATCTTTCTTTAAGGTATTTTTACTCAGCGATTCTCTAACACAAAGTTGTGATTAATCAACATGGCGCCCCCGCCATGTCTATTTATGCCGCCATTATTTTAGGATATTGTTAGGCTTGTTGATGGGACAGCTGATTAATCTTGTGTTTTTTTCTAACAAGGAATAAAATGTTGGTAACTGAGCTTTTGATCATTGAGGCATTCAAAGAGGAACGGTGACTTTGATAATTGGCTATCCCTAATGAGTGCACCGCTCTGACAACTGGTTTGCTGGTATTGTTTTATTTCCAGCGAGTTGTTTAAGGTTAGAGAAAATGTCAGTTGTGGTCGGTTGTGGTTTTTAAATGCTACAATTTCTGTGGGTGAGTCAACACACTCACACACACACACCTCTTTGGATAACCCACACTTGGTGGTAGCTTGGAGTTTTAAGTAATGGAGAAAGAACCCCCACATAGCTGTGTATAAATACTATTATTGCATTCATAACATGCTTTCCAATTAGGATAATTTTGAAAATATTGAATATATATATATATATATAAATTATATATATGTATATATCGCCATACTACACAGATATATATATATATATATATATACATGTATATATATATATATATATATATATATATATATATATATATGGATAGTAATAAACCTGTTATCGCATGTTCTAAGATCTGGAGTGGTTTGCACTCCCCCCCCCCCTCCCCACACTTCCCGGGGTCGGGGTGGGGATCAGCATGCACCTATCTGCCTCCTGCGCAGGTCTTCGCTCCCCGCAAGCTCGGAGGATTTTTCCGAGCGAGTGGCATGTTGTCCCCTCCTCCCCCCTCCCCGCAGGGGGCCGGCGAGGTGCATGCCTAATAGATGAATGTTTCTGTTAACCCAATACATGGTATCGTTTAAAGGTGTATATTTGTTCGTGAGCTGAAAATAGTCATTTTCTATCTATGTAGCATTATTATTTCAATATTATGCAACATGTGTGCATTGAAAATGCCATGAAGACATGAATGGAGTTTTTGTTTGGATTTAGACAAGGTTGCCATTCACCTCTACTGTGGAGAGGGGCGAATCTGTTATCCTACATCTACGACCGTGAAGATTGAAAGGAACTTTGGATAACGCCCTCACACTTAGGAACAATACATGATGGAAGCAGTAAGGCTGTGCATCCATAGCCTGCTCCCTTGTGGCGTGTTCGCTTGTGACCTTGTGATGCGCCACACAGACAGTGACACATATTCATTCTCTATGTTCCCAGTCAGTACATCACATTTGCTGTGCACAAGGTCATATGGTCCCTGGGTCCAACCTATGAGAACAGCAACTAAGCAATGCACATGTTCATTGCCTGTTTGGCACGTCACACGGTCACCAGCGAACATAGAACAAGGGAACACGCCACAAGGGAACAGTATATGGTGCAAGGCCTTATGGAGCCTGCTTTGTTTCTTACCTAAGGCGCAGTGATCCATGAGGAAAGGCTGTGACCGGTCACCACACAGGTTTTTGACTCTCTGGGCGCCCCATCCAGCAGGGTACAGTACCATGCCCACCACAAGGAACAAACCTGGCGGAGACAAAGGGGACGTCACCATTCAGTGAATGCCAACATTCCTTATCAGCTGTAATACCAATTATATATATATAATCGAATGTTATGTAAAAAATTTAAAAAACATAGAAAACATATTTATATATGTCTGGAAGTAATCGAAGATAATATTATTATTATTAGAAAACAACGAATATATATATATATATATATATAATAAACAGTATATAATAGATTATTACATTAGCAAGTATCGAATATATATAAGGAGTATAATATATTATACGTATATAAAGGGCCGGAATCAACATGTATTAATCAAATATATCTGGCGAGAGTTGATATATTTTGTAATATCTAATAATGTCCAATCACTGGCCCGGTGCCTGCGAGCCCGGGACTACTCGATAGTGGTGGCAGCGCCGGGTTCCGCCACCTGGCTGCCATATTTCACCAGTATTGGCCCTGATTTTGAACTGAACGGATCGTCATTAGGGAACTCCGCTCAGCTAAATTTGGAGGGTGACCATTATGGTGTATTGCGCGGACTGTGGCGAAATACACGATCCCGAGGATTGCACTGGGTGTGCGGGTAATAAGAAGGAAACTACTTCGGGTACAGGTAGAATGACGCGGAGGGCCACGGCAGCAGCGAAAATGGCAAAGGAATCCGAAGATACAGGAGACCTGACGGCGCCAATATCGGAGTTGTCAGTTCCCGAGCGTAAGAAACAGGCGCAAGGCGAGATCGCTAGGTTGGAGGAAGCTATATGCATAGGGAGTCTGGAAGAGCGCCTAGCGGAACTAAGGGAGGAGCCACAGGATCAGATTCGCCATACGAAACGGAGACAACATGGCGGCGGGGATCCCGTGATGGTTCCCGCCAAAATTGAAGACCAAGGTCTGCCACTTCGATCGTGGAGGGAGCCAACCAGACCGGCCTACTCGGAATTCGGACGATCACGGAGGAGATCGCGAGAGGAACTATAATTGATTATTATATTATATATATATAAATCCAGTATATTTTTTGTTTCTTTCTTGTTGTTTTACGTCCTAGCAACAGCTAAGGTCATATCAGGACGGGTACCGAATTGTGACGGTACGCACTCATGGCGATTTTATAGTGCTGCCCTACTGGGAAATCAGGCCACTGGCACCATGACCTGATATCCCACTCAGTCACATTATTCTGACACAGAGCTAACCAGACCTTGCCCTATCCTAATAATGCCAAGCACCAGGCTAGGAAGCGCGAAGTATCAATTTTTAAGTCATTGGTTTGACTCGACCGGGAACCGAACTCGCGAACTCCCGATCCCCCGCACACGAGGCCTGTGCTCTACCGATTCGGCCACGGCGCCCGGTAAAATCCAGTATGTATACACATAATCGAATATTATCTTACAAAGCATCGAACCGTTTCTACCAATAATTCAACATGACAAATAGAATTGATTCTTATGATTTCAACTACCGACATTGTAATTCATTTGTAAGAACCAGAATTTTAAAGGTAAGTATGACCATATCACCACTGGTGTTACCCCTCGGAAGGAGGTGGTGAACTGCTTCAGTGGCACTGGAGACCGGGCACGGTGGCCGAATTGGTAGAGTGTGGGCCTCGCGTGCGGGAGATCAGCAGTTCAGTTCCCGGTCGAGTCAAAACAATGACTTATCAAATTGATATTTGTCGCTTCCTGCCCAGGCGTTCGGCATTAATAGGATAGCGCAAGGACTGGTTAGCTCAGTGTCAGGATAATGTGACTGAGTGGGATATTGGGTCATGGTTCTGGTGGCCTGAATTCCCAGTGGGACAGCACTATAAAGTCGCCACAAGTCAGTACCCGTCCTGATATGACCACTAAATGTTGCCAGGATGTAAAACTCCAACAATTAACCACTGACAAGTGCCTATATCTCAATTATCGAAACAGATGGTAAAATTGGGCTATTCTCGTTTTAATGACGGGGACCGTCTTAATTGCCCAGTGACTGATATTAATGTGATCAGGTAATAACAGTGAATCTCCTCGATGCTCTAGATTTAGTAATAGATTAAACTAGATCCACGATCGGATTGAGTCGAAATCCGATCGTGTAATTAAATTAACAGTATTAACTGCGGACTGGCAAAATGAGTGATCCTCGGGAGCTGCCCCATCATCAGGGCTCCAGTTTAAATTGATTTGATTAGAGAGTAGTCGTTGATTGACCTGTCTTAAAGTGGCATAGTCCGATGGATCTGAGCTTATGTCACACTTTTGAGATAAATATATTCGATTGAACATAGTAATCTACTTTATCTTAGTTTGAAGTAATTTTTATTTTAACGGGCTAACTTTTGAGATATTTGAAATGCAAACATCTCAAAATAATGTTGGCATGCATGCCAAAAACGCTGACATCATAGGTTTCTGCAACAATGTCCTATTAAATTGGCACAATATTCCCTTCTTTGTGGGAACACATGTTTAATGAGTGCATCTGTATCTAAGTTAGATATGTTGAAGAAAATCTAGATAATTATTTAGGTTTTGCAAATTTGATGCTTCATCAGATTTTGCAGCTTTTAACTGTGTAAGGTAGCAATTAAAGCCTGCAAACACGGTCCAGATTAAGTAGTTAAATCACACTGTCAGAGAGAAAATTCGATATGTGTGTGTGTATATATATATATATATAAATATATATATATATATATATATGTATATATATATATATATATATATAGGGACACACGAAAAAAACGTAGTCATGTTGGTTGGTTGTTGGAGTTTTACGTCCTTGCAACATCTATGATCATATCAGGACGGGTACCGACTTGTGACAGTGTGCACTCATGGTGCTGCCCCACTGGGAGCCAGGCCGCCAGCACCATGAACTGATAATGTGATATCCAACTCAGTCACATAATCCTAACACCGAGTCAACCAGTCATTTCCCTATCCTAATAAAGCCGAGCCCCTGGCTAGGATTCTACGAAGCAACACGTATACATTTTGTACGCCATTGGTTTGACTCGACTGGGAACTGAACTCGCGACCTTCCGCATAGGAGGTCTGCGCTCTACTGATTCGGCCACCGCGTCCGGTACATAGGGAAATGCACACACACAAACCGGAGAGGGGTAGCTAGATGGGTGGGAAATTATACTGAACATGGAATATGGTGTGAGGGTGGGAGAGGGGGGGGGGTGATTTGGGATGGGGGTCGGTGGGTTGCTGGTTGGACTGGAATCTAGCAGCTCCTCTTCAGGTGGGCTTTCACATCGAACCCACTCATCGCCATCATTCTGATAGTGGAGTAATTATATACACGTACATATATGTACATATAGATAAATATACATGTATGCGCATATATACATAATATGCATATAAATACACATATTCATATGCATAGATATATATATACATATATACATACATATATACATACATATATACATTGCATTCACAAATTAATTTATATACATGTGAGGAGTTCAGGCGCGAAACCATGTAAACTACAATCCAAAATTCTAGTTTAAATATAAGATTTTTGCATGAAAATTATTTTTAATTCACACTAATTCCACTTTTCATCTGATCCTATGGGTATGAAGCAATGAACAACAAAATAGGAATATAAAAAATCTACATTTTGTTGGTTTGATTCCAATGTATATCTCCATTTTTGGATCGGTGATTACTGGGTTTTGCGCCTGAACCCTTCATATATGCATATATATACTTAGATATATATATATACATATAAATAATATAGTGCTCTGACGCTGACAAGAGATAAAATACACTTGAGTAAAATATATATATATATATATATATATATATATATTCATATATGTATATATATGTATATATACATATATATGTACATCTATATATTTGCATATATATACATATATATAGAATAAATACATAATTGCTTACTGGCTATACTCAGTCTAATTGATTATGCTCAGTCTAATTGGTTATGTTCAGTCTAATTGATTATCCTCAGTCTAATTGATTATGTTCAGTCTAATTGTTGATCTCAGTCCAATGTGATTATCTCAGTTTGGATCGGTGATTACTGGGTTTTGCAGTCTAATTGATTATGCATCTATGATACTTAGTATAAATTATGCATATAATTGATTATGCTCTGACGCTGACAAGAATTCAGTCTAATTGATTATGCTCAGTCTAATTGATTATGCTCAGTCTAATTGATTATGCTCAGTCTAATTGATTATGCTCAGTCTAATCGCTAAGCACTTACCGGCTATGCTCTGCACGAGCCCGGTGACAGTGAAGATGCTCTTCCGGCACACGTCCTGCTTGCACAGCGAGATGACCGACATGAGCACAGAGAGGCCGAGCAGCACCATTCCGACGGCGAACACGAGTAGCGCTGACTTCCAGAAGTTGGGGAAGTCGGCGTTCGGCATGTCGAGGCCAGTCACGTAGGTGGCGCAGTGGTCCTCCGGCACATAGCCAAAGCGGTGCACCTTGGTGCACCGGTTGAAGATGCCCAGCGAAGGCCGGTAGGTGTGCTCCTACGGAGAAAATGGAGGAAGGCATGCATTGAAGTGGAGTGCACAGAATGGCAGTGGTGGTGTAATGTGTTGCGCTTGCCTCCATTAAAGTTGCATCATTCGCTTAAAGGAACACTCACCTACAATTGATTCCATAGCTCCAACTTAGATATCGGTGCATTCTTAGAATATAGTTCCATAGCGAACAGCGGAATAGCAGAGTGTAATGAAAACTGAAAGCCACGATCCTTGTCCTTGTCAGTGCAAAATACTAAATCTCAAGGGTGGACTGGGGAGTCATTTCAAATGGCACTCAGCCTTCGGATTCAACTCATTTGAAACTACTCCCCGCACTACCTACAGGCGCGCTCACAAAGATAGAAAAATAGAGTCATGTCTTATTAATTGCTTTGTACATTGAGAATGCATTGCAGTCACTAGCTGGCCATGTACTGAATAACCACCCACAACTATTAGTACTAATGCATAACTACTAACCTCATACTCGTATATAGAGCCATTCATCCGCTCGGGTCTGAGCCCGATCCAGCGGGGCTTCCCCACGAGCCACTGCGGTGTGATGACAGACACGATCACCATGAATGTTGTGCAGAAAGTCAGCACCGTCCACAGCATGGAGCGACATGTCACAATCATATGACATGTCTTTGGCTCTGGGGTGTACTCGATCTCCTCCGTTGATTCGTAGAACTTGTAGGTGATGGAGCCTTCGAGCTTTGCGGCCAGCTCTGGCACCCGGCCCAGCCCCCGGTACTTGTCGAGTGTCGACATGGTGAGCCGGGACTTAGGTCTGGTCGGAGACGGACAGTTAACACCAACAGAGCCGCCTCATAGACTGAAACAACAAGGACGCATGTTAGATTCAATAATACAGTGAATGACATAGAACTTCATGTATATTATGTAACAGGCTGCATTGACCTCACCAGGTCTCAGAGACAGGCATGTACCAGGGTAAAATGATACTGTCAAGTCCCAATGGTGGCGATGCTCTTAATTCTAGACTAGCCTATTCTATTTACATGTCATAGGCCTGTACGTAATTGGGAAGTGCAGTTATCTGGTTAGTAGTTAAGGGTATTAGTATCTTTTAAATTGGAAATCCTAACCCAACAACTAAAACCTTGCATGTTAACTGGTGAATGTGTAATGATGTAATGTACCGAATTCTCATTACTGATTGCATTGTGTGCAATTTAATTTCAGAATTTACTTGACACTTAAATTTACTATGTAAACTATGTAAAAAAAAATCATTGTGTAAATATATATACCTGTAACACTTATGGTCGGTGTATCGGCACTGACAAAAGATATATATGAATAAAATTCATTTAGCACAAAAAAAGGATTGCATACAACTCCCAAACAATAAAACTTCTTGTGGAAATAAGACAATTGAAATACATGGGCTTCTCGGAGAACTAGTGTCTTGGAAAATATTGGACCATACCAGTCATATACATGTAGATCAGGGCAGTGCCGTGGTTAAGCGACTCTCCCTTGAGTGGCAGATACATGGGTTTGAGTGTCAGCTGAGTCTCGGTGTCGTAATTGTTTCCGTCCGGGCGAGATAGTGTGTATGTGTGGGAGGGGACTTAGAATGAGATTCAGAAGTATAAATCACATGCATGTATGTATAAATCACATGCATGCATGTGCAATCCATTTAACATATTATATCGTCTAACATCGCCATCTCCATAGCAATGCTGCCTCAGGTTGTGATATGATTTGTTGTCCCTGATGTCACCTTAGATGTTGCGATGATGTAAAACTCCACCAACAAACAAATTGGTGTGATTTCCATAGTAACACGGGCACAGCAAGGAAGGCACGTGGCTTCACTACTACATGAAATTTCATAGGAGGCAGTCTATCTCCATAAATGACCTTGACCGGCGGCATGGAGATGTCACGTGATGCATAGCCAATGTGAATAACTAGCCGTGCAGCGCATAGACAGGCCACGTGACCTGATGCACAGTGAGCGACTGATACCCCTACTCACACCCACACACCAGCCGCCAACCACCCCGTCCTAATATTTCATCTCTCATGACCTCCCCCCCTCCCCCCAATGCCAATGCGTCGTGGGGATCATGAAGTCAGAGGGGTCTACATAATGACAGAGATGTGGGTTGAAATCGCGTTCTATGCAGAGTACCCGTTTTCTGCAGCACCATACTCATACAAAACTACTGATCTACTGGGTCATTGCGTCAGATGGTGTTGCATAGTAAACCGGTAGTTCACTGTAAAATACCGAAAGTTAAGGTTCATAGCTGACACGGCCTTTCCGATGGCTAGTGTTGGAAACCAGCCATAGAAAAGGCCAATAGTGATAACGTCCACCAGTAACCTGCCCTGTGAAGTCAATGGAAGAATTAATGTTGTGGGCAACGCTACACTGTGCACTATGCTCTGTGGAAATTGTCTTACATAACAAACAAAAATAAAGCTGGTTTTATTTAATGACGCCTCTAGAGCACATTGATTGTTATCATCGGCTATTGGAAGTCAAACATATGGTCCTTCTGACATATTTCCTTGGAGGAAACCTGCTGCCACCACCCCATATGCTACTCTTTTCGATAAGCAGCCAGGGGTATTTTATATGCACTTTCCCACTGACAGGACAACACATACCACATCCTTTGATGAACCAGTTGTGGACCTTTGGTTGGAACAGAAAACAGCCTAAACTGCAAATAGGTCCACTGAGGAGGAATGATAGGATGACCAACACCTTCACAGGTGGATACTCTACCACCTGAGCTACGTCCCGCTCCTTACATTACAGAGCATTTCCATTACCAATGTGCAACACCCATTGACATCAGTATCACAACTAACGTTGAGGTGTCATCTCAATGTGCACCATGTTCTATAGAAATAGTCTTATGCTAGGTACACACCTACCGTTTTTCCGCACCCACCTACCGTATTCGATCAAAAATTGGCCAAAAGTCTTGAGGTGTGCACTCCCCTAGCACACCTACCGATTGCGATTCGCGACTTAAAACTAAATTTTAGGGCTAAAAGTGCTTCCTTACGATTGCGATTCGTGATTCGAAAAATGAATCGGCCCGTTTTCAGTTTTAAGCGGGTCGGGTCAGGTCGCGAGTTTTAGTGCGCGAGTCGTAAACGGTAGGTGTGTACCTAGCATTACCACCGCCCACTGTCGACCCTGGGCTGTGCTGAACGTTAGGATGCGCCCGCAGCGCGTCCACACCGCGCGCGCCAACGCATCCAGGCGCGCCGGCAACACGTCCAACGCGCCGAGAAACGCTGGAGCAACGCCAATGGCGCGCCCACAACACGTCGATGGGACGTTGCGGTCGCGCCGACGGAACGGTCGCAATTTGGTGAAAAAAATGCCAACGTTAAGCGACATTGCTCAACGCGATGCCAGCGTTCCGCCGGCGCGCCGGCAACGGGTTTCGACGTGTTGCGAACGCATCCGTAACGCGCCCTCCAACCCTTTGGCGCGCGTCGCCGCGCGTCCAAAGTTTTGTGCATGCACAAAACCTCGACGCGCCCCGACGCGCCCTGACGTGTCCATTCACACGTTGCTATGTACCGACGCGCCGGTAACGCGCCGGCAACGCGCCGGTAACGTGCCGGACGTGTACCGACGTGTTGAACAAAAACCCAACCCGTCGGCACGCGTCGAAGCGCGTTGGTGAGAAACGTTGTAGTGTGACAGGGCCTTTAGAGAGAATGTCCACTACCTCCAACCCGCCCTCTGATGGCAGTGGCAAGCATTAATGTTTTAGGTAGCAGCAAATGTCTATTTCAGAAGTGACGCATTGGATACGTGCTTATTCACACTGCCTCGTCCTCTCGCTCAACCCTGCCATTTCACTTAGCACTGCGGCAGCATCCTAACATACAACCCCCCGCGTCCCCGTGACCTGTATGCAGGCTGTTATTTGGCGTCGTGGATCGCTCCGCTCCGAGCTGCGCATGGCGCTCTCGTGACGCCCTCATGGCGCGCCCGATCCGCGCCAAGTCTGATTGCCTATTATTGGCAGTAACCCTAAGCCGGGCGCTCGAGGGTCACAGCGGAAGTGCTGATTGGCATAGAGTGCGCATGCGTCAGTTTGGATGTAGGTCGTAGGGACGCGTGATACCCGACCGCTGGAGATCAACGGTGAGTGCGCAGGAGAAGATGGGAGGGGGGGGGGGGGGTGACGGTTTAGGGTGGCGTTGAATATATGTACTAGCGATTATATTAATAGATAGATAGATATTTTATGCCGTCGGAAGGCAAAGCTTTGCCTATACACCTATATTAAGGAGACGCAAAGTTAATGCTGAAGCAACAAATCCAAGGTTTAGTGACATTGAGTTCCGAAAATGAGTGATGTATGTAGTGTACATGGCGGACACATAAAGCTTTCAATATATATGTATATGTAAGTATGTATATATGTATGTATATATATATGAATATATAAGTAATTTGCAATGGCGGATATGTATAGAGCTCAGTTATCGTGGACAGATATTTAGGATTTGTTTGTGTTTGGGGTTTTACGTCCTGACAAGATCTAAGGTGACGTCAGGATGGGTACCGACTTGTGCCAGTGTGCACTCGCGGCAACTTTATAGTGCTGCTCCTCTAGGAGATTAGGCCGCCGACACCATGACCCGATATCCCACTCAGTCATATTATTCTGACCCTGAGCTAACCAGTCCTTGTGCTATCCTAGTAATACCCAGTGCCAGGCTAGGAAGCGACAAGTATAAATTGTATATGTCATTGGTTTGACTCGACCACGATTCGAACTCCCGACCTTCTGCACGGAAAGCCTGCGCTCTACCGACTATTAGTATTACTCTTAAGTGAATATTCTGTTATATAACTTATAATTCTCTTCTATGCCTGATTGTATTTATATTAACCGAGCCCGTTAATTCACTACTTAAATATAATCATTAATGAGAAAGAACACTATGGTAATTGACAATGAAGTGGGAAGCATTGTTGTTATCCTGTCCCATTTAAACTCTATGATGTATATACTTCTTTTTCGTGTATAACAAAAAATGTGCTACCCTTATATACATGATTGGAAAATAGTATTTGTGAATTTGGCTAAGACTATTAACCGATACTCTATAAATGTCCAGAAAATTATCATTATGATGTACATATAATAGATACTTCAGTAGGTAGGGCCTTTATTGCCTATGATGGCATAACGTCGTTAACTAGAGTAGCCGTTAAACACAACTACAGTGACCACATCCAGAATCCCCATTATGCAATTACTACAGCATGCTACTCACTGTTATGTATCCGTGTCATAGGTAACCGTGACGTCATGTACGGGGCATGCTGGGTAACACGTATGTAAATAAACAGTTCCATCACGCTACTCAAGGTGTTCAGACGTACATTACATGGTGTCAGATACGTGGGAGCACTCGACGAAATGGCATTAACGGGATTGAAACCCCCGTCTGCTTTAAATGTTGAAGACAACATGGCCATGAACTGGAGATCATGGTTGCAAGCATATGAGATTTATGCGACAGCGTCGGGTGCATCGTCCAAATCTGAAAGAGTACAATGCTGCGTATTCCTGCACGTCGCAGGTAGGGAAGCCCAGAAAATCCACAGGACGCTCAGGATAGAGGCAACAGATCGGGATAAAATTGCTCCACTCATTGCTGCTTTTAATGAATACTGTGAAGGTAAATCAAACATCACCGTCATACGTTATCAATTCAACTCGTATAATCAGACGAGCGAAAACATTGAAGCCTACATTCGGGAGCTTAAATCGCGGGTAGAACACTGTTGCTATGACAATATCGAGGATTCCTTGTTGTGTGACAGACTGGTCTGTGGTATCAAGGATAATACACTTCGAAACAGACTGTTACAGACACCGAATTTATCTCTAGATCAATGTGTGCAAATGTGCAGGTTAAGCGAGCACAAATCTACTCAGTTGGTTCATAATGATGTTCGTTCTGATGAAAATGTGGCCAGCATCGACACTGTCAATAGCCGTCGTCAAGGTGTGACGTCTCGCCCATCGCAACCATGGGTACCGCCATCTTCGAGATTTCGGCAAACAAGACTTACCTCATTTCAATGTGATAAATGTGGATATAATCACCCAAGAGGGAGTTGCCCAGCTCGTGGGAAGACATGTGATGGGTGTCATAAATTAGGACATTTTCGCAAAGTATGCCGAGCTCAGTTAAATGCAACTGTGCCAGTTAACGAGGTGATGGTTGACCCAAATAACGTTCATGACGCGCAAGAGGATCTGGGTCAAGCATATGATCTGTTCGTCGGAGCAGTTTACAAAAGTGACGGGTTGAAGGATGGATTGTGGTTTACGACTGTGCGGATTCAAGATTATGATGTATCCTTCAAGATGGATACCGGATCAGAAGCAAACATTTTACCGCTGGATGTGTACCACAAATTGGTAAATGTAGTGCTGAATCCTTCCAAGTGCCATTTAGTGACGTACAACGGTGATCGGGTAATGCCAGCTGGAGAGGTGCATTTGGATGTCAGAGGGAGACGACTGAAATTTCAAGTCACAGATGCGGGGAGTGCCATCCTAGGCAAAGAAGCGTGTGTTACTTTAGGCCTAATATCTCGGGTTGATGTTATTCAAGACAGTACGGTTGTATCGCAAGCACAACATCTGGTAAATAATTTTTCTGATGTATTTGAGGGTTTAGGCCTTATAAAAGTGAATGCCACAATTCATGTAGATGTATCTGTACCTCCTGTAATTGATCCTCCACGTAGGATACCTGTAGCAATTATGACGGATGCCAAGAATGAATTGGACCGCATGTTAAAATTAGGTGTAATTGTTAAGGAGGAGGAACCAACCCCATGGGTCAGCTCTATTACAATTGTTCGGAAACCGGGCAAAATTAGAGTGTGTTTGGACCCCACCAAGTTAAATAAAGCTATCCTGCGAGGCCCGTATCCTGTCCGAACGGTAGAGGAAGTTGTAGCACAAATACACGGGGCTAAATTTTTCTCCGTGCTCGACGCAAATAGTGGGTATTGGCAGGTACAGCTTGATAATAATAGTTCCAAACTTTGTACATTTAATACCCCATGGGGTCGGTTCCGTTACACCAGGTTACCCTTTGGTATTAAAACGGCAGGAGACATTTTTATTAAAGAAATGAATGACATGCTAAATGACATTGAAGGAGTTCATGTAATATCGGATGACATCTTAGTACACGGTAGAACTGTAATTGAACATAATAAGCGGTTAGAAGCGGTATTATCCCGTGCCAGACTGATGAATCTAAAGTTAAATCCACAAAAGTCAAAAATTTGCCAAACAAGTGTCAATTATGTAGGGCACTTAATTACTGCTGATGGATTAAGGCCGAATGAAGAGCGAGTACAGGCAATCATAGACATGCCTGATCCGACTGACAAACCTGCTGTACAGCGGTTCTTGGGAATGATAGGCTACGTCAGCAAATTCATAAGTAACATGGCACAAATAACAAAACCATTACGAACAGTCATACAGAAAAACATAGCCTGGCATTGGGACGAACCGCAGATAATGGCATTTAAGAAACTAAAACAGCTGTTAAGAGATGCACCGATCCTTAGGTATTTTGATTGTAGGGAGCAAATAGTCTTGCAGGTCGATGCTTCCAAATATGGATTGGGGGCAACCATTTTTCAGGATGGTCGACCAGTTGCAATGGCTTCCAAAGCGTTAGATAAATGTCAAATAAGTTACGCAGTTATAGAAAAGGAGCTTCTGGCTATTTGCTTCGGGTGTAAAAAGTTTCACGAGTATATATACGGTGATAATATTATTGTGCAAACAGATCATAAGCCGTTAGAATCCATTATGCTGAAACCTATACATGAACTCTCAGCTCGCATGCAGCGTATGAGAATGAGGTTACAGAATTATGATTTAACAGTAGTTTACACTAAGGGTCAACACTTTATTTTGCAGATACACTGTCAAGAGCACACACGTCTAGCATAGAGCCAAATGATCTTTTTGATCACGATGTGTCGGTGGCAACCGTGGATATTGAGACGGATATGGTACAGCGAGTCATATCAGAAACCAAAGTGGACAAAACCCTGCAAAAGATAATTGGTTACGTTCTTGATGGTTGGCCCAGTAATAACAAGATGGTATCACCAATGATTAAGCCGTTCTACACTTATAATAGGGACATCACATCATCTCACGGTTTGGTATTAAAGGGCACACAGATAGTTATTCCTAAATCGTTGCAAGCGGATGTATTAAATAAAATCCATGAGTCCCACTTAGGGATCATTAAATGTAAGCAATTGGCGAGGGATACTGTGTTCT
Organism: Branchipolynoe longqiensis; assembly: GCA_030323885.1. Taxonomy (NCBI): domain Eukaryota; kingdom Metazoa; phylum Annelida; class Polychaeta; order Phyllodocida; family Polynoidae; genus Branchipolynoe; species Branchipolynoe longqiensis. The sequence goes on along the minus strand of CM059187.1, from coordinate 55,592,997 downwards.
GGCCGGGCATGGGCACTCAAATTGAGGACAAAATTGCTAGATGCCAAATATGTCAAGAATTTAGGAGTGCACCTCATAAAGAACCTCTCATGAATCACCCGGTAGTAGATGTACCGTTTTATAAAATAGGGGTCGACTTATGTCATGTTAATGATTGTAATTATTTAGTGGTGGTTGATTATTATACCAAGTTCCCCGAGGTTATTGAAATGCAGACCACCACTAGCAAAGCTGTGATCATAGCGCTAAAGCAGATATTTGCCAGGTACGGTATACCTAAGTATGTCGTTTCTGACAATGGACCTCAATTCAAAAGTATCGAATATACCAATTTCTCTACCGGATATGGCTTTGCACCTGTATATACAAATCCGATGCACGCCCAGAGCAATGGCCAGGTAGAGAGATATGTGCAAACTATAAAGAATATAATAAAAAAATCACAACAGGATGATGGGGACATGTATCTAGGCCTGTTGAACTACCGTAACACTACATTGCAAGGCATAGGGGCGTCACCAGCTCAACTGCTGATGTCTCGCAGGTTGAGAACACGCTTACCTGTGTTAGATATTAAGTTGAAACCGTGTGTACAAACGTCCAAATTGTTGTTATTGAAACATAATCAATTAAATCAGAAAGAACACTTTGATAGGAAAGCTGGAACACCGTTGACCACACTTAAGCCAGGTGATAACATTAGGTATAAGGATCACATGGGACAATGGAGATCAGGGAAGATCGTTCATAATAATACACCTGGACCAAGGGATTATGAGATCGTTAACAATGGCAATAAAATTGTGCGCCGAAATAGGAAATTCATATATAAATGTCCCCCGGACAGTCCACATGAAATGCCAAATGATAGGACAGCTCGGGATGACAACGGTGACCACAAAGGTGATATGACGCATACATATCAAACACGTTATGGTAGACACATTCGTCCACCGAACAGGTTAGGGTTTCTTTAAGAACTTTGCTTGACTTACTATTACGGTGTTGGCATGTGCACCTTTGGGGTTCACATCGGCTACATTTGGAACACTGATAAAAAAAAAAAAAAAAACATCAGAAAAGGGGAAAATGTGTTGTGTTAGATTAAGTATATATTACATTTAAGACAGGTTATCTTTGTTAACTTGTTCACTTAGGGTTGTGTGTTCATGCGTGTTAGGCTCAATAATTCCATGGAAATGAGATGTTATGTATCCGTGTCATAGGTAACCGTGACGTCATGTACGGGGCATGCTGGGTAACACGTATGTAAATAAACAGTTCCATCACGCTACTCAAGGTGTTCAGACGTACATTACACTCACTAGCATGACAAATGCAGCGGAATTAAGTTGGCCCATTTTAGCTGTCACATCAGGACATATCGTGATTATCTGTCTAGCATCTACTGACACCAGTATCCATTTTTGTGTCATCTTCGTGACATATCGAGCTGAGGGGGCAGTGTTCATTGTGGACATACACACAACTTGCAATATCTGAGGTTAATGAACAGCGAGCGAGCGGTGTGGTGGGAGGTGGTGCTACCAGCGGAGCTGAGGTTGAGTAGGTTGGAGCAGTAGGCGACTAGGTCCAGGCTACATCACCCGATCACTGGCGAAGCTGAGGAGCCAGTATGGAATTCCCGGTTATTATACTCATATAATTCTTATTCAGCAAATATATATATATAATTCATGCGTTATGCAATGACAGGCCTCGCGTGCGGACGATTGGGAGTTCGCGAGTTCAGTTCCCGGTCGAGTCAAACTAATGACTTAAAAATTTATACTTGTCCCTTTCTAGCCTGGTGCTCAGCATTATTAGGATAGGCCAAGGACTGGTCAGCTTGGTGTCAGGATAATGTGACTGAGTGGGATATTGTGTCATGGTGCCAGTGGCCTGATTTCCCAGTGGGGCAGCACTATAAAATCGCCATGAGTGCGTACTGTCACAAGTCGGTACCCATCCTGATATGACCTTAGATGTTGATAGGACGTAAAACAACAACAAACAAAACAATGATAACGACAAGTAGTGCCGCATGAGTTCATTTGCCTAGGTGTAGGTTGAGTGAGCTGAGGTAGGAGGGAATGGAGGTAGGAGGGAATGATTTAGCCAATTATATTTAGGCAAGCTTGTAGTCCAGGAGTCACATGGGAAAGGGTGGCGATCATAGGACTCGCAGGTAAAAGACAACTCGATAAGACATGTAAGTCATGTGACATGTGATCATGTACCATGTCGCCTCCAATAAGGAGGGTGCCAGGAGTAGTGTTCCGAGTTTGCCCCTTGATTCTGCTATGCGGTGTATAGTAGAATATGTGGTTCGCCTCAAAGAAGGGGGGATCCATGGGCAGTGTATCAAATTTACCTAATGATTCTACTATATAGTAATATGGTGGTAGGGTTCTGAGTTTGGTCAATGATGCTATGCAATATATAGTAGAATCGGTCGATCGGCTCCAATAAGGGGCACTGTTCTGAGTGCGCCCAACGATTGTGCTATGCGATATATAGTAGAATCGGTTGTTCACCTCCAATAAGGGGCAGCATTCCGAGTTCGCCCAAAGATTCTCATGTGCAATATATAATACAATATGTGGTTTGCCTCCAATACGGGTGCATCAAGGGGCAGTGTTCTGAGTTTAAGGATGTTAATTAATGACTGCTGCGGACTACTTTCTCGCCCTCTGACGGCCGGAGTGGACAGCGTGGACATCGGATATGCCGGCAGGTGTCGCGTGATACCTGCAATTAGGTCCTCACGGCGGAAGGAGATTAGTGGCCAGTCTCAGGTGTCCTCTACAATAGCTGTCAAAAATGATACACTTATATCAATGCATATACATATACAGTAAAACCTCTGTATCCGACCACTTCCACAGATCGACCACTCCCCTGTATCGATCGCTTTATTTGGGTCCCAACAATACCATTTTAACCATATTCTATCTCGCCAACTTGACTACCTCCCTAAAGGGACCACTTAAAGGTTAAAGTCGGTCGATTTAGAGAGGTTTTACTGTATACATATTTACATATATATGCATATGTATTCATATATATATATACACATATATATATACATATATACATGTCTATGCATGTATGTTCATGTATATACATATAAAGTAAAACCTCTCGAAATCGACAGACCTTGGGACCGACCTTTACTGAGTTTAAGTGGTCCATTTAGGGAGGTGGTCGGCTTAGGGAGTTAGAATATGGTTAAAATGGTATTATTGGAACCCAAATAAAGCGATCAATATAGGGGAGTGGTCGATCTGTGGAGGTGATCGATATTGTAATGTTATGCATATAAACATATATATGTATATGTATATATATAAACATATACACGCTATATATATATATATATATATATACATATTCACGATATATATATATATATAGCGTGTATATGTTTATATATATATATGTTTATATATATATATATAGCGTAACACCTGATGTAGTTCCGCTGTCATAGTGTGGCTTCAGAGGTAACTGCAGCACCGTGGATATGATATTTTGTCTCCGACAGCTACAAGAAAAGTGCATTGAGCAGGATCGACCACTGTACATGGTATTTGTCGATTTCACTAAGGCATTTGATACAGTCGGGAGGACAGGGCTATGGCAGCTACTGAGGAAGTATGGATGCCCAGAGAAGTTCACAACTATGATCGAGGCTCTACATACAGGAATGATGGCGAACGTTAGTGCTGGAGGGGAAGTCTCGGAATCGTTCGGGTTTACCAATGGGGTCAAGCAAGGTTGTGTACTGGCCCCCACGCTCTTCTCCGTCTTCCTATCAGCAATGCTCGATGAGGCTTTCCGAGACATGGGGGATGGCATCTATATACAGTCCAGACAGAGTGCTGACCTATTCAATGTCGCACACTTCAGAGCGAAGACCAAGACTACTCAGATACTGGTGAGAGAGCTACTATTCGCAGATGACAGTGCACTGGTTGCCCACTCTGCTGAAGAGATCCAGAAAATAATGGATGCTTTCTCCGATGCATCAAAGAAGTTTGGCCTGAAGATTAACATCAAGAAGACGGAGGTGATGTACCAACCCAACTCTACAAGAACCCGAGAAGAGGAGATCATGGTTGATGGAAACAAGCTGAACTCTGTTCCGGAATTCACCTATCTCAGAAGCACTATATCAAGTGATGGACGCATTGATGCTGAAATACAGAGGAGGATGGCCAAGGCTAGCGCATCTTTCGGCCGACTATGCCAGAGACTCTGGAACAACCACCATGTGTCCATTCAGGTCAAAGGTAAGATCTACCATGCAATCGTGCTATCCACCCGACTAAACAGAGCCGAGGCCTGGACAGTGTACAGACGACAGGTGAAAAAGCTGCATGCCTTCATGATGCGACATCTGCGTTCAATCATGAGGCTAACCTGGAAGGACAAAGTGTCAAATAAGGAAATGCTCGAACGAATGGGGCTGCCCTCTATGGAAGATCTTCTGATCAAAAAGAATCTCCAGTGGACTGGACACCTCATGAGGATGTCATCAGACAGGCTACCAAAGCAGATCCTCTATTCTTAACTGTCTTCTGGCTACAGAAAGAGAGAGCGCCCTCATCTGCGGTTCAAGGATACCATCAAGAGAAACCTGAAGCTGAGAGACATTAAGACCGACTCATGGATGCAACTCTCACAGCAGAGAGCTAAATGGAGAGCGGTAGTCAAGTAATGAAAGCAGTCTTTGTCGCATCGCGACCGACAGCATGATGATGATGATGATGATATATAGCGTGTATATGTATATAGCGTGTGCAAATGTTAATTGTGAAAACAGAGTTACAAGGATATAATTGTTAGTTTCCCGACCATCCAAACAGACTCTGTCTGCCCCATGTGACGTGTATGGATAAGGTGGAGGTAGGGGTGGCGTTCCAAGTGGGTGGGGGCGATAATGGAAGAAGTAGGGGTGTTGGAGGGTGTGAGGCCGCTGCGGTTAGGACGGGTGGGTGTAAGGTTGACTGACATGCACGCCTACACGCCAACACCTCGTCCACAGGACAGCAACACAAAGGCCGTCCCGTGAGAAGCCCGCCTCCACCCGGCCGACTCGCCTCACATGACATGTGTGACGTGTGTGACGTGGCGCCATCACGTGACGGTCCCCATCGACACACCCGGCCGTGTGACAGCGACTGGCAGGATGTCAGTGCGGCCCGCAGACAGCGTATAACGCTGTTGACCCTGCCCCCTATCGGCTGGACGCGTCGGGTCAGCCCCCTGGTGGTGTTCGCATGTACTAACCATACTGACCCTGCCCCCTATCGGCCGGACGCGTCGAGTCAAGTGTTTAATCTCGTCTGGGCAATGTCGGAAATTAGCAGGTGTCACGTGGTTTGCGCTGCGCAGGCGCCTAAATGATTTTTAGTTATACAAAAGATAATTGTATTTTTTGTGTATGTGTGCAAGGATAAGTCTGAATAGACTTGTTTTAGCCATTAGACAGTTGCTTGATAAAAAGCCCGAGGCTACACTTTCACCGACCCAAGGGATGTTTAGCCTCCCACACCACATAGACATGGTATGAGAGCAACTGGCCTTGGATGACATTGTAAGTTATACACAGCGGTGGTAATCCAAATTGGCAGAGGTGGGGGCATGGGGAATCGAACCACCAACCCTCATATTAGGAGTCAGACCTAGAAAAAAGTCAGACACTCTAACCACTGCCCCACAGAGAATTGTGTGTATGTGTGCATGTATGTGTGTGTCCATGTATATTTATGTATGAATATATGTATGTGTGTATTGGTATGTACAATAACATATATAATCAATTAATTCCCTTCCGCGCCTTTATACTCGCATAATTCGTTATAAACCACGTATGTATGTGGGCGCACATGTGTGCACGTGTGTTTGGTACAACTTAGACGAATTTTATTTACTCCACTTGATCTTATGATTTATTTTCATTTCGATGTATCATGTGTTGATCGGGTGATTATTATTAGGCTTTCATGGAACATGTTTACAGTTATATAACTGCGTGTTAAAGTTTCATAGTCCGATGACATTTATGTTCCAAAGTCCAATACACACAACGGCTTGATGGTTTTGTTTAGTTTGTGTGTGTGTAGCTTAACAATTTATTTTTATTATAATAATTGCTTGCCAGTGCATTACAACCAGTCCAAATCTCTACATAATAAACACAATGATGCTAACGGGTTTACACAGCTTACCTACCCGCCGTGACTGATCGAACCCATTCACCGCACTTCCGGTAACATTAACTTGACATTAAGCGGCCCTTCCGGAGCAGACCACACAATGATTGGTCACGTGGTATAACGGCCACGCCTGCGCAACGGTACTCTATTAACAACAGGGGTTAAATCTCCCCACCCCACCACCCCCACCACCACCTGCAGTGGCCGTGAGTAGTGGGTGCCCGGGCACGAGCCCGGCCTCACCTGCCCACCACTCCACCCACATCCCGCCGCCCCTCCGCCCGCCGCCCCGGCGCGCTCTGCACGGGCCGCCGGGCGCGCCCAAATACGTGTTGCTGCTTTTGTGCGCCCGCTGCCCCTAAACGCATTGATTAGCCGGGCTTCGTCGCACCTGCCGCCACCAATTAGCGCCGCTAGAGGGTATTGGTGCCGGTGGTGGTGGTGGTGGTGGTGTTGGTGGTGGTGGTGGTGGTGGTAGGGGCGATGGTGGTGGGGTCGTCCCTCTCGCCGTTACGTTGGCGACGGTGGCGCTACAAGTTCGCGGCGGCGGAAGTGGAAACGCTGGACATGGGGTGGGGGGTGGTGGTCGGTGTGGGTGTGGGTATGGGGGGGGGGGCGAATCGGGGAGGCGGCGGTGTCAGACGGCGTAGTGGGAGGGCGTGATGGTGGGGTACGGCGGGGTGCGGGGAGCAGGGTATGGGGTGCGGTGTGTGGGGTGCATCGTGTGGGGTGTGGGTGAACCGGGTGCTGGGTGCGGCGGGTGCGGGATGGTGGGGCGGGTGCGGGGTGCGGGGTGTGGGGTGCGGGGTGCATCGTGTGGGGTGTGGGTGAACCGGGTGCTGGGTGCCGCAGGTGTGGGATGGTGCGGGGTGTGGGGTAGACGGGTGCGGGGTGCGGGGTGCGCGGTGTCGTGTACGTCGTGTGCTGGGTGCCGGAGAGTGAGTGGGATGGTGCGGCGAGATGCGGGTTGCGGGGTACGGGGTGCAGGGTAGACGGGTGCGGTGTGCGGCGAGGTACGGGGTACGGGGTGTACGGGGTGGCAACGGCGACGGCGGTAAGGGCAGAGGTGACGGGGGTTATTATTATAACAGTGGCCCGAGGACGGGGTGGCGGGGACGGTGGGCGCGCTGCCTGCGACGGATGCCGTAATTTTAACGCGCACGTGAGCTTGCATCTGTCTCCAGGGGTTGTGAGGAGAGCGGGCAGGGTAGGGGTGAGGGAGCGGGGGGCGGGGGGCGGGGGGGGGGGGGCGGACGGGCCCCGGGGTAGGTGGAGTAAACAACCCCTCTTAAAATATTACCCATGCGCAGTCCTCGAAGTTCTGGTGCGCTCAGAGAACCTGCCCGCCTGCGGCACTGGCATTGTCCCTCACACCAACACAACACCCGCGTTTTGGTTGGTTGGTTGTTGGCTTTTACTTCCTGGCAACAATTAAGGTCATATTAGGACAGGTACCGACTTGTGACAGTGCGCACTCATGGTGAATGTATAGTGTTGCCCCACTGAGACCAGGTCGCTAGCACCATGACCTGATATCCCACTCAGTCACATTATTCTGACAATTAGCTAACCAGTCCTTGCCCTATCTTATTAATGCCGAGCGCCTGGCTATGAAGCGACAAGTATCAACTATTAAGTCATTGGTTTGACTTGACCAGGGTTTGAGCACATGGGTTCGAATCCCACGATCTACCAAAACGGGAGATGGACACTCAACTCATTTGGCCATCCCATCTGGTCTCACCCGCGTCTTCGTACTTCAGTTACGAGTTAGAGTAATTCTTGTATCGGTAATGCATTGTTGATCTCTCCCATAGTCTCCTACTCACATAGTCATATTGATGCTCCCTTACATATACAATTTAAAATCAGTGTCACTTTTCTTCTACCTATTTATCTATCAAACAAACAACAACATAAACAATGACCTTACCATGTGTTCACATTGCTAACAGAAGGCAATCCAACCGTACTCCCCAAAGACACAACGGGTAAATAAGTTCCACTGAAACTGCTGATACTAGCCGGTAGTACCGCTTACTGTCATGTCCTCCTCAGTGGAAGTGTCAAGTCCTCCCTGCCGATCCTAACTTGGCGGCTGGTGCTTTTGGTGCAGCCTGTTTTCGCCTTTCCAAACGCGGCCCGTCTTTGTGCGCGTCCGCTCTGTCGGAGCTCCGCCCGGCCACTGCCCGCCTCCCGCCGCCCGTCTCCCGCCGCCCGTCTTCCGCCACCCGCCTCCCGCCTCCCGCTGCCCGCCCGCCGCGCCCCGGGTCTGTCATGCCTTACCGCCCCGCAGACCTGGCACGGGCGCGCTGTGAGTGTGAGTGAGCCGCCGGCCGGGGAACTTTTTTGTGGGTTTGGGGTGGGGGTGGGAGGGTGGAGGAGGGGGGCAGAGCGGCGGGTTTAGTACTATTAGTAGTACTAGTAGTAGTAGTACTAGTTGTAGTAGGTGAGGTTTGAGTGGGAGTATCAGTGTGAGGAGTGAGTTTGGGTTGAGTGCAGAAGGTGAGGTAGGTGTGGTGCTGGCGAGGGAGGAGGAAGGTTTAGGTGGTGTGGAGGTGGAGTGGGAGTGGACATGGGGGTGGGAGAGTATTCACTATTTGGGTGGAGTGTTGAGTGTGATGCAGGGGAGGGACTGATGGGTTTAGGTGGAGTGCCGAGGATTGGGATGCGGGTGAGAGATGGGGAGCGCTGGAGTGTAGGAGACGGGTGGGGGCGGGGGCTAGGAAGAGGGATTGCGGATGAGGAGATGAGAATGGGATCGGGAGGTGGGGATGGGGGTGGGTGGGTGAGGAGTTGGTGGTGAGAGGTTGGGTGCAGAAGGTGGACTGGGTTAGGGGTGTGGGTGGTGGTGAGTGACGTGGGTCGGTCGGGATGAGAGGTGGGGTGGGTGAAGTGCAGCAGGCGGGTGGGGTCGGGGTAGGGGTGGAAGTGGGAGTGTGATTGTGAGGGTGACATCAGCAAGGCTTCATCTCGCTCACGGTACTCCAGACATAGACAAACAGTGGAGCGGGCAATCGTTGATATCGCCATTCTGATACTTCTCTTGTGCCAATCGGAATATAATGAACATACATAGTATATATAAGTCCAGCTGCAGTACGAATAAGAGACCAGACAATAGAGTAGGTTGAGAGATGTATTCTCTGGCATAAGGAATATGATGCACTAGCCTATAAAATAATTTCCTGGGTGCGACTGACACTGGTGGCGCACCTCAGGTTCGGATTAGTGCCGGTGGCGGCACCACCGGTTGGTTGGATGGTGGGGCCAAACACAGAGTAAGAAGCAATAATAATAGAAATTCCCTTCCGTGCCTTTGTACTCACATAATTGCCTATACATCATATATACATGTATATATATGTATATGCAGTCAGCTCTGGTTAATCCGACACTGGTTAATCCGACAATTTTGCTTACTATAAGAACAGGCTTAGCTTAGTTCTAAATAAATTCTCAGGGGGGAATGACTGTAGTGCATTGGGGTTGGGGGCCGGTGGCGGCGCCACCAGTCACGTGGTGAAGGGGCATGCTCTGCACTAAATGGGTGTACAACAATAGTCCTATCTCACATGACATCAGCATAGGTATCTAGGTCAGTGCGTGTGCACTGTTTGGCTGCAGGAAGACACACGGTCACACTGCAAACTCAATGGCTATGAGCAATCTTCATACAGAAAATGTGAAATATCTTAAAACCACACCATCTAGAAACAAACCGCCTGGTACACATATAGAAAACATATTGAACGAATAGATTATATTAAATTCATAAGGTTAGGGTTCTGCATTTCTATTAATTTTGAATAAAATAGATGTTTTGCACTGCGCATACCGGCAAATTCAATGCATTGTCAATGGCCATGAGCAATCTTCATACAGAAAATGTGAAATATCTCTAAAGCCACACCACATAGGAACAGTAACGCCTGGTACACATGTAGTAAACATATTCAACGAACAGATTATATTAAATTTATAAGGTTTGAGGTTTGTATTTCTATTAATTTTTGCTAAAATAGACGTGTTGCACTGCACGTACCAGCAAACTCAATACATTGTCAATGGCTGTGAGCAATCTTCATTCAGAAAAAATGAAATATCTCTAAAACCACACCACCTAGAGACATACCGCTTGGAACACATATAGTAAACATATTCAACGAACCGATTATATTAAATTTATATGGTTAGGGTTCTGCATTTCTATGAATTTTGAATAAAATAAACGTTTTGCACTGTGCGCTCCGGCAAACTCAATGGCAGTGTGCCTTCGTTCTGCAGCCAAGCTGTGCGCACATACACAATGTTCATCAACATTGAAAGGGGTCTATAGTAATAGGCAATTATAACAATAATAATTTTCCTTCCGTGACTTTACGCTTCTGTGACTTTATACATCATTTCCCCAGTGTTAATCAATGCTAAATCCTCTGGTTAATCCGTCACCTGAAATCCATCAAACATGAATTAGCACTAATATCCCAGATTTAGACCTTCTTTCAGTGGCTGTGCAGTCCAGTTTATTGAAGTTTTTAAATATCAAATAATGTTAGTGTGAAGGATTGATATGTATCTTTATCTGTAATAAATGTAGATATGTTAATTAGGTGTTATTATTATTTTAATGAAAACTTGCATACATGATTCAGTCACACATAGTCCTATATAGGATTATACAAATAGCGCAAACGACCACGAAATAGTCTAAATTGGTTAACCTGACAATTTGCTATCCAACATTATTTGGCGTATAACAGAATGTATCAGATTAACCAGAGCTGACTATACATTTTCTGCAGTACAGACTACTTACACACTACTACAGAAGTAACATAATTCCAAGTATGTTTCCTTTTTTCTTTTTCAAAAACTTGTGTTGTTTTAGATAAGTATTGGCAAGGGAGAGGTGACGAAAACAGGAAAGATTCTCCTTAGATAAAACAGCATTTGAACCCATACCTCTTGCCTTCTGGGCTAGTGTGCTAACCATTACACATTACACATCTGATATCATCCCTAATCTCTAGGTCATGGTACGGGCAGTCAGCCATTCAGCTGGAGACCATTAGACACGTGACCGAACAGGTGGCGCCACAGGTGACCTGAGTATGGATAGGTTCAACCAGTGGATGACTTAGTTCAGGCTACAGCAGCCAAGGACTGAGGAGAGAGTAAGGGCTGAGGATAAGGTGGAAGCTTCCGGCCTTATTATCCTCATATCATAATGGCTTATACAACATATAAGATTGTGGTCTAAGCTGAAGACTTACTAAATCTAGATACGTTGCCACTTTGCCCGGTTACTTACCATAAGAACAATGATTATTTAGTTCGATTCAGATATAGGGTAATGGCTCTTGTGGTGTGACATCCCTGTGGGGCGACGCTATAAAGCACACACATCGGCGTACACAACTGCATGAGTACACATACTGATATGACATCTGCCGTTGCTGGGATGCAATGATTTAATCAATCACTCATGAGTTTGGTATTTTGATTTCTATCATTCCCACTCACTTTATTTGGAAGGGGGGTTGGGTGGTCGAGGGTTGTCGGGGTTACAGAGAAGGTTGCAATGGCATGGATGTGGTGAATGTGTGACTAGCGGAACACCAGCATGTTAACATTCAACACCATGATATTCTTATTCCCAATGCTAATCGTGTAATATCACTATTTGTGTATTATAATGTATTATAATAATATAAAGGAACGGAGCAATTCCAATATTGATATCATATTCATCGTACGATTATTTGCGTGTATTCAGGATTCGCGCACCCACCCTGTTATATGCGCGCGATTGGGGCGCCAAATGTTTGGTGCAGAAATGACTGAAACCACTCTCACTTCGCTCGCTTTTTTCTTTTTGGTAGGGCATATTAGTCCCAGCCAGAGAACTAATAAAGAACTCAGCCCAACTCTGCTTTGTCTAACCTTATTGCCTAGTGGTTTATAGACACCATATTGTGACAGTATTCACGACACTGGTAGGGGTTGGGGGTGGTGGCGCCACCTGTCCCAACAGTGAAAAGGGGTCACCCATAAAGTAGTACACAACATATGGGTGATAAATATAGGGAATCTTCCCTTTCACACCTTTATATAATACTCGCATAAGTCTTATCCATCCCATATTATATAGACATCTTGTTGGGTGGACGGGGACCCGTGGTATGCCGCAGAGGCTGGGGTGTCTACGGTGGTGACGGTGGGGGTGGGGCGGGGTTGAATGTGTGTGGGGGGGGGGGGGAGAAAGGGCCCCGGGACAGACATGCGAGGCGACCATCAGTCAACACTGCCCCCATAACCAGCTTCTCCACATGGTGTTAATCAGGAATTACTGTTTGGAGCCCTCTTCATGAATATTTCAATATATCGCCTGCAGTCGACTGACATGAGTCCCCAGCCCCTGGATCCGGGTGTTGGATGGGTGGGTGGGGGTGTGGTTGTTGGGATGGTGTGGGGATGGGGATTGGGAGTGGTGGTGGGGGTGCGGGCTGTGTGGTGAGGGGTGCATCTCGCGATGTGCGTTGTGTGTGAAGGGGGACGGGTGTGTTTGTCTGGTCTTGTGTTCGGGTTTCATTTTGTTTAACGTATGGCATCATCTGTGAAAACTGTAGAGTTCGATGGTATGTTTGTTTCTAAGGGGGTTCAGGTGTTGGTCGAGTGGGTTAGCGTGATGTGAATGGAGAGACCTCGTCGTTGTGCATGCTTGTAACATGACAAGGTAGGTATGGTCAGGTGAGGTCGGGTGGTGGAGTGGCTTATGGGAAGCACATGGACATAGCGGGCAGAGGATTATGGGAACCACAGGGACATAGCGGGCAGAGGGTTATGGGAACCACAGGGACACATCAGGCAGAGGGTTATGGGAACCACAGGGACATAGCGGGCAGAGGGTTATGGGAACCACAGGGACATAGTGGGCAGAGGGTTATGGGAACCACAGGGACACAGAAGGCAGAGGGTTATGGGAACCACAGGGACACAGCAGGCATAGGGTTATGGGAACCACAGGAAACATCAGGCAGAGGGTTATGGGAACCACAGGGACACAGCAGGCAGAGGGTTATGGGAACCACAGGGAGACAGCAGGCAGAGGGTTATGGGAACCACAGGGACCCAGCAGGCAGAGGGTTATGGGAACCACAGGGACATAGTGGGCAGAGGGTTATGGGAACCACACGGACACAGTAGGCAGAGGGTTAACACAGACAGATAAGGATATCCCCAGCAAGCCCACAGACCATAACACACAGGTGGGTTGGTGATTGGGGGTGGTCTCTCCCACCTAATGTGTGTGCTATCTCACCCACCACTGTGTTTGTGCTGTCAATCAACCATGTTTGGAGCTCTACAACCAATGGGAGGACAGCCAACCAGGACTGGTTCTACTGTAATCTTCAAACCTCTTTAGTAAATGGCTAAATTTGAACATCTTTGAAGTGAAACGATGCAAAATTATTTATAGCATGCACATAGAAATCTGACAAAATAGATTTGAGCAGTAACATGTTCATTAACTTCCCTTGGCAGCAACAGATGCTTAATTGTTCTTCGTGAAGATTTATACTGCCTATCATGGATAAGTCGAAATAGTCTTGTTTTCATCATTAGACAGTTGGTTCATAGAAAGCCCGAGCCTACACTTTTACCGACCCAAGAAATTTGTTAACCTCTCACACCACATAGACATGGTATGAGAGCAACTGCCCTTTGATGACGCTGTAGGTTATACACAGCGGTGGAAATCCAATTTGGCAGAGTTGATGGCATGGGGAATTGAACCATCAACCTTCAGATTAGGAGACACACTAACCATTCGGCCACAGAGAACATGCATTAATAATTGCACCAATGTTTGATGTAGGATCAAATCTAGGTATGTGTTTGGTTTCCAAATTGTGATGCTTTCATCGGACTGAGCAGCTTTACGGAATCAGTTCCACTTACACGGGGTGGTTTTCTCTCCCACTGCTCTGACACCCATCAAGTTGCATGAGCTGGGCAGCTTTGGCCGCTGTGGCCACCTGGTGGGCGACTCTTGCGGCTTGCAGTCTGTGTCGATCATCTAAGCCAATAAGGAATGGTCCTTTGTGAGTCACATGCACCGGACACCACCGGTGCACAGGGAGCCTCCGCCCCCGCCCGGCAGCAGCTGTTACGCCACCCTCCTACGCCCTCCTCCCCACCCAATCCTGCCACCACCACTTCTCTGTACCTCTCTTACACCCTCCTCCCCACCCCATCCTGCTACCCCCACTTCTCTGTACCTCTCTTACACCCTCTTCCCCACCCCATCCTGCCACCCCCACTTCTCTGTACCTCTCTTACACCCTCTTCCCCACCCCATCCTGCCACCACCACTTCTCTATACCTCTCTTACACCCTCCTCCCCACCCCATCCTGCCACCACCACTTCTCTGTACCTCTCTTACACCCTCCTCCCCACCCCATCCTGCCACCACCACTTCTCTGTAACCTCTCTTACACCCTCCTCCCCACCCCATCCTGCCACCACCAGTTCTCTGTACCTCTCTTACACCCTCCTCCGCACCCCATCCTGCCACCACCACTTCTCTGTACTTCTCTTACACCCTCCTCCCCACCCCATCCTGCCACCACCACTTCTCTGTACCTCTCTTACACCCTCCTCCCCACCCCATCCTGCCACCACCAGTTCTCTGTACCTCTCTTACACCCTCCTCCGCACCCCATCCTGCCACCACCACTTCTCTGTACCTCTCTTACACCCCCCATCCCACCCCATCCTGCCACCACCACTTCTCTGTACTTCTCGTACACCCTCCTCCCCATCCCATCCTGCCACCACCACTTCTCTGTACCTCTCCTCCTCTCACCCCAGCCCTACCCACCCCACCCCTGACTTTTACCCCGACCCCACGCCCTCCTCTCACCCCCACCTCCACACCCCACCTCATATCACAACTCCGCCCACCACCACCTCCATACCTCACCTATCCCACAACATGTATTACGGCTTTATAGTACTGCCCTATCGGGGTATTATACCACTAGCACCTAATATCCTACTCAGTCACAGTATCCTTACACATCCCACACCACCTCCCACCCCCACCTCCACACTCCACCTCATCCCACGCCACCCTCTGTCACCCTCCCACTCCACACCCTCCTGTCATCCCACCCCCACCCCGTCTCACCCTACACCCCTCTCTTACCACCCCCCTCTCAGCCCCCCGCCCCCACCCAATCCCACGACCCCCACCCCCACCCCCACCTATCGATGCCTTCTCCCTTACCCCTTCAGCAGCATCCCCGTCACTCCACCTCCACTCACAAGCCGTATCTATTTCTTTTGGGGGCAGGCATCTGCTATTTTGTTACCCGCCCACAGAAACATGCATTAATTAAGTAATGCCCCACCTGGCTAATTATAAGGTCTCATCTTCTGACAGTAACATGTGAACTCGTGGAAACTTAGAATACTCCTCACATAGGTTAAAGTCAAAGTTTGCTCTACAAAGATTAGTCTATATACATGTTATTGCTATATACCTGATATGTAATAATCAAAAGTCTTTCATCCGCTTCCCCTATAGCTTTGCTCTTTGTCTTTCTCATTTTCTTCCCTCCTTTGTTCTCTCTCTCTCTCTCTCTCTCTCTCTCTCTCTCTCTCTCTCTCTCTCTCTCTCTCTCTCTCTCTCTCTCTCTCTGAATGCTGGCATGAATATTACTTCCGCAATTAATGCCGACCCATTTCTCTGAGTGAAATAACAATTAGTTGCTATGATATAATATGTAGAGTGCAAACATTCAAAATTAATTTTGCAAAGCATGCTAAAACTCTGACACCATAGGCTTCAGCGCTAACATATTCTCTTAAATTGATTCAGCATTCTCTTCTATGCGGCAACAAAAGCTTAATATGTGCATCTCTATCTAAGTTACATATGTAGGATCAAATCTAGCTAATTGCGCTGGTTTTGAAAATGTGATGCTTTTATCGGACTATGCCACATTAATCACTGCTAATTAATAATGAGCATATTGTTGATGTTCAGATTTGACCTTAGATGTTGCCATGACGTAAAACTCCAACAACCAACCAACAATTTATGTTAATCCGTCACTGGTTCTCGCTGATACATTAAATGAGGTCCGTTGCATCTAATCCCAGATCAAAACGAGGCTTGGAGGTTATTGGCTTGGTGGGGGGGGGGCATTATGCCACAACGTTACCTCGCGGTGCATCATCAGGTAGGTCAGCGCTGATAAATCACTCTAATAATCCCATTGCCATCAATTAGCCCACTGAACCTCGACCTACCCACTCCCACCCCCACCCCCTACCCCACCCCCACCCAGCACAAGCTTGAGTTACTGTTGCTTGCGGGCATTTAATATGTCAGCCTCGTTGTGGCTTCATCAGACAGCATGCACCAGGCAATTGGAGCCGGAAATTAGGGGGAGGACGAGGAGGGGGTGGTCTTTCACAGGTGACCTCTTCAGGTCAACCCAGGTCAGCTCTTAATGGCATTGAAATGTGACGACGGCAAAGGACCGGCGTCGGAAACCAAAGACTTTGGCATTGTTTCATTGTAATGAGATGAAGTGTGTTTTGTCGTGGTTGTACGTCCTAGTAACATTGGGGGGTCATTAAAGACAGGCACAGGATGATTTGTTTCATTGCACTGATATTAGGTTTGTTTATTTGGGGTTTTACGTCCTAGCAACACCGGGGGTCATACAAAGACAGGCACCGATGGTTTGTTTCATTGCACTGAGATTAAGTTTGTTTTGTTGGGGTTTTACGTTCGAACAACATCGGATGTCATATAAAGATATGCACCGACTTGCAACAGTGTGCACTCAGGGTAACTTTATAATGCTGCCCCACTGGCATACTAGACCGTCGGCACTATGACCTGATATATCGCCCAGTCACATTATTCTGACACGGGAAATATGAGACCTTGCCCTATCCTATTATTTAGTATTAAAACAGAACGTCAGGCTAGGTATCAATGGTGTAAGTCATTGGTTTTACTCAGTCGGGTTTCGAACCCATGAACTCCCACACAGAAACCCAAGCCAGAAAATAACAACAAACTTGTTTGAATATCTTGTGTGCGTTAAAATGGTGTTCTGGATGTGTGTTTGATGATCATACTATCATATTATGCAAGTGATTTTAAAAACTTGTATGAAATTAAAATCAAAAAGGAAAATCGCTTTTTCCAACTCTGACATATCCTCCTTCATAGGAGTATGGATTCGGTCATTATTGGAATGCTTTCTCCTATTATTTGCAATGCATTCCCCTTTGGTCTGCATGTAAAACTAAAACAGTTTCAAGGGTTGGCTTAAAAGTATATACAATATGTCTCAACATGGATAGACCCAGAGCCAGACCCTGATATTGATGCACAGACATGCAGTTGCTGTAGGGGGGAATGTATAATCTGATTAATGGGACTGGGAGGAGTAGCACACCATAGTTGGTGCTCTACCTTACTTAACACCGGGTAGGGTGGGCGAATCGGTAGAGCACGGGCCTCCCGTGCGGGAGATCGGGAGTTCGATTCACGGTCGAGTCAAACCAATGACTTATACAATTGATACTTGTCACTTCCTAGCCTGGCGCTTGACATTAATAGGTTAGGGCAAGGACTGGTTAGCTCAGTGTCAGGATGATGTGACTGAGTGGAATATCGGGTCATGGTGCCAGCAGCCTGATTTCCCAGTGGGGCAGCACTATAAAGTCGCCATGAGTGTGCACTGTCACAAGTCGGTACCCATCCTGATATGATATTTGATGTTGCCAGGACATAAAACTCCAACAACTAACCAACCAAACTTGAAATGGCACATCAAGAAGCCCCTGATGTTTGTGAATACCACACTCCTCTAGTAACAGTACATGTTCATGCGCTGACCTAGTAACCCCAGGGATTTGGGTCACTGGGGCCTGGCGACTTAACCCCCTAGCTCCTCCCCCCGCCCCCAATGGAGTTAGGCAGGGGAGAGGTGGGTGGGAGTGAGAGGGCGGGAGGTATATTATTGGATTTATCAAAATAAAATATCAGCCATTTACAGCAGGATAATAAATAAATACCGGGGCGCCAACCGAATCAGGCCGGCGATAAATAAGGCCCCCCCCCCGGGGGTCACGTGGGGGTCGGCAGCGGGTGGGGGGGGGGGGATAATGTGGGTGGGTGGAGTAGGAGGATGAGGAGCGGTGTAGGGGTGAATGGCTTGGAGGGATGAGTGTAAGGAGTGAGGTGGCAAGGAAGTTGAGCGTCCACCTCCCGTTCTGGTAGGTCGTAGGGTTCGAACCCTGTCCGAGTCAAACCAATGACTTAAAAATGTATACTTGTCGCTACATAGCCTGGGGCTTGGCATTATTAGGATACACCAAGGAGAAGTGGAATGAGGAAGACTAATTGTCCACAATTGACATGTCCCCTGATTAATCAACTAATATACACACAAAAAAAGAGGTGCATGGGATGCATATGTGATGTTCTCTGTGGAAGAGTGGTTAGAGTTTCTGACTTTTTTCTAGGTCGGACTCCTAATCTGAAGGTCGGTGGTTCGATTCCCCATTCCCCCCAACTCTGCTAATTTGGATTTCCACCACTGTGTATAACTTATAACGTCGTCAAAGGCCGGTTGCTCTCATACCATGTCTATGTGGTGTGGGAGGTTAAAAATCCCTTGGGTCGGTAAAAGTGTAGGCTTGGGCTTTCTATCGACAAACTGTATAATGGTGAAAACAAGTCTATTCAGACTTATCCATGATAGGAGTATAAATTTTCAATCTTCATATGTTACTTCATGAGACAATTGGTTACCTAATTTGGAATTCAACCGTTGCACCCCCGTCGGAATATTGAATTTAGGAGTAAGATGCTCAAAGGATAGGGTCGGTGTTGCTCATATGTGGTCCCTGACACTACACTGATCTACCACCAGCTTTTTGTGTGTCCTGCAGAAAACACTCCTGCTGTGTGAGAGAGCAGGTGGAAGTCTCAAATTGAGCAGCTCTCCTGATTGGTGGAAATTTTGTAGGCTTGACCCATTTTTATTATGGTGGTGCTAGGCGAGAGTGGACACTATAAAGGGCAAGTAATCCTCACGGGCCCACAGTTTTGGCAAAAAGGACCCAGGTAGTAGTTTACAGCGAGCAACACGCAGAGGTCATGGCGTCGGAATGGACCAAGTGAAGGGGGTGGGGTGGGGTGAGGGGAGTTTCGGGGTGGCAGCGGGGTTTATTTATAGGACTTAGAGAGAAACATCGTCACAGGATGGGTGAGTGGGGGAGGGAGAGATGGGGGGGGGCGGGATTTATTTATAGGACTTAGACAGAAATATCGTCACAGGATGAGTGAGTGGGTGGGGGAGGGAGAGTGGGGTGGGGTGGGAGCGAGTTTTTTTTTATAGGACTTAGACAGAAACACCGTCACAGGATGGGTGAGTGGGGGAGGGAGAGTGGGGTGGGGGGTTTGTTTGTTGTTTGTTTATTTGTTGTTGTTTTACGTCCTAGCAACATCTAAGGTCATATCAGGACGGGTACCGACTTGTGACAGTGCACACTCATGGCGATTTATAGTGCTGTCCCACCGGGAAACAAGGCCGCCAGCACCATGACCTGGTATCCCACTCAGTCACATTATCCTGACACTGAGCACACCAGTTCTTGCCCTGTCCTAATAATGCCGAGCGCCTGGCTAGGAAGCAACAAGTATCAATTTTTAAGTCATTGGTTTGACTCGACCGGGGTTCGAACCCACGACCCCACGATATACCAGCACGGGAGACTTTATTTATAAGACTTAAAAAGAAACATCGACACAGGGTGGGTAGGTGGGTGGGTGAGGTAGAGTGGGGGTGGGAGCGGGGTTTATTTCCAGCACTTGGCAACAATCAGCCTTCCCAGATGGGTGAAGTGGGTGTGGGAATGCAGGGGGAAGGGGGTGGGAGCGAGGTTTCTTTGTAACACTTGGCAACAGTCAGTCTTACAGCAACACGAGCCTGTCCAGAGTGTAGGGAAGGCAGGGGTAGGGGTGGGGTGCAGACGGCGTGTGTGTGAGTGGTGGGAGGGGGTTATTTACAACCGCTGGGAGCTGATTCCGGGAGGGACCAACGCGGCTGATGCGTCCGGCCGATATGGGCTGCTCACGGGCTTTATGGAAGCAGGGTATAAGCAACCCCCCCCTCCCCATATCGAGCAGATCATATCTGTATCTGAACTCGATGGAAAATGTTTTAAATTGCTCCAATTAATATCGCCGACTATTTGCTCTCCGCCCCCCCACCCCTCGATTTATGTCAGTGTGTTCTGTTTATGTTATGTTTGTCGCCTTAGATTTGTCTGTTTGTTGGGGTTTTAACGTCATGGCAACATCTAGGGTCATATCAGACCAGGTACCGACTTGTAACAGTGCACACTCATGGTGACTTTATAGAGCTGCCACACTGGAAAATCAGGCAGCTGGTACCGTGACCTGGTATCCCACCCAGTCATATTATCCTGACACTGAGTTAACGAGTCCTTGCCTTATCCTTTTAATACCAAGCGCTAAGCTAGGAATAAACAAGTATCAATTTTATAAGTCATTGGTTTGACTCGGCCGGGAACCGAAGCCGCAACCTCCCACACACGAGGCTCACGCTGTACCGATTCGAATGAGGATATATAGCAATGTAGGGATAATCTAGTAATGTATATTATTTTGGACAGCACCATGTCATAGTGTGTTAAATAATATATAATGGCTTCGTTATATTTAATTAATCCATTAAAATGTAGTATATATTCGGAAAGGATTTAATTTCTTTACCATTTCTGCGCGACTTTTCCAACCAAAGCAAACCTACATTTGCATATAATTATATAAAAATATTTGCGTATATAATTTCTTTAGAAGTAGTTCCGACATATTTTGTGGAAAGTATGCGTGAAGCGGATGTGTTAGTCTGCACGCTTTCCGATAGATGGGGTATGCAGAGAACGCTTCCTGCACGTAAGTTCAAACCACAGAGGAAATAATATAAAATAGATAAAGTATCAGAATGTACACATAAGTAATAACGGACATTTTAAATGCAATTGTTTTCAGGTGATGTTGCGGGCAGAATTTATTTATAGTTCTGTAATCTTTCTAAGATAAATATATTGGATTGAAGATTATTATCTACTTTACATTAGGTTGAAGTTATTTTAATTTTAAATTGTCACCTTTTGAGATATTTGAAGTGCAAACATGGAAAATTAGGTTTGGAAAGCTTGCAAAAACCCTGACACCTTAGACCTCTGCAGTAACAGGTTCTATTAAATTCACTCAATATTCCCTTCTACACAAAAAGTATTTTTTAATAAATGCATTAGTATCTAAGTTAGATATGTAGAATAAGATTAGGTAACTGTCTTGGTTTTGAAAATTTGATAATTCATTGGACAATTCAGCTTCAATTAACATGAAATAATTATATTAAATTACCACCTAATGTTTAAACTTTATATTTCATACTTGATACGCGTCGCTTCCTAGCTTGGCGCTCTGCATTAATACGACAAGGCAAGGACTGGTTAGCTGAGTGTCAGGATAATGTGACTGAGTGGAATATTATGTAATGGTGCAGGTGACCTTATTTCCCATTCGAGAAGCACTATAAAGTCGCCATGACTGCGCACTGTCACAAGTTGGTACCTGTCCTGATATGACCTTAGATGTTGCCAGGAAGTAAAACTCCAACAACCAACCAACCCATCCATGCATTCACATTGGTTCAATGCACATGGCTTGCACATCACTCACCACCTCCTCTCCATCCCCCCTCTGTCTCCACCCCACCCCACCCCCTTCCCCCACCCGGCCCTCCGCCCCAGCACCCTGACTATTGCCACTTCACACGTGAATACGTGAGCTGACTGACAGCCCGACCTCCACTTCACTTCCTCCACGGCATAGCCACAGCTCCCGAGGAACCCCCACCCTCCCACCTACCCTCCCACCCTCCCACCCACCCACCCACCATCCCTCCTCTCCAGAGCTAAGCTTCCTAATCCCTGCAAGTGTCCACGCAAATCCCACCCCCCTCCCACCTCGCCAGCCACTCCCTCACCATCACGATGTTCTTGGAGGTGAAGGGAGAGTAGGGGGTGAGGGGTCAACAGTAATCTCGATTTATGGACAGTTTGTTAGTGTTACTCACCACACAACACAAATATATTTTAACCAAATAACTTCATGAAAAGTCAGTAATCAATTATATCGACATTTTAAAGACACACACATCAATAGAGTCCGGGTTGGTATAGGGTGATGGGGAAAGTCCACATGTTTCAAGTTTCAGCCATAATAATAATAGCTAAGTGGCACGGCTGGAAGCGCGAGCATCAAACCGACGCTCATATTCAAAGTGAGGCTGTCCGTTCCCAAGGCTCGCGTGTTGGACGGGGATGATTCATCTGGCCACGTCGGCGTTCTGAGTTGTTGGTGTGTTGTGTTTTGCGTGTCGTAACGCCAGACTATGTGTGTGTAGCGGGGTGGTGGGAGTGTGGGAGGAGAGGCGGTGGTGGGGGTGGGGTTTGTGGGGGGGGGGGGCAGATCGGATCGTGTTGTAGGTGGGGGTTAATGTGTCTGACATTAGCCTGGCCACTGGACCGTTACACCTTCCATCTCCCCTTATCCAATACCTCCACTCCACGCACCCACCCACACACAGATCCACCCACACACACTCACACACATACACATACACCCATACCATCCCCCATCCCCCAAACACCCTACACACCCATACACCATCCTACACACACCCCTACACACACTCTACACTCCCACACACAGCGGCACCGGCTGTTTCGGCGTTCCGCTCCACTGGTGACGTCCTTGACCTTGACAGCACACCACCCAGCGCCAGGTCAGCGGACGTGTGTGTGCGCGTGTGGGTGTGTGGGTGTGTGGGTGTGTGGGTGTGTGGGTGTGTGGGTGTGTCTGTGGGTGAGGGTGCAGAAAATATCGATACATGATTGATTCCGTTGACCTGCTTCCCGACCGCCGTGCCGTCAGCCATCACCTACCTGCCCCACGGCCCACATGTGTTTGCACGATTGCAGCTACAACCAACCAGCATTATAATACACCTGGTAGCCTGGGCCAGGTCACCAAACCGTATACTACTTCGCCGGCTGCGATTTTCCATACGCTGCTGTTTCTGCACTGTCTGTTGTTTGCGTGTTTTGTGTTTTGCGTCCTGGCAACATGCATGGTGGTCATATCATGACTTGTGACAGTGTGCACTCATGACAACTTTATGGGGCTGCCCCACTTGGAGACCGGACCACTGGCATCATGACCTGATATCCAACTCAGTCATATTATCCTGATACTGAACTATCAAATCCTTGCTCTATCCTAGTACAGTATAACCCCGTTAAACCAAACTTGAAGGGACCCTAGAAATTTCTTTGGATTAACCGATCATTGGTTTAACCGAGATTTGACTTTGACTTGGCTTTGGCAAAAACGCGGGCGCATTATGAATGTACAATGTATGTGGACACGATGATTATTGTTTTTTTATGTATATACAGTTTAACCCCATTAAACCAACCTCGGTTAAATCAAATGATCGGTTAATCCAAACTTGTTTCGGCGACCTGGCAAAATACTACCATTTATCATATAAAAAAAGTCTCAGATGACCTTAAAACCACATGAAAGCTTTGTTTAACTGTACCGGAAGTGTCCTGGGCTGACAATTTAGTTTGGATTAACCGACACTTTGGATTAACCGACTTTGGTTTAAACCACTTTTTTATATGATAAATGGTAGTATTTTGCCGGGCCGCCGAAAAAAGTTTGGATTAACCGATCGTTTGGTTTAACCGAGCTTGGTTTAACAGGGGTTGTACTGTAATGCCGAGCGCCAGGCTAGATAGCAACAAGTATCAATTTTGTAAGTCATTGGTTTGACTCGGCTGGGATTCGAACTCCCGAACTTCCTCAGGGGAAGCCTGCGGTCAGTCCCGACCATAACTACTTTCCACAGGAGGATAGTCGGCATATTCATGGAATTAATCAATAGGTACACGATATGCTAGACGTGTATCACATATTTATTGTCAAACTAGCAGATTGCCTTACCCATGGTGTTAGAAGCACATGGTACATGGTACTTACCGTGTCCTGCATCCTCCGCCATTTTCAAATAAAAAAGCTTATTTCCGGTAGAATTAAATTGTATAAATACACCTTTTGAATGGCTCCGGACCAAATTAATTATTCGAAATAACAATGTGTGTATATATAGATCGGGTAAGAATTAATAAACCACAATTAATACTCATTGGGTTCCATGTAATCACATTTATTACCCAACTACAAATGTATCCAATTTACCATTACTTGTAAAGTTGTAACTATAGACATTAATGTAACAAACTGATTCATCTTATGGCTACAAAACCGTTGCTGAGAAAATAATTTACTCAGCGAATAAAATTACATTTACCACCCATAACAATCTTTTTAAAAACTCATCAAATGACATGCACTGAAACAAATATAACACCCGGTGCATGCATTTTATGCGCGTGTGTGAACCACTTACATGTCTGTCACCCACCACCTATCCCTTGGTCACCCAACCCTTTGATCCCCCCTCCCCTTGATTCACCGAGCCTTGGATCCCTGAGTTGGATCCCTGAGGCCGTGCCTGAGTCACCACACCCCGGCGCCGAGCCAGGGGAGGAGGAGGAGGAGGAGGTGGCGCCTGGTAAATTAGATTGTTTGTTGTTGTTTTAAGTCCTAGCAACATCTAAGGTCATATCAGGACGTGTACCGACTTGTGAGAGTGTGCACTCATGGCGGCTTTATAGTGCTGCCCCACTGGGAGACCAGGCGACCAGCACCGTGACCTGATATTATCCTGACACTGAGCCAACCAGTCCTTGCCGTATCCTAATAATGCCGAGCGCCTGGCTAGGAAGCGACAAGTATCAATTTTTATGTCATTGGTTTGACTCGACCAGAGTTCGAACCCATGATAGGGTTCTTCCATGGGTTCTTCCGAAAACAGGAGACGGATGCTCAGCGCATTTGGCCATCCCATCTGGTCGGTAAATTAGATCTCTCCGACCACTTCAGTCACTTACTTTAGCGATGCTTGCATGACTGCCTTTATATTTATAGTATTATGCTATTATGTGAGGAGTCATTTACAATTCTCAACGCGTACACATTGTTCACTCAAGCTCTCTGACACTTGAGAATTGACTCTGAGGAGTGACATTGAAAGGAACAAACTGCGGTCAACACACACACACACTTGTACGGACTACTACATTCGAATTCCATATATACTAATGCCATTCTATTGAGCAGACACTCTCGTTAAAGGTCCGGTCACATACACGTTAGTGGACGTAGTTGAACGTAGTGGAGGCTAATGTAGTTGAACATATTTGAACGTAGTTGAACGTAGTTGAACGTAGTGGAACATAGTTGAACCTAGTTGAAAGTAGTTGAACGTAGTTGAACATAGTTGAAAGTAGTTGAATGTAGTTGAACGTAGTTGAATGTAGTTGAAAATAGTTGAACATAGTTGAACGTAGTTGAACGTAGTTGAACGTAGTTGAACATACCGGGGAAGTATGGATGCTGGTACATGTTCAAGTCAACTAGTCCACTGTTAGTCCAATGGCTTATGACGTAGGCCAGTATCCATTCGTGGCGGAGTGTTAGAGTGCCTTTTTCTAGTCGGACCTAATCTGAGGTCATGGTTCGATTCCCGTCCCATCTCTGCAATTTGGATTCCACCGTGTGTATAATTACAGCGACATCAAGGCATTGCTCTACCATGTCTATGTGGTGTGGAGGTAAAATCTTGGGCGGTAAAGTGTAGGCTCGGCTTTCTATCGACACTGTCTATGGTGAACACTATAGGCTTACCAGATAGCGTATAATTTCAACAACAGCGCCTAGTACGAATGCAATGGTACCAAATATTACTAGTAATATAGCAATATAGTGACACTTTCATATCCACAAACAACAGAGAATATTACTGTAATAGAATTACACAGAATATTACTGTAACACTACCAAATAGTAATACAGCTGTATCGAATATGAAATATGAAATAGAAATACATATCAGTGTTCACCGAATATGTCTATTATAATTCTCAGGAGTAATCAAGGAATATTATTCCCTCCTCCTCTCCTTCCTCCTCTCTTCCTCCTCTCTTCCTCCTCTCTTCCTCCTCTCTTCCTCCTCTCTTCCTCCTCTCTTCCTCCTCTCCTCCCCTGTACCCAGTATATAGTACAGTGGATGTATCTACTGTGTTGAATTATGGATACGCAGCATACAGTACAGTGTATCTGTTTACTTGTTGAATTATGAGTAACCAGCCTACAGGACAGCATATGGCTCAGCTGTGTTGGATGGGTACCCAGCCTACACGACAGCATAAGTCTCAGCTGTGTTGAATTATTGGTACCCAGCCTACAGGACAGTGTATGTCTCAGCTGTGTTGAATTATGGGTACCCAGCATACAGGACAGCATATGTCTCAGCTGTGTTGAATTATGAGTACACAGCCTACAGGGCAGTGTATGTCTCAGCTGTGTTGAATTATGGGTACCCAGCCTACAGGACAGCGTATGTCTCAGCTGTGTTGAATTATGGGTACCCAGCCTACAGGACAGCGTATGTCTCAGCTGTGTTGAATTATGGGTACCCAGCCTACAGGACAGCGTATGTCTCAGCTGTGTTGAATTATGGGTTCCCAGAATAAACTGCAGTGACAAGATGCACACTGCCTCAGCTATGTTGCATTCTGGGTGAGGAGTGCTTTCCTGACACAGTGGTAACTAAGAACCCCCCCCCCCCCTCAGTCCTTGAGAGGTTCCAAACAGCTGGGCCAATTCCTCCTGTGATGAGCGGATGAGGCATGAATTAACCAAGGCGGACACCAAACCACATTATCAATAGCCACTTCTCCACCCATATTTCCTCTCCACTAGTGAATTAAATCTTCCCAGCAATATATTCAAGGATATAATAATACAGGGAAACCCCAGAAGGCCAAAATACTAAGGACATCTGTATTGATTTGCACCTATTTCTAAATGAGTGCTGGCCGTTATGGACGATAAAGGAAGGATTTAGGAGAAGGAGGTAGAGAGGGAGGAAGGAAGGGAGAGAGGGGGGAGGGAGTGGGAGGAAGATGCCTAATGACAAATCATTCGGATTTAGGGTGTAAATGAGGATATACATTAGGCTGAACAGTTTCTTAAGTGATGTAGTGGGATCCACCCATAATGAGTAGGCGGGTTTCAGATTGGATTTGAGATTAGAAACATTAAAAAGAAATTGGAATTCTCAATGCTCAGTTTAATGCATCGAGACATTATCGAGCGTTCCTATCGATTCTTGGGAATGAGTCATAGAATTTTGAATCTCATTAAATTTACATATTTCCAGATTCCTGACACAGGGAGATAAAACTTAGTGTAAAAATAAAAGCTCGGGAATTGCCTTTCTTTAAAAGTGTGGTATTGCCACTTCTGGAAGAAAATGTTGCTATCGAATCGCGCCATTTAGTGAACCAGTTAAATGCTGCGCTTCTTTTTATTCCAAATTATTGTTATTATTATTATTATTAAAAATGAAAGCACCCATTTAACACTGTATTGGCTTTCCACATCCACCAGACCAACAGCCTCAGGATCGATTTTCCACTTCAATGTCCTTCAATCCAATTTCATGCTTCAATATGTATTTTTTATCCTCTAGGCGAATTCATATGGAAGATCAATCTTCACATTTCGAAACCAGAGCAATGCGCGCTGCAGTTCTTAAGTGAAAGTCAATAATTCTTCACACTTAACCCAACAGTGCACTGCTTTAACGAGAACATTGCAATCATTATAGGACATCGCCTCAAAATGATAGTATTTGGTTGATTTTTCTGTAAATTGAGACCTTGAAAACAGTTTAATTTATTTAGTAATAAATAGATACAATTTAAGTATTATTATTTCATGACGAATGGATGACAAAAACACAACTGCTGACCCAATTGGAAATCAGGTCATCCGCACCATGACATGATATCCCACTCAGTCACATTATCCTGACACTCAGCTAACCAGTCCGTGCCTTATCATATTAATGACGAGCGCCAAGCTAGGAAGCGACAAGTATAAAGTTTTAAATATAAAGGTTGAGCAAATATCTCTGGCTGGCCTCAATAAGCCCTCTGAATCTTGATTAAATTCAAAGTTTAAAATTGACAAGAAAAAGCAGTGTGAGTGCTGGATCCCTCACGCCTGACATAATGTTATTCCAATAGTATTACAATACAATTATTATTCCCACATTATGCAGGCATATGGTAATGTCAGCTCCCATTTCCGCTCTGCTCAGCCTCCAGTTCTAGATGTGGGCCAAGCATGCATAACCTGACAGGTGCGTCTGTGGATATGCAGCAGATCCAGGCTTATTATTTGCTTAGTCGACATTCCTGGGTGCTGGTGTTTATCCATGCAGCTGCCCTCCACTGCCTCGACATTCAGCCTGCGTCAAGGCTGCACAATACCATAACCCTCCTAATATAAACACTCGCCCCCAGTGCGCATGTCAGACGGGCATACTGCTGCCATACGGGCCAAGCTTCACTAACATTATCCAAATTGGTTCAGCCTGTCTATGTTCACCCTCTCCTCTCCTCTCCGCTCCTCCCTCCAAGATCCTGAATGCGCATTCTAACCTCACCGCAAAGCCACTTCCTAAGTCGGCCTCCATTGTTCAACCTCCTCCCCCACCCCACCACACCCCACCCCACCCCCTTCCACATTATCCTCACCCCTACACCACTGCCCTCACTCCCCACAACCTCCACCTCACCTTCACCACCACACTCACTTCAATATTCACACCCTACCCTCACTCCCCGCCACACACCCACCCTGCCTCATACTCTCACCATAACCTCCACCCTCATTCCTACTCCACCCCCACGACCCCCATGTTCACCCCAACACCAGGTCCATCCCCACTTCCATGCTCACCTCCCGCCTCGCCCCTATCACTATAGCCCCCCCTCATTCCCACAACCCCCACATTCACCCCAACATCACCTCCATACTCACCGCCATGTTCACCCCCTTCCCAGCCTCGCCCCTATAACTACAACCCCCCCCCCTCATCCCCACAACCCCCAAAATTCACCCCAACATCACCTCCACATTCATTTCCATGCTCACCCCCACACACACCCCCCGCCGCCCCACCCCTTACCCTCTCCATATGACCTCAGTCATGTTCCTATTGACACAGGGCCGGCGACCATTTCCCGCCCGGCTCTTTGTGGTCAGAATGGGGGAGGGATCCGTACAAGCGGTCAAAATGGATCCCGCAATGATCCAAAAGTGATCCATGCCCTTAAATCAATAACGGAGCAGTGCCATGTCACGCTCCATTGATCCGCTCTATAATGCCTGGATCGGGATCCGGTATTGAATGATAGGCAGTCTGCGAAATGGCATCACACCTCTCACCATCAAAGACACCCCAATGGTAAACCAGCAAACATCCGCATGGATAACTATGTTTGGTTGGTTGTTGGAGCTTTACGTCCTGGCAACATCTAAGCTCATATCAAGATGGGTATCGACTTGCGAGAGTGCACACTCATGATGCCTTTATAATGCTTCCCCACTGGGAAACCGCCAGCACCAAGACCTGATATTCCGCTCAGTTACATTATCCTGATACTGAGCCAACCAGTCCTGTCCTAATAATGCCGAGTGCCTGGCTAGGAAGCGCCAACTAAACATTTTTATGTCATTGGTATGACTCGACCTGGGTTCAAACCCATGGGTTCGAATCCCATGATCTGCCAAAACAGGAGACGCGCGCTAAAGTCATTCGGCCATCCCGTTTGGTCCGCGCACAACACTAATAAACCGGCCCTCCAACCGGTGTGAATGCACACCAGCAACCAGCTCTAAATACCTCCTCGGCGGGTTATTGTTTCAAGCCATCTCCGAAACCACGGAGTCTAGGATGCATCGCACTTGACAGCCAGCATATGGCGATTAGGGCACCCCCCTGGTGGTGGGAGTCGGTACCGCCATTAGGTGGCCGATAAGGGCGCTGCGCTTTCCCCACACTGTGTTTATCTTGTCGGGGTCATAGTGTGTCCCTGCATGACCCGAATGTGGAACCCTTCCTTCCGTGTACGCTGGCTGTTCGGGACGTGACTGGGTGATAAGCGCTATCGACGTATACACAGAGGACACAAACACTACATCAGGGAGCCCGTGGTGAGCGGGGTGGTGTCCCCTGCATACCAGGTGACCTTAGGTGTCTGCGTCTGCCAGCCTGCCCGCATGCCTGCCTGCCTGCCCTCCTGCCCGCCCTCCTGCCCGCCCTACTTCCCGCCTGCCTGCCCTACTGCCCTCCTGCCCGCCTGCCTTCTCCTGCCCTCCTGATAGCCCTACTGCCCGTATGCCCGCACGCCTGCCCGCCTGCCCGCCTGCCCGCCTGCCCGCCTGCCCGCCTGCCCGCCTGCCCGCCTGCCCGCCTGCCCGCCGCCCTCCTTGCTGTCAGACATTTATGAATGCGGGGTGAGTGGATATATGGGAACTATCTAATAAACCCTACTGTCAGGTCTGGCTGAATGTAATCAGCAGGTATGGGTGTTGGTGGGTGCACTGTTTATATTATTCACTTACTTACTTACCCGCTACTGATTTGGTAGGCTTTATCTTATGATATAAGGTTCTAGATGTCTGTGCTACATTGTATGCCAGGAGGGTCCACGTACGGATGAGGTTCAATATTATTTAAAGGTACATTTTCTGATGAAATCATAATTATCTTTAAACCAAAGCACTTGCCTCCATTTGATCCTACATTTCTTATTTAGATGCCGGTGCATTTATTAAACAGTTGGTACTTCATAGGAATTAGCATCCTGTCTGGTTTGGTTCCCAATCACGGGAACTATATCAGGGCAAAGACTCGGGAACTAAGGCAACCGGGTAATCGTTCCTTTGTTGTATTCAGTTAATAGAAGCGCAGTGTCAGTGAAAACTATAGACCACAAAGCAATGCCTTGACTTGAATCTCTTTGATTGGAAATCTGGAGTGTTTCCAAGTTCAAAGTGCACAGACGGACCTGCATAGTCAAAAATGTTCCAGAACCCCTCCCCCTGTATCTTGGATTTGACTGAAACCGAAATGTGATTTCATATATTAACCTCAATCAACCCGTTATTTGGCGGGAAACAACCAGATTGATTTATGATGGGAGAATACCGTGTTGACAGCAAGGGCAAGATTAACAGCAAAAAGCATGTTGTATATATTCTGTCAGTCTTGTCAATTACATTCACATGCCTAGGTTGAAATCTACACCAAATTCTGAAACGATCAATGGGAAATGATAGTAAAAACCATATCTGATGCAATTTTGAAGTGGTTAGACTTGTGTCAACTGACAGCGAAATCGATGTCACAAAAGAGGATGCTCTATTGGTAAGGTGTTCATTTCCTATCAACTGGGTTCAATCGATTCAATGAAAGGTGTAGGCAGGTGGTGGTCTCACAATATTGCACTGCATAATAACACTATTACAATATAATTCCACGAAGATCTGATCTGGGTGCAGCCACGCAATTTGCATTGCACTTCCTCCAATATCAAATTACTTCGTCCCATTTCCATCCAAATTATGTCTGCACCTATATCAATCACTCGGGGGGCTTGCCTGCATTATTTATTGCATTCATGGCCTCGTGATGGGCAGAGATTATTAAAATGCCTCTCGGACCTTTCTTGTCCCTGCGACCCTTTCATTTGTCAAGACTTCGGCTCGGTGGGCCCTGGTGTTGAGCGGGCGGCTGAGAGGTTAGGGCCTCGGGGTGGGGCGGGTGCGGCGGGTGGGCGGGTGGGGTGTGAGGGTTCGGATAGGGGTGGCTTCCTGGGGCAATTGCATATATACAGTCAAACCTATCTAAATCGACGTTAAATGGTCTATTTAGGGAGGTGTTCGGCATAGTGAGGTTTTTTTTTTTTATCATTACAATGGTATTGTATGGGAGATCCTTTGGACTCAAATAAAGCGAGCAATATAGGAGAGTGGTCGATCTGAGAAGGTGGTCGGTTAGAGAGGTTTTACTGTATATCGTCGCATCTTTGTCTGAGACGACGCCCGGCAACAAAATGACGGAGAAGTGTGCTGGGGATGCCGGGTGACGACAGTAGGTATAATTGTGTTAGTTCCCTCTAACGCCGCTAGGCGCCACTTCGCCCCACCCGCAAGCCATCTCGCTCCACCCCCACCCCCTCACTCCTTCCTCCACCCTCTCTCTCTGTCTTTCTGTATGGCCTCTCCGCAGCCGTCTTCTTCGGTGGGCAAATACCCGATGATTGAATCAGCCACTTGATGCTGCCTAATGCGGCTCTGGCCGCCAACCGAAGAATTCCGAGGCTTCGGCGGCAACTCAAAGAATTGCAAACCCGACGCCTGGGTGGCGTAAGTGTGGCCCGGACGAGTTAAAAGGTGCCGGTTTGGAGACGCAGCCGGGGGCGGTTACCGGGGGGGGGGGGGGGGTTCCCGCCACCTTTGTGTGTGAGTCATGTCGGTGCGCGCACTCGCCGTCTTGGCGGAAGTTGCGAGGGGAAGAAGGTTGCGCATGCGCATGAATTGGATGGCTGATTAATAATAACAAGGGGGTCGACGGGAACTGGGTGTTTATTGGGTAGCATTGTGATCTTGGTGCGACGTGAGTTTGGGGGTGGGGGTGGGTGAGTGTGTGGGTGGGTAGAAGATATGGCGGTGTATGGTGCTGGAGTGTGGGTGTGGAGTGTGGGTGTGTGGGGGGAGTGTTTATATTTGTGGGGTTGCGGGCGTACAATTCCAATGGATTGTTGTAAGCTACTGAGGCATCATGGTTTGCTGGTCTGAACATGTTGCTTCTCAAAACCCGATCAAAGAAGCAAATTTTCGAAGTCTTAAGGGCTTAGCTAGATTGGAAGCTACATACCTAATTTAGATACTGATGCACTTATTAAATGTGTATAGTCTGATGGTTTGTAGTTTCTGCAATTTTATGAGATACATAGATTATATTGATTGATATAATCTACTTCATTCTAGTTTGAAGTAACTTTTATATTAAATAGCTAACTTTGAATATATTTTAAATGAAAACATACCTAGTTAATTTATGTAAGCATGTCAAAATGTTGACTCGATAGGCTTCAGTAATGACATTTAATTGCCAGTTAGACGTGCTTAAAGTAAATGCACTAGTGTATATGTTGGATATGTAGGTTCAAATTTAGCTACCTTTTTTACTTTGAAATTGTATGACTTGTCAGTCTGGGGGGAGGCGATCCTTTTTGAATGTAGAGAGTGTGGAATGAACACCCGTATAAAGCAAACTTTACAAACCAAGTATTGTTGTGAACTGCAAATACATTCTGATATTTGAAATATGTCTAGAGTAATTTATTATTAGAATCATGCATCTCAGTTGCATAGTTCGATGGTTTTGCGTTTCTGTTATTTTCTTAGATATATTTATTGGGTAAATTGCTATAACCTACCTTACTTTGGTTTGAAGTAACTATTATTTTAAATGGCTAAATTTGTAACTATTTGAAGTGCAAACATGCAACAACAATAACATTTGACAAGCACCTCAAAACTCTGACACCATCTAGGCTTATGCAAAAATTGCAAATATTCTACTCTATATATAAATAGCATAGTGATAATATCTTTGGTAATAGGATATGTTAAATAGACTTAGTACATCCATAACTGCAGCAATAAATATTTAATAAGTGTGCCAGTACCTAAGCTAACTATCTGGAATCAAATCTAGATAATGTTTTAGTTTCAAATATTTGATGGTTCCGTCGGAATATGCAGCCTTAATCTACTTTTTTCCCAAAGTGCATGTTGGGCATGCGCGGTAGTGTTTACTTCGCGGAGTGAATTGACCAGATGATGGGGTCCAGCTGCTCTTACAATCCCGTCTCTAACCCTTCATTCCTTGTCTCACCCTCCCGCACACACGCATGTGGGTTCCACGTCTCACGTCTAGATAGTTCCATGACCAAATTGGGTGACCGAATCAGTAAAAACGCTCGATGGGTTCGAAATCCGGCCGAGTCAACTAATGACTTGCAACATTGATAATTGTACCTGCCTAGTTTGACACTCGGCAGTAATAGGATGAAGCAAGGGCTGGTTTCTTGTGTAGTTGATTAGTTGCATAGTCCGATGAAATATCAAATTTTCAAAACCAAACAATTATCTAGATTTGATTTTACATATCTAACTTAGATACTGATGAACTTATTAAGCATTTGTTTCTGCATAGAAGGCAATACTGAGTCAATTTAACAGAAGTCTAAGGTGTCAGAGTTTTGGCAAGCTTGCAAGCTTGCCAAAACTAATTTTCCATGTTTGCACTCAAAATATCTCAAAAGTTTACCATTTAAAATAAAAATAACTTTGAACTAGTCTAAAGTAGATACTAGTGATCGATCTAATATATTTATCTCAGAAAAAATACAGAAATTCAAAATCATCGGACTATGCAACTTTAATGTGACTGAGTGGGAGATCTGGTCATGCTTCTGGTGGATCGATCTTTCAGTGAAGCAGCACTATAAAGTCACCATGAGTGTGTAGTGAACCAAGCCGGTGGCAGTCCTGATGTGACCTTAGATGTTTCTAGGACGCAAAGCCCCAACAGACAAACCTAGTTCCAATAGCTGCCCACCGGCCTGCCCGTTTGCCTGCCTGCCCGCCTGCCAGCCATCCCCCCTGCCTGCCCGCCTGATTGTATTAAAAATTGATACTTGTCGCTTCCTAGCCAGGCGCTCAGCATTATTAGGACAGGGCAAGGACTGGTGTGCTCAGTGTCAGGATAATATGACTGAGTGGGATACCAGGTCATGGTGCTGGCAGCCTGGTTTCCCAGTTGGACAGCACTATTAAGTCACCATGAGTGCACACTGTCACAAGTCGGTACCTGTCCTGATATGATCTTAGATGTTGCTAGGATCTAAAACAACAAACAAACATACAAGTGCACGCACATTCTTTCCCTTAATTCCCCACCCCTACTTAGTTCCATGCTTACGCACTGGTGGGACTACTGTAGAAATGCTACCCCAACAAGGCACCCAAACTCAATTACGCAGATATTGTTTTCCATTCCCTTTCAGACCACTTGCTTTCCGGACCGCACTTCATCCACACCTCTCTCTATCTTCTCTCCACTGGCCACGCTCCTCCTTTATTATGTCTGAAAAGAGTTCCAGGAAGGGGAATCCGGCAGCATTTCACTTTCTACTCTTACTCTGTCCGTGTCTTTAGCTGGCTGGATGGTGACTATAGAGCAAATAGATGCGGTCCTTTGACTCAACTCTCCTCATTTCTCTTTCCTGGACTCTACCATTTTTTTTGTCTCCCAGGCATACTCCTCCCCCTGAGCAGGGGAGTTGTGTGCTTAGTTGGGGCCCTGTACCTTATTGTTTCTCTCACTTTGTTCTCATTGCTGGAACCACTGTACCCCCCTTTGCCCATCCCTTCCTCCTAAACCCTTGCTGCTGTCGACTGTATACAAGTGCTCTGCTACCGCCGGACCAGAGAGATTTGGGGCCGCCCCAATGCTTCACCGTTTTGAATGTTGTAAAGATGTCCCCAGCTTCTACAACCATCCCTACTGAAGATTAATCTTCAACCAAAGATCGGACCAATTTATCAGTGCCTTTCTATATTGCTGCAGTTCTGCAGCCGGTAACCGTCCTAAGGTTACGAACAACCCCACAAGCAACCTTCCCTTTCCACCACTACTTAGTTCTGGGTTTTCCCACTGTGGCGCTACTGTAGAAATGCTTCACAAACGACATACACACTCATATATATTCTTACACTTACACTTCTACCACTGCTTAGTTCCAGGTTTTCCCACTGGTGGTGCTACTGTAGAAATGCTTCCCCAAAGAAGTACACTCTCATACACACACATATATTCTTTCACTTCCACTTCTACCACTATTTAATTCTAGGTTTTCCCGTTGGTTGCGCTACAGTCAAAATGTTTCCCCAACGACTCACCCTCACACTCATATCATTGCACTTCCGCTTCCACCACTACTTAGTTCCAAGCTTCCCCACTGGTTACGCTACAATTGAAATGTTTCCCCAATGACACACACACACACTCACACACGTACAATATTTGCACTTTCGCTTTCACCGCAACTTAGTTCCAGGTTTTCCCACTAGTGCCGCTATAGTCATGAGAAAGCATCTCCCTTCCTTCCACCACAAGGACCACCATACATACACGCTGCCGCCCTGCCTAATTCCAGGTTTTGCCACTGGCGGCGCTACCACTGAAAGCAGACTATACTGGCGAATCAAGCAGCAGCTAAGCCAATCGGCATTGCAGCGACGACATCCGGCGGGCGGGCAAATAGATGAGCCGGCCAATCAATGCTGGCGCTGACTATCAACAGATGCTTTTCTTGCCCTCCGCCATTCCCGCCTCACATCCCTAATGCCACTCACATAAGTCACAGCGCAGGGCATATCCGTATCCCGGTCGAAGAAGCGGACGGCTATTATCCGGAGCCAGGAAGCTCAAAGGCGGCAGCGGGAGCTTGAGGGGTTGGTGTGGGTGTGGGTGTGGGTGTGGGTGTGGGTGTGGGCGTGGGCGTGGGAGTGGGTGTGGGTGTGGGTGTGAGGATGGGGGTGGTAGTGCTGGTTGGGGGAGGGTGTGTGTGGGGGGGGGGGGGCGGGGTGATGGTGAGGGGGGGATGTGGGTGAGGCTGTGGAGTTTGGGTGGAGGTGTGGGTGTGGGTGTGGGTGTTGATGTGGGTGTGGAGTGTGGGTATGGGTATGGGTGGGGTGGGGGCAGGTGTCGGGTGGGGGTGGGATGGGGTGGGGGCGGGGTGGTGGTGGGTGTGGGGGCGGAGATGGCAGGGAGAGAGGGGAGAGAGGGGGGAGGGCCTGGGTAGGGGTGGAGTGGGGTGGTCCCAGAGCAATGGTTGAAAACGGATAGTAAGAACATGAGGGCGGTGACTGCGAGGTGGGGAGGGGAGGGGAGGGGATGGGTTGTGTGAGTATGGGGGTAGGGGGATAAAATGAATAGCTTCCCGTCTGCCGGCCCCTCACGGATCAATGCCTGGGAGCAGTTGCGCGTGTGTGGCGGGTCGGGGGAGGGAGGGGGGGGGGGGCACTGGGGTAGGGCGGGGTGCCTATTGGTGAGGGATGAGGGTGGCAGGTCAAGTTATGGTTCTGAGTAAAACAGCGATGGACTAT
This sequence comes from Branchipolynoe longqiensis, assembly GCA_030323885.1. Taxonomy (NCBI): domain Eukaryota; kingdom Metazoa; phylum Annelida; class Polychaeta; order Phyllodocida; family Polynoidae; genus Branchipolynoe; species Branchipolynoe longqiensis. The sequence goes on along the minus strand of CM059187.1, from coordinate 55,555,400 downwards.
GCAAACTAGGACCCCGTAAATGTGACGTATAACTCATTATGCAAGTATAAAGATACGTAAGGGAATTTTTTCATATTGTTATTCTCCGTATGACCCATCACTGTACCGGTGGTGCCACCTGCAGCCCTCCTCACATCCACCGGATGTTGACAAGTGTCAGTTGCATCGGAGGATTTTTTTTACCCATTTACCGATCAAAATAGTTTAAGATTCGTCCAACAGCGACAGGATACACTGGGGTACAGGCAACAGAGAACAAAAAATAAACAATACACTATCAGACAACCAACCTGTCACATGTGGTGTACCCCAAGGGTCAGTGCTAGGGCCACTGCTCTTTATAATCTACATAAACGATCTTGAAAAATGGTTACAAACCGAATGCCTCCAACTATATGCAGATGACACAGTCATATATGCAAACGGCACCACAGAAGAGGAGGTAATAACTAAACTAAACAAGCTCCTACTAAAACTGGATGAGTGGTGTGAGTCCAACAAAATAACCATCAACACAAGCAAGTCAAAAACAGTTCTCTTCTCGCACAAACAAATGCCAGAAAGAAAACTACACTGTAAGCTAGGAAGCCAAACACTAGAAAATGTAGACCATTACAAATACCTAGGCCTTGAGTTGGACAGCCAACTAAACTACAACCTATGTATAAACAAAATTGTCCAAAAGGTAAACCACAAACTGTGGCTATTTGCAAAGCTAAGAGACTACATGACACAAGAAATGTCAATAAAAATCTTCAAGGGCATGGTGCTACCCTATTTTGACTATGGAGATGTAAACTACATGGGTGCAAAGAAAGAACTTCTAAAAAAACTGCAAACACTACAGAACAGAGCCCTGAAAATCTGCCTCAGAGTAGACAAGCTGCACCCCACCTATGACATACACAAAAGAACCAAAGTAAAATTGCTAGAAAATAGGAGAATAATTCATCTGAAAACATTAGCATACAGCTATAGTCAAGACAATAAACTCCTAACAAAACCACAAAGGGCAACTAGAGCAAATAATGCGCCACTACTAAAGCAGACCAGAAGCCAAATAAAAGCTCACGAGAGAAGCACGCTAGAAATGGCTGCCAAGGTGTGGAATGCCCAAACAGTAAAGGAACGACAAATTCCTGACCTAAAAACATACAAAAAATATCTGTGCAAAATAAGGCTAGGAACCCCCAACTAAGCTGCACCGCAAAGGGGCAGGTGATATGTCACGGCCCACCAGCGAGACGCCCAATGGAAGGTAACCATACCAAAAGCACCCAGATAACACACCTCACAGCTACGTACAAGCCTATGATATGTAAATAGGAGTAGGCTAGTCTAGAAATAAGAGTAGAAAAAATAAAGCACATATATGCCAAGAAAATCCAAAAAGATTAACATAGATTACTATAGTACTAACCAGACCAACCAACTATCTATCTGCTACTGAAATACAGGCAATCAAATACCTTATCAGCAGCTACTGTGTGATAAGACAACACCAACACTACAGCTGGCCAGCATTGAAAACAAGCCTGAATACCCAGGCTTATATGCTATGGACAGTATAAATACAGCCTCAATAAAAAAAATTAAAAAAAAAAAAATGTACAGGCGACGCCAGCGGCGGAATTAGGAACTAGCACCGACGTAGTGAAGATTTAACTGGGATTTGGCGTGTCCTCTGCCTATGCTCCCATAATTTATTATATAGGATATATATGGCTTATATATGAGCATATATATGGCTTAGTTATGTATAACATATAGTTCATTATAACGTATGTACATAATATATAATTCGTTATAAAACACATACATCACTATGATGATCCTCCATTATCACATCACCTTCCCGACCCTCCCCCCCCCCCCCACCTCCAGTGGTGAGTTGGGTAGTTCCAGTGGTTGACGTCCGGATGTGACTGGGCTAACCCCCTGTCCCTCTCTTTCATTCTCACAAATTCTCTTAGCTTTGAATACATATCTACAGCAGGGTCACGTCCATATCAGTATCACATCTAGTCTCTGGCTGGTTACATCTATACGTGTCATGTGGTGTCAGCAAATGGGGATGATCGTGAAGTAAAGAGTGCCAACATGTGGAAGTATAAAAACAATGAGAAGAAACCAAGCACTGGCTATAAACGACAGTCGACCGAAATCGGCCAGTTTTGATCGCAGTGGTGTTTCCATGGCTGCTTAAGCATGGAACGGACAAACGGTTTCTGTCAAAAACACATGAAGCGTTAAAAAAAGACGGTATTCACCTACAAAGTCAATACAATTGCTACAATTAAATCAGATGATGAAGGAAGAGACTGGTGTTGTGAGGTCGTCTGGGTAGTTAGTACACTCATATGACACCCATTTGAAGGTCAAACTCCAACTCCCCCTGACCTCAGAGTCTAAGATACACAAACTAAGGTCATTGAATGAGTAATCGTGGCTGCTGGACCTAAAAAGGAAATCGGTGCGCTGGCAAGATTCCCCAAATGGTTGGGATCACACTCCACTGACTATGAGTTCACCAGCCTGAAATTACAATAAATGGGCTAGAGTAGTAGAGGGAATTTTCTAAGAACAAAGGCTGCGAGGTCATCTGATGTAGTATGTATGCACTCACGACCGTCAACCAAGACCTACCTCCTAACAATTCTTCAAATGACCTCATACCCCAACCTCACAAAGTCACAGCATGGACTGAGTATCCCTACTAAGACCAGCATATGGGTTAGGTATATACCAAAATGTCAGAAGCGTGGCCCCTAAATAAGCGAACATAATTAAGCTTAGCCACTAGTCAGCTAAGATGACAAGGCAACTACCATATTGAGACTATTGCTGTTCAGCGATGAAAACAAGCCGCGTTGTGACGTATTCATTATGGACAAGGTAAATAAGCCATCGCAAAGAAAAAAGATATCCCTCTAAGCAAACCTGCACACATCTATAGTGTGGGGCTGAGTTAAGTCTCCAACTTACCGATTCTGAAGTTGCCGCTCTGTCATTGTAGAACAAGGAGCCAGACGTGATTTGGGTCCGTTGCCTGTTTATGCCGCGTCCTAGCGGAGAGTGTTGTATTTGTCTGATTAGGATCAGCACCTTCCGTATCCACTTATGTACGTGTATATATATATAAATCCAACCAGCAGTTACGTGTACAGTCGACGAGACAGGAGTATTATCTGGTTAGAGCATTATCTGGTTAGTTCCCTTGGTGAGTGTGCGCTGGGGTGGCATGTAGCCGGGTAGCGGTGAGTGTCCCGTGCTCGTGCCGACTCGCGCCCCGCACGTGCCGCGTGTCCTGATCGTGCCAGAGCCGGGCGGGGAGTGGTGGACGGCGGCGGGTGGGAGGGTGGACGGCGGGTGGGGGCCGGCGGCTAGGGCAGAGCGGGTGGGAGTGAGGCTTGACGGGGGCCCAATGAGCAGTAAGGCCGGGTAGAGTTAAGGGTTGGGGGAGCGATTGCCCGATGCAGATAGTGCCCGCCCGGCGGCGCACGCCGCCCGTGGCGCCGCCTGCTGGTTGATTGCAAAATCAATACCTCCCGTGTTCACTAATGACGACACACGTGGGGCCGGAGGCGGGGTGGGGTGTGGGGTAGGGGCGGGGCGGGGCGGGGCGGGCCTGTCTACCGGGCATCCTGCTCGTCACCTGCACGGCGGGGTCATGACCTCACCCCGGCCGAAGCACACACACCCACACACACACCAGGCATACCCAACCCCAGTAGCAGCAGCAGCTCGGCCTTCAGGTAAACATAGACAAACACATGTGGGTCTGCGTCTGTGTAATTTACCTGAGGTCACGGCTCAATGGATCTAGGGCGACTGGACACAGGTGCCATTGTGATGTATTCCGACATTGTCTTACTGACGGTAGACTGAGCACAGGTGAATAAGTTAGGGGGGGGGGAGGTGTTGTGGGCGAGTTGGTGTTGGTGTTTTTGGTGTGTGTGTGGGGGGGGGGGGTTGTATGGGTTGTGGGATTGTGTGGGTTGTGAGGATTGTGGGAGTTGTGTTTGTTATGGGTGTGTATGGTTGTGACGGTTGTGGGAGTTGTGGGGGTAGTGGGTGGGTATGGTTTTGGCGGTTGTGGGGTGGTCGGGTTGTGAGGGTTGTACGTGTAGGGGTCATGGGAATTGTGGGGGTTGTGGGGTTGTTGTGGGTGTGTATAGTTGGGGAGGTTGTGGGGGTTGTAAGAGTTGTGGTGGTTGTGGAGATTGTAAGAGTTGTGGGGGTTTTGGGGGTTGTAGGGGTTATGGGGATTGTGGCGGTTGTAAGGGCTGTGTGGATTTAGGCGTTGTGGGAGTTGTAGGGGTTGTCGGGGTGTCAGGGGTTGTGAAAGTGATGGGGTTGTGCGGGCGCCGACGAGTGTGGTTGTGGGGGATTGTGCGGGTTGTGGAGGTTGTGGGGGTTGTAGGGGTCGGCGGGTGTGTTAAATAAATAGTCAATAGTCACACCGCAGACAGACGCCGATGAATAATAAACAGGTTGGTACACGCGCAGGTGTTGCCGGGACACTGTAGGAGGTGAGTGAGGTGTGTGTGTGTAGTGTGTGAGGTGTGTGAGGTGAGTGGTAGGTATGAGTGTATCTGTGTGTATATGTGTATGTGTGTATGTGTGTGGCTGTTCCAGTTGAGTGGTTAGATAGGTCACTTTGAGGTCACGGCTCGTTGTTGAGTGGCTCACCGTGTTATATTGACTGAGTTAGGCGGACCGACACAACAGAAGGCACTCGCGCCGGCCGTCCCCAGACACGTCCCGGGGCAGTCGGCCAGGCCGTTACTGGCCCTGCCCGGCCGCTCACGCCCTTGCCCGGCATCACCCGGTCACGGCCTTTACCATAAACCAGCCCCGCCGCTCACGGCCCCGCCCGGCCCCTCCCGACCCCGCCAGACCCCGCCAGACCCCCGGCCTGTCCGATCCTACCCGGCCCTACCCGGCCCTACCCGGCCCTACCCGGCCCTACCCGGCCCTACCCGGCTCTACCCGGCCCTACTCGGCCCTACCTGGCCCTACCCGGACCTACCCGGCCCTACTCGGCCCTACCTGGCCCATCCCGGACCTACCCGGACCTACCCGGCCCTAACCGACCCCACCCGGCCCCATCCGGCCCCACCCGGCCCCACCCAGTCACGGATTGACCACAGCCCGGCCCCGCCGCTCACTGGCCCGCCCGATCCCGCCCGACACCTGGCCTGACCGATCCTACCCGGCCCTACAAGGCCACGGCCAGACCACAGCCCGGCCCCACTGCTCACGGCATATCCCGACCCTGCTCGGCCCTGCCCGGCCCGGCCCCGCCCGGCCCGGCCTTGCCCGCCCTACCCGGTACCATCCGGCCATGACCTGACCCCGGGCCGGTCGCAGAGGCAGCTGGACGACAGAAGCCATTGCTACCTCACTAATGTGGCCATTTAAACAAAGGCATGTTTTTCAGCCGATCACTTAACAATTCATGCAAGTCCCCGCGCCTTTGAGTAATGGCCCACTGTCAGAGGACGGTCGCACTGCCCCCCCCCCTCCCTCCTCCTCCCCCCCCCCCACCCTCCTCATCTCCCCTCCTCCCCCGAGAATCCGGTTCGCCTGACGACTAGCCTCGATTTGAGAGAGCCTAACTAACAGCCTCTGCCACGCCACTCCTACGAATGTGACAGCTGCTGCTTGACTGGTCAGTATGAACTATACTACTAGTAGGCCGCTCATCAAGACATAAGTGTAGGTAGCAGGCTGGCGGCTCCCTCTGGTGGGGTGGGGGGGGTGGGGGGGGGGGCAGGACACTAACATGACACAGTTTACAGTTGGTTGGTTGGTAGAGTTTTATTCGTGGCAACATCTAAGGTCTTATCAAGACGTTTACCGACTTGTGACAGTCGTATTTACGTGATGGCGTATTTACAGTGCTGCTCCACTGGGAGACCAGGCCGCCAGCACCATGACTTGATATCCCACTCAGTCACATTATCCTGACACTATGGCGAGCGCCTGGCTAGGAAGCGACAAGTAACAATTTTTAGGTCATTGATTTGACTCGACCAGGGTTCGAATCCCACGATCTACCAAAACGGGAGAGAGACGCTCAACTTATTCGGCCATCCCGTCTGGTCCAGTAACATTACACGGCGTGGTTGGCGTGTGGGTGAGGGCGGGGTAGGGGGGGCGGGCTGGGGGCGGGAGGGGGGGGGCGGGCCAGAGGGGAAGGGGAGAGCCGATAACGCTAACAGCAGATCCCAAATGGTGCATGCCGGTGAGCTGTTCGCGGTGGCTCATGGGACACCGGAAGTATGGTCTAATTACACAATAATGTTGTCGCCACCAGGGGGCGTTAGTCACACACCGACCATCGATCTCCACCTCCCTTGAAATTTGCACACATTCTGAGCACAACACAATTTTCCCCAGCTCGCAACCACACCCACCCTCGTCCTCGTCCTCGTCCTCCTCCTCCTCCTCCTCACCTCACCACAACACCCCAGCTTCACATCAAGCACAAACTTCTCCCCTCCCCCACTGTCCCCATCTCTCAATCTCTACCATAGTGGCAAGAGTAAAACCATGGTGGCGCTGCTTGCAACTACCAGACTACACATAAGTACTAAAGTTAAATGGAATGTATGTGCAACAACATTCACTGTTAACGTAACAAAATATTCATTAAAGAAACACAACATCGCATAGTCCAATGAAATCATCAAATTTCAAAACCAAAGAAGTATTTAGATTTGATCCAACATAGAAAATTTTAGATATTAGTGCACTTATTAACCCATTCGCTTAAGCCTATTTAATAGAAACTGTTACTGCTGAAGCCCATGCTATAGAGTCTCAATTTCAACATGCTTCTCGAAATTCATTTGGCATGTTTTCTCTTCAAATATCTCCAAGGTTACAATTTAAAATAAAAGTTACATCAAACTAAAGTGTTCTCCCTGTTGGGCAGCACCATAACGTCACCATGAGTGTGCACCGTCACAAGTCGGTACCAGTCCTGATATGACCCAAATAAACGTAAAGTCCCAAACAAACAAATTAAAACTAATATATAAATTAGTGTAAATAACCGTACCCCTCATGACCAGAGAATAGTGTTATAGCACTGAGAAATAACATCCATATAAATAACAACTCTCTTGCTCTAATATTTCCCTAATCGGCCTGGGACGCATCACTCACCTCTTCTCCGATGTGAATTTTCAATCCCACCTTCTTTTAAAAAATTTTTTTTTTTACAAATGCTGGTTTCGATTTGTTTATTTTATGTTCCTTTGTCATCAAGGCACTTGAGCCTTCCTTATTACCCCCACCCCACAATCCCCACAATCCCCACCACTACCACTAACACTACCCCCACAACCCCCACTACCTCCACAACACCCACTGTCCCCACCATACACACACGCACCCAAACCCTAACCCTGCAATGTGAGTGTCATCTATTAAACAACAACAAAACCCACAAAACCGCCGTTGTAGGGATGGGTGGGAGCAGGCCTACTTGGTATGGGTGTTCATTTTTGTGTGTGTGTTGCTTTTTTTTTGGCGTTCTGTGAATCATCCTGAACCGTGGAAACCCCACGCAACGCCAACTACCGGCAGCCCTGATTAAGTTCTTATGGACGCTGAGCCTAGGATGAAGCCTAACGAGTGTTATCAGTCCAGCTTCCTCCTTAGCGCGGCAAAACGGGGTTGGATGTGTGGGTGGGGGTGTGTGAGGGGGTGTGGGGGTGGGGGTGAGTGTGTCTTGGGCGCATTTTCTTTTTGGTGAGTGGGTGTCAGGGGGAGGAGGGAAGAGAGTGCGGGGGTTGAAGCTTTCTATCTCTAAAACTTAGTAAAAGCAGGAGCATGCAGGGATAGGGTCGCGTCCTGCTTGAATGGCTTGTTTCAATAGGTCCTTTCCGAGATACCAAACTCGGTGCTCACCCAGCCACTAGACAGAGCCGCTGGTCATGTTAGCAAAGACTTCTAATATGCATATTCTATGGTAGAATCTTTTATGTTAGTGTGGGTGTGAAGCACACTGTAGCACAGTCAATCGGTGAGAGCGTTGGCTTCCTGTGCGGAAGGTCGGAGGTTCGAAATCTGGCCGAGTTAAACCAATGATTTACAAAGTTGATGCTTGTCGCTACCTAGCCTGGTGGTCGACATTACTAGGATAGGGCAAGGACTGGGTTCGTGTGACTCGGTGGGATATTGGGTTATGGTGCCGCCAGACTGGTATTCTAGTGGGGCAGCACTATGAAGTTGCCGTGCTCGTCCTAAATGACGTTAGATGTCCATATGACGCAAAACTCCAACAAATAAACTGCAGCACAACAAAGACAGTGTCATATATATATATATATATATATATATGTATATATATATATATATATATATGTGTGTGTGTAACAAGCACAACAAAGACAGTGTCATATATATATATATATATATATATATATGTATATATGTATATATATATGTATATATATGTATATATATGTATATATATGTATATATATATATGTGACACTGTCTTTGTTATATATATACATATATATATATATGTATTTATATATACACATATATACATGGAGTAGTTTGTAAAAATCTAATGTAAAATAGTTGTTTGCGCGACTATACTGAAACCGGGGGAAAAACCTGGAAGGTGAAGCCCCGCCGATATCCAGGAACCAACCACACGTTTAAAGTGTTGAGCGCTCAGTGGATGTGTACCATATCATGGGATTCGAACCCTAAGTTCGAACCCTGACCGAGTCAATTCAATGACTTACTAATATATACTAGTCGCTAGCTACCCTGGCGCTTAGCATTACTGGTACGATAATACTAGGATAGGGCAAGGCGAAGTGGAATCAGGAAGACCAGTTGTCCACTATTGATATTTTCCCTGTTTAAATGGGTTTGAGTTTCTATCATTTTCTGAGATAAATATAGTATGTTCATCATTATGATCTATTTCATTTTAGTTTTGGTGTGCTTGTCAAAACTCTGACCCCATAGGCTTCAACACTATCAGGTTCTATTTAATTGATTTAGTACACATTTCTATGTAGCATCAAATGCTTAGTAAATACAGCAGTATCTAAGTTGAATATCTAGAATAAAATCTGGATAAGTATTTTACATTCAAGAAGTGTCTGATTTTATCGGACTATGCAACTTTAACCGATGACTTAGTGTGTGTGTGGGGGGGGGGGGGTTAATGCATTTAAAGAAGATGGCCCGTAAATGAAGGTTGGGGCAGGAAGGGACTTGGATATGTTGTGTAAACACACCAGATCGCAGCACCATGCCTCCATTAACAACAGCAGGCAGTAACTCAGAAAACACATCGTGAGGCCCTCCTCGGTGAGATCCAACAGACGTGGAGCTGTGTCTGCCGGCCCTAACCACATTCCTCACTAACACCCCCCCCCTCCCACACACACACCCCAACCACCCCACTCATCATGTCTGCCCATCGTCCGTCCACTCCAGGGCCGGGGGTGAAGATGGGGAACAGGGGGAGACGGTATGTGGTGGTGGTGATGGTGGTGGTGGTGGGGAAGAAGGGGTGGGTTTAAATCAGTTCGGGATCCACTCCTAGCAATAAGAAAAGTTGTACAGCGCCAGCTTGGCACGCTGGCACCCCTCGCCACATGCTCGGGAACAATCATCCGGGTGTGTGCGGGGTGGGGGTGGGGGTGGGAAGGGGAGGGGAGGAGTTGTGAGTCAGCGGCGTCTTGAGACGGGAGGTGACTGGAGGGCCACTGGAGGTGGGCCCGGGGATGATTGACGGTGTCTGTGCTGTAGCGGGCGGCATGGGGACGCGGACTGATTGTCGTTTGTACTGTCCATTAGTGAGTGGGTGAGTGGGTGGGTGGGTGTGGATTCCCGCAGCAGCGCCACACGCGAGACGATGCCCAACTACACCTACAACCACTCGTGTATGTGTGTGGATTCCCACAGCGGCGCCACACGCGATATACTGCCCAACTAGCAGACCAGAAGCCAAATAAAAGCTCCTGAGAGAAGCATGCTGGAAATGGCTGCCAAGGTAGGGAAATCCCAAACGGTAAAGGAACAACAAATTCCTGACCTAAAAATGTACAAAATATATCTGTGCAAGGAAAGGTAACCCCCACGAAGCTGTACTGCAAAGGGGGATGTGATATGTCACGGCCCACCAGCGGGTCGCCCAATGGAAGGTAACCATGCCAAGAGTAGCCAAATAACACACCACACAGCTACGTACAAGCCTATGATATGTAAATAGGAGTAGGCTAGTCTAGTAATGAGAGTAGAACAAAAGAAAATACATATATGCCAAGAAAATTAAAAAAAACTAACATAGGCTACTAACCATACCAACCAATTATCTATCTGCTACTAAAATGCAGGCAATCAAATAACTTATCAGCAGCTACTGTGTGGTAAGATAACACCAACACTACAACTGGCCAGCATTGAAAACAAGCCTGGGTACCCGGGCTATGGACAGTATAAATACAGCCTCAATAACACCAAAACCCACTCGTGTGTGTGTCTGTGTGGATTCCCACAGCAGCGCCACACATGAGACGCTGCCGAACTACACCTATACACACTCACCCACTCACTCGCTGACCCACACACACACTTAACCACTCACTCATTTACAGTCACAGTCAATTCACAGAGCCGCCTCCTATTTATTTTCCTAGCTGTTCTTTATGAAACTGCTCAATGCATAGACTTGTATATATATATATATATATATATATATATATATATACATGTGATTTATAATTTATTATTAATAAATATCACAAGGTTCTACTTATTATCATTGTAATGTTCTAGGCATATGCATGTTGTGCATATCTCACGGTTGCTTTCCTCACTAATTGTTCACAGCTAATACTGTCATCATCATCATTATCATCATCAATGCCTTAACCATAAAGGTCGTTGGGGAACCACCGATGACTTTCCTTATTTTTTCCCTGTTCTCCACTGCCCTCGGGGACTTGCTGAACTCCAGGCCTGTCCATTCGCTGATGTTGTTTTTTCACCTTGTCCTTTATCCACCTTGTTTTTTTCCCTCCTTTCACTGTGCCTTGCAATATGGTTTTGGGCAGACATAATAATGTGGATATTACGGTTAATCCTAAGCCGGTTAAAATAGGAGTAGTTGCATAATGCTTACTGCATGATAGTCACGAAATAACTGATGACTTAAAGGACTTACATTTCTTAAAATGAAACTGATGACTTACATTTCTAAAAATGAAACAGTCATCGTTCATTGTCCGTATTAAAAGTAAACACTGACGCGTTCGTGAATCACCACCGGGTACCACCCTCCCCACCCCAACATGGCCTCACCGTGTCGCCATTGTATGGATTTCTTTTTGTCCTTTTTGTTTTCATTCACTTCTATTTCTGGCGGATCATTTGGTAATTACCGCGGAGTGTATACACACCCGCGCATGCGCGAAGTGTTCGCGCAGAGTGGTGGTAGCGCTGATCCGTTTTTGTTTACCATTAACAAGCCGGGTGTTGGTAGTTCAAACATTTCAACACCCTCGCACACATAAACAGAATTCCCACAACTACTCTGGTGTGATGATCCTCTCAGGGATGGAGAGGGACGGAGAGACGGGGAGGGAGTGAGAGTGGGCGGGAGGGAAGGGCCGAGAGAGGTGGGAGAAGGACGGGGGAGGTGGACGAGGGGGGTTATAGGGGGAGCTGGATGGACTGGAGAGGAACGGGAGAGGGGCGGGGAGGGATGGGGAAGGACGGGGTGGAACGCGGAGGGATGCGGAGGGATGGGGGGGACGGGGGGACGGGGGGACGGGGAATGGGGTGACGGGGGGACGGGGGGACGGGGGTGACGGGGTGACGGGGGGACGGGGGGACGGGGGATGGGGAGGGACGGAGAGGGGCGGGGAGGGACGGGGGACGGGGGATGGGGAGGGACGGAGAGGGGCGGGGAGGGACGGGGGACGGGGGACGGGGGATGGGGGGACGGGGGATGGGGGATGGTGGACGGGGGGACGGGGGGACGGGGGGGATGGGGGGATGGGCAGGGGCGGGGAGGGACGGGGAGGGACGGGGATGGATGGGGAAGGATGGGGGGGCACAGAGGGACTGGGAAGGATGGGGAGGGACGGGGAGGGACAGGCGGGGAGGGACGGGGAGGGAGGGGGAGGGACGGGGAGGGAGGGGGAGGGATGGGGAGGGACGGGGAGGGACGGGGAGGGACGAGGAGGGATGAGGAGGGACGGGGAGGGACGGGGAGGGACGGGGAGGGACGGGGAGGGACGGGGAGGGACGAGGAGGGACGGGGAGGGACGGGGAAGGATGGGTAGGGACGGCGAGGGACGTGGAGGGACGGGGAGGGATGGGGAGGGATCGGGAGGATGGGGAGGGATCGCGAGGGACGGAGAGGGACGGGGAGGGACGGGGAGGGACGAGGAGGGACCGGGACTGACGGGGAGGGACGGGACGATGGGCCTGTACGGGGACGGGATGCGGGGAGTGACGGGGGAGGAAGAAGCGGGGGTGGGAAAGTGGGGTAGGGAGGGGGAACGCTGGAGAGAGTATGTGAGATGGGGGTGGGTGGGGTGGGTGGGGTAGGTGAAGTGGGTGAGGTAGGTGAGTGGATGGGGTGGGTGGGGTGGGGTGGGTGGGTGGGGTGGGGTGGGTGGGTGGGGTGGGTGGGATATGTGAGGTTGGTGAAGTGGCTGAAGTGGAGGAGGTGCTGAAATGGTAGACGTGGTAGTAGTGGAGGAGATTTAGAAGTATGGGGAGGCGGCGATGCAGTGAGGCGGTGAGGGGGTGAGGGGGTGAGGGGGTGAGGGGGTGAAGGGGTGAGGGGTGATGTGGTGATGTGAAGCGTTGACGCGGTAAGGCAGTGAGGCGGTGAGGCGGTGAGGCGGTGAGGCGGGGAGCCGAGAAGGTGGGGACCTGAGAGAGTGGGATAGTCCGATGGGGGGAGAGGGACATACATCATATTTCAGCACGGCCTAAACGCAGCCCGCCGCTCACAGTCGTACTCACCCACCCCCGCCCCCCTCGCCACCACCACCACCACCACCACACCGACATCCCCAAGAGAATTCGGCGGGCATGCGCTCAAATGGAGGCCACGTGCGCGCGATATTTGAAATTGCGCTGAAAATCAGATTAGATTTAGATAGTCACATTCGATCAGCCGGACGAAGTGTGCCAGAGGGAGGCGTTATGCCGTGACACCCCGCCCCAACACCCGCCAACATCCCCCCCCCCTCTTCCCCTATCCCTCCCTCCCTAACACCCCGGACATCCCCCAGCACCAGCCCCCACACCCACACACTCCCGACGCTCAGTCCTGGCTACCGTTAATGCGTCTCAAACTGGCAATTTGTGCAGTCGCCGTATCTAGCAAGGTCTCACCCTGCCTGGCCACTACGCCCAAGGCTAGGAATTCCGATAAATTACCTCCTTTTTATACTGGACCTTGCAATTTGCTTTGCCCCTGAGCAGTGGTTCTCCCAGATAGAATGATGGCTACAAGGTCGCAATAAGGACTGTAATATGTTCCGGAGTTTTGGGGTAGCTAAATACATTTTTAATAAATTATAATTGTTTTTAAACATATACTGATGTAAAGGTAATAAATATTATTAACGTGGTTGAGGTCTAATAAACGTGCCCTTGCAAAAAGAAGGAGCTTTCTATGTGATAGCTACCTTATATATATATATATATATATATATATATATATATATATATGTGTGTATATATATATATATATATATATATATATATATGTATATATAAGACTTCCCTACGAAATGACAAGAGAGCAGCAGATTGGGTTGGATCGTTTAATCGACTCCGGGCTGAGCGATAAATGCCCTACCTAATAAAAGCGAAAAACAGGAGGCAAGTGACGATTTGAACCGAGTTGGGTGCCAGTGCCGGGGCCAAAGGACGCAGCCAGGCCCGGATGATGGCGATTGGACAATATTCAAATCGAATAAATAAACAATAATAAATCAATAATAATTCTCCGAGCTTTTATATGTATATAATAGATTATATATAATATAAGATTTCCCTACGAAATGACAAGAGAGCAGCAGATTGGGTTGGATCATTTAATCGACTCCGGGCTGAGCAATAAATGCCAAAGGAAGCCGAAGCCGAAGCGACCACCCAAACCAATCAAGCTGTCTCAGAGCACAAGGTGGCTGCGACCCTCATGTCGTCCATAATCCGGACAGATAAGGGGGTTTTCAAATATGCGTAGACTGTGTCCGAGGCCCAATCCCCACGCACCTTGATCTCTTCCACAGTGGCCCCACATAAGGATAGGAAGGTGCAGCCACCCCGACGCAAGGAATGTGAAGACAAATCCTCCACATCCATACCGGCCCTTGAAGCAAAAGTCTTTAGCGTTCGCTGGTAAATTGCATAAGTCATAGGTGTCGAACCCCCCTCCCCATCAGGCAGCCTGAATGCTTCCTCAGAGAGTCCAGCGGGAAGCTGGGTGAAATGGCGTTCGACCCAATGCACCGCGCACATCCCCGGGTCCGGACAGCGAGCAACGGGGACCTCCAGGACTCTCTCAGCATACTGGATGGTCTTACTTTTCCTAATAGTTATTACCATTCCCCAGTCAAAGATTTTAAAATCCCGCCTCTGAAGAGTCGAGTCTGACAGGGTCACTTGAGCCTTCCTCAGAAGGGCTCTAAAGGAAACCAAAATTGCAGCTCTCCAAGCTGTATGGCCCGGGGAGGAGCACAGCATAGCAAATATCCTTCTCATCATCGACGGCAGCAAGGGTCGAGCCCGGTGTGGGGCATCACCCTTGACCCGTTTAATCCCTCTAAGGGTCGAGGATATAATAAAACTGTTATAGTCAATAGGCCTAGCGCCATTCTGTCTCAGAAAATAATTTAAACCACTCAGGTAATTCTTGATTGAGCCGTACTTCATAGTGCGGGCGAGCCAAGTTGCGTAAAGGGCGACCTGCTCATCCGAACATGGAGCAGGAGCGCGATCAGAACTGAAAGTGTCAACAAAGTCCAGGTATTTCTTGACTTGAACAGCCCTTGCTGTTAGCGAATTCGGCGCGTAGAAATGGTCCTGATAACCCTTTTGCTCACTTCTCAGCTGAGATATCTCTGTAAGAAAGTAGAGTGCAACACAGTTTAGCCCTACAGCAAAGCATGCCTTCTGGGTCAGCGTTAATAATTCTCGTGTTACTAGCACTGTCGTCAAGGCGGCTCAGAGAGTCACAGATGACATTATCCCGACTACGAATATAAACGGACTTAAAGTCAAAGTTCCTCTCAACTGCCATCCAAAACAACCTCCTGAGATAGTACATGATTCCAGTTGATCTAGATCTGCCTGTGCTCAGGGCGGCCCGGACGACAGCACTATCTGTAACCATAACAACAGTTGCATCCGACCATTTATGCGACCACCTCTCGCAGGCAGCGTATACCGCTGCCATCTCCTGAATGTTTATATGAGCTGTAGCAACGTGGCCCTCGGGGCTCGAGTGGTGGTGACCAACATAGCCCGCCAACAATCTATCGTCCGCTTCGACAAAGGAGCCGACCAACCAGTCGGTACCATGGAGAGCGGCGAGGCCCCATCCCGATACATCACTGTAAGAAGAGATCAGGGGGGCAAAGTGGCCAAGGATCTTGGCCTTACCGTTAAAGTGGCCAGAGAATGTGATCCACCATTCCAGATCTTCACGGACCCCCTTGGTCAGCCTAACCCGATGGTGGCCTTCCCTGAGTTTTGCGGACATATCAAATATCCTTCTCGTAAAGGTTCGCCCGCCCCTGATCACCTTCGCACAGTGGGCTAGGATCCCGCCGACCTGCTCCAGCTCCTTCTTCGAAGCTTTCCTACGATCCCTCATTGTCTCGAGTACCCGTCTCATCCTGTCTAATTTATCTGTTGGGAGGGAGAGTTCTAATTTTTTGGAATCAATTATGATCCCGAGGAAGCGCACCCGCGGGGCAGCCTGGCTCACTTTATTATAGCTTACATAGAAACCTAGCCTGTGGATGATGCCTAACACTAGCTTCTGGGCACCCATCGCCTCAAATTTAGTCTGTCCTAACACACAGAAGTCATCTAGGTAATTAATTACCCGACTAGCTCCCTCCCTTAGAGCACATCTGACAATGAAATCTGAAATTTTGCAAAATATATAAGGGCTGGAGGAAAGGCCCATGCTGAGTCTGTTATCTAGATAATAGACTCCCTCCTCAGCCAGGGCCCTGGCAATGGCCAGACCCTGACGAGGGCGGTCAGATGCGTGGATGGAGACCGCTCTGTAAGCATCTTTAATGTCTATTGTCGATAGAAAGTCCCCTTTCTCCATGCAGTCTGTGACAGTATCGATGATTTTGTAGCTAAAAGTTGTGGCTATGCCTCGTGTGAACTGGTTTACCGAGTTGCCCTTCGGTCTACTACAATCAACGACGGTTCTACCGCCGCCGTCGTCTTTTGGTACGACAAAGACCGAATTTGTACATTTTGGCTGGATGTCTACCCTGGATATGTTCCCAGCAGCCAGCTCTCCCTGAAACTTCTCATAAATGATATCATGCTCCCACTTATTCCTAGCCTTCTTCTCCCTGGTGCTATAGGTTATATCACAATCCTCATTTATAACCCTGAAGCCATAGACCACCCCTAACAATAGAAAAATTGAGTCAGGATCATTATCTCCTCTAAAGAACAACTCGACTACAAATCTACAGGGCTTAAGCTGGGAGCGGTTGCCTGCAATAAAATGGGTACAATCACAGTTGGCATGAAAACATGATTCATATACTTTAAAATGGAACTTATCACCACCTATCGACTCTGATAAAGATACCATTATGTGGTCTCCCACATCCCAAATATGCAATCGGCCGTCAACATCCTTTATATCAACAGTACCCCAAATGCTACATGTTTCAACGCCCCCCCTCCTGCACATTGGGGACAATCGGATTAGCATTGGCATCGTGCCCAGAATGTTCGCCATTCCTCTCAATTTGAATGTCTAGGCCACCACCGTCTCCACTGTCAGTCATGTCACCCATGTCCTCGCAAAAGTGCATAAGTGTATCTCCGTCATGAACTTTGTTGCTGCTCTCAGCCTCGGTTGGTGTATCACTGTCATTCAGTGTGTTGCTGCTCCTGCTCACGCCGTGAACGAGGCCCCGGGTAGTCACGGGGGCCAAGTACTCCCGATAGTTGCTAGCCCCAAGCTGGCCAGCACCCAGTTCAGCAACCTCCCTGCTGACAGTCTCCCTGTCAGCCATGTCCCTGTCCAACACACCTGCCTTGGGCCACTGAGTCAGCTGGGCACTAGTTTGCCCACTGACCCACTTACCTGCATGATATGCGAATAAGGGTTCATGCTCCGTTACCACAGAACTTGCCTCGGACCGGTCGGTGAGATGTTCATGTCCCAGTCACTCCTTACACTTGTAGCGTTTGTGGCCCTTCCCCCCGCACTTAGAGCAGGTGTGCTTAAAGCGGCACAAGTCCTCTGCGCGGTCGCATCCCCCCTCGGAGTTCCAGGCGTAGCAGGAGCGATTTCCCGGTCCGGATGGCGCCTTCCTTCCTGAACCGTAGCTCGTCTTCCTCTGCCTACGGTTTTGGTCGCTGTAGTGGGACATGCTCTCACTCTGGTATTTGGACGAGAATGCCGCGAATCCAATCGTCTCTGCAAGCTTCCGTATTTCCAAATCGTACTCGACATGAGCAATGTCTTTATAATGGTCATCCCGCGCCCGATTTGTGATAAACTTTAGGTGCTGCAAGAAGGCTTTGTGGTCTTGCACGGACAGGTCCGATATGGTGAGGCACCAGGAAGCACTAGCATTGAGCTTCCTAAGATCCTTTCCCCCCAGAGTATGTTTCTTAAGAGCCCACTTACTCCGTCTACGTCGGGAGGCACTGCTGTCGCTCCGAGAGCGTGTTGTTCGTCGTTGTCTTCCGGCATCCCTGGATCTTTTCCGTGACCGGCCGTAGGAAGAGTGGCCTTCGTCTTCCCTATCCTTTGTCCCCCACTCCGGCCGAGCCTCCTCGGGAATCACGTGAATTTCAGTTCTGTGGGGTGCCTTCTCTGTCTTGTCGTCGTCTTTTGCTGGCTCGTCCCTAGTCCGTGGACGACCGGCCCTCCTTCTGTCTCTCTCTGCCTGCAAGTCACTCAGCCGGTCCTGGAGATCCTGGAGCCGTAACTCTGCCTCGATTTTTTCGATTGCCGCTCTTGCCTCCTCTTCCTTTTCTTCGATCGATAAGTCTGCCATTGCCGTGGTCACTTGGGCCGAGTCGTCCTTTGATTTACTTGAGGCCATACTTCTTGTGCGCACCGTCGTCCGTTCCTGGTGGTCACAACAAGTCGCAGCATCGTCCTTCTTGTGAGTGAAACCGCAGTCGCTACAGTATGGCAGCGGCATAGGTTGGCCTTCTTAGTAGCTTATTATTCAATCGTCGATACTCTCAATGCTGAAGTCGTCCACTGGCCCGAAGTGAAACGTTATTAATCGAACCGGAATCGTCGACATAGATCGTCGAGTAGAGTGTTACTTCAGCAAAGGGGAGGGGGCAAGTCTGATGGTTTAATCGTCCGTTAACTTGCAATGAAAGTAGTCGTCCGTTGGCCCGATCGGCCGTCTAAGGTGAACGACCGTTAAGGTACGGAGCAGTTCAAATCTATATGACTAAATCGACAAGATTCAAATCGCCCGTCGATAGCGATAATACGCAATTAATCTCGATAACGATAATACGCAATTAATCGACAGAGACAGTCGTCAATTGGCCTTGGTTATGTAGTTCTTAACGATCGACTATGATTTTAGTACAAGCGTGTTCAACGTCGATCAGTATTTTTGGAAATCGACAACATGGAATTATTTTTCATCAGTCGTCCGCTGTCCCTGTGAAATAAGGTTGTTATTTGCACGATACCGTTATGCTGTCATTCAGTACGATCGTCCTTGTTGAAAGATTTCACGGAATCAGCTGAAGTCGTCCGTTGGCCCCAGGTAAAACAACAGGTAGCGCAGGTAAACAAAGGAAGCACAGGTAGCAGGTAGACTGTGATCCTTCCAAAGCGAAAAACAGGAGGCAAGTGACAATTTGAACCGAGTTGGGTGTCAGCGCCGGGGCCAAAGGACGCAGCCAGGCCCGGACGACGGCGATTGGACAATATTCAAATCGAATAAATAAACAATAATAAATAAATAATAATTCTCCGAGCGTTTATATGTATATAATAGATTATATATAATATATATGGGGTATTACTACGTAATAAAGGTGCTTTTGCACAGAAAAAGAGTTTGCTATGTGGTAGCTACCTGATATATATTACTCTGTAAACAAATGGGTGCCAGGCACAAGCAAGTTAGGTCACGTGACTAAGGACCTCAATAAATAGGGATACAAGTAGGTCAGATGATCTGTCTCTCCCCGCCACCACCATCCAGTCCAGACCTGTGTAGCATTGCTTATGTCAACTGTACTGTGGATTAAACCATGTGAGTACAATATTGTCTTCTTGTGTGATAGCTTCACATAAAGAGCCCAATAAGTGATTTCACAAGTAGATAGCAAACAATCAAGGTTCTCTGATAGCTGCCTGACTTTAATTTAACAAAGACCTTTATTATAAATATGACATAGAATATATTACAACTCAAACTGTGCAAGGTTACTACTTTCCCCACAAACACTCTGAACTATCTGGCGTCTCAGATATGTGTCATTGTGTACTAAATCTAACCTGCTTGCTTGTGATTCTGCAGCCTCTTTACATGGTTTATTGAGCCAATAAAGTTCAGTGACTATATTATATGATCTTCCTCGTATTCCCTCTTTGCTGAACTAGTAATAAAATACCACATTGCAAACACCTCATCAGCTTATTTACGGAATTTAAATTTAATCTGACGATTTTTACTATGAATGTCCTGAAACTAGTTAGTCTCTGGGTGTTATTCACAGCCAAATCAAGACTGATATCGGCTGTGGTTAGGCTTTCACTATAAGGGTCATAGAGTGATATAAATTTGAGTATGATCAATCAGTTGGATAGGTTTAGTCTATGAAATGGAAGTGAAATAGGTTTAGCCTTATTGGTAAGTAATTATACATGTCAAATAAAAACAATTTAATTCCACCTATCACTGACATCACGGAATGGGGTATCTGAGCTCTAACCAGGTTGGTACCCGTCCTGATGTGACCTTGGATGTTGCCAGGACGCAAAACTCCAAGAACCAACAAACCATTGGGGGGCTCTGAGTTACTCGGGAGCAGCTCCTCGGGATCTCCGCTAAATCTACTCACGGTGCAGACACCCGATTGGGATGCCGAGTGTCAGGCCGCAGGAGGGATTAGGAGTGGTCTTTGTGTGCGTCTCCTCCAGCCGGCTGAGTGACACCCAAGACAAAGCCGCGAGCAACTCACGCACGCTCGGAGCCGTATTGGGCGAGTGAGCTGCTCGCGGTAGGATGGAGGTTGTGAATTGAACGCCCCCTCCCCCCTTCCCCCTCCCCCTTCCCCCTCCCCCCTTCCCCCCTTCCCCCCTTCCCCCTTCCCCTCTTCCCCCTTCCCCCTTCCCCCTTCCCCCTTCCCCTTTCCCCCTCCCCCTCTCCCGTCCCCGCTCCCCCCTCCCGTGTCCCCCTTCTCCCTCCACTCCCCCTCTCCCCGACCCACTCCCCCTCCCCCTCTCCCCTCCCCTCTCCCCGCTCCCCCTCTCCCCTCCCCCCTCCCCCCTTCCCCTTCCCCCTCCGGTCAGTTGATGGCATCAGTGAATGCAGCGCATGCCACCACAGCATCGGATCAGAGTGGCCCGGGTGAGGTGGGGGTAAAGGTTGGGGTGGAGGTAAAGGTGCTGGTGGGGGGGGGGGGGGGGTTCTGGTGGGGGTGGGTGTGGAGAGCCACGCACATGTTGATCCCTTGAGTGGATTGCCATCTTTATTAAATAGGGATTTGATTTGGAGAAATGGCTTACACCTATTCGGTTTTGTTATATGAGGAAGGCGCGTGGATAGATTGGCTTATTGAACCAGCTTCGAACATGAATCATTAGCATTGTCATTATGTGCTATATAACGCCGATATCATGCTATATTAATATTGCTGGGTTAAATTTTGTGAGGGTTTAGATCTACTCGTAATCTAAGCTAAAATAATACTTTGATATATTCAAACAAATATTTATTTTGTACAGATAGCTCAACTTTCCATGTATGGTCACCCACCCAATGACTAACTCCCTCCCTTCGCCACCCCCCCCCCCTTCCAACACTCTCCCCTTTCCCATACCCCTGCCCATCCCTCCCGCTCCCACCCCCCATCCCTTCCCTCTCCACTGCCCCTCCCTTTACCCTCTCCTCTACCCCTCCCCGCTCCCCGTCCCAATACACCCGTCCCCGCCCCATCACAGGAACGTCCTTCATGCTTGATCCTTATGAATCACAGTAATCTAATCAAAATCACAGCGCACACTAATGATAAGGATTAGAGATTCATCAGCTAGCAGCATTTGATGTCATAGCGGGGTAGTGTAAAGATATGAGTATACGCTGATGGCGCTTCCCTCTTTTGGTAATACTAGGTACTCTAAAGTGGGCGTGTGCGGTGTCCGCAGCGCGAAATTTGACATATCTTAACCCTTTTAAAAACACTCCAATCTTCACTAATTCTGCTTGGTTTGAAATAAAATTTATATGAAATTAAAGCTCGTTTTTTTTGTCTTTTAGGGTATTTGATTTTTAATTATTATTATGAAATAAGTTACAGTCAATGGACACTTGTTGGGGGGTACCATCGGCAGCTCTGAGCATGCTCGCCGAGTTTGTTTTCATCCAGTCTGAGCTACTCCCTTCCCTAAAATTGATACCTTGGTGAGTACAGTGACCTGAGCTAAAAATAACCACCAATGAAAGACAGAGAAGAAACTAGGCTTCATTAGCATATCAAGCATGGGTGTTTTTGAGTGGGAAATTTGAATGAACTGAAGGAGTGAAAACATTAAGACATTAATCCTCCTTGAAAATTGATCAGGATCGTTTTGAAAATTATATCATCAGAGAGCTCAAGTGTTCCTCTACCTAACCAGAACAATATTTGGTTGAGATTTATATCATGCGCATCAAGGTTGGTCTGAGAAGTGACTGCTGCAAGAATGTGGCTATTGTCAGCTCACGATGCTTAAAAGTGAATGTTGTCTTTCTTTCTCTGATCAGTTAGAAATTATGTCATCATGTAGAGCCTTTAATTCTGGTTATTTTGGTATAAAGATTGCTGTGATAGGACAATTAGAATGGGAGTTATGCTATTTTTCTGTATTTTACTCAATTTATTATTGGTGGTTGCTGGAAATTAAGGAATTTAGCAAGTTTGACATGAAATTTCAGAAAGAATACTAACAGTGATGGTCTGTAAAAAGTTGAGCTTCTTATTTGTACTATAGAGAATGAGAATGTTTAATATTGGACAGATCATATGCAAAATAGCTTCCAGGTGGGATCCTAAAAACCAAGATTTGGCTAATTTGGAAATGTGCACAAATCGGGGTAAAAAAATCAATCTTTTAACACTCATAACTTTGCAGCTATTCAATCAATGTAAATGATTTTTATATCATTGATATCCAATTTAAAAGATCTGTACAAATATATAACTTGTAATACTGACCTGTTTAAAATAGAAATCAATTTGGAGTACCTAGTAATACTGTTAAGTCTATTCAAGCCATGTTGGGGATGGGAGTTTCTACAGAGGGCCGCTCGACTAAGAAGAGGGCTGAAATAAAACAAATAGATGCAGAAGGGGGAGGGTAATACAGGATAACACTGTGGTTAAGCCCCTGTTACACATCACCGGATTGAGCAATGGACAGAATTGTCTAGTACGGGTGTCATAAGTATCAAAATGTATTAAAATGTGTCAAAATGTTGCAATATCAGGTCAAAGGCCGCTGGACGAACGTACATGAAACGGACATGAAACGGATATAAAACGGACATGAAATGGACATGAACGGATAGCCAACGGATGAAACAAACTCAAACCAGACAAGAACCATAGACATCAATCCAGCGGCATCCGTTCCAAGTTTTGCGCATATCCAAAACTTGTACGGACACAAACCGGACTATCAACAGACTTTGTTCGGTTTCTTTCCGTTTGTCCAATCCTGTGATGTGTGATGGGCTTTAGCAAGTTAAAATATACACCAATTGTAAATAGGCGAATGATAATAACAACGGTGATAGCTTCAGATGATCATAATATAGGTTAGTTGGTTGTTGAAGTGTTGCGTTCGGGAAATATCTAAGGTCATATCAGGACGGGTACCGACTTGTGACAATTTGCATGATATTGGTTTGACTCGATCAGGGTTCGAACCGGTGGATTAGAATCCCACGATTTACCGATTTACCGGGGAAACGGACGCTCAACTCATTCGGCCATCCCGTCTGGTCGCTCATAATATATTACACATACTCTAAATAGATTACACATGTGGCACTCTTACTAAGTTAACCATCCTGATTTCAGGCAAGTATATAAATAAGTATTATCCATACCCTTTGAGCAAACTTCTTTAAAAGCCGCACCCTCTCATGGCCTGTTAAAGCAGATTCCGCGGGAATCAGCAATAAGATAATAAATAAGATGCTACTACATCATTTGCTGTTCCGGCCGTCTCATCTGAATGCAACCATTAACATTCAAACAATGTTCAGTGAAGCGGAACCCGACGTGATTATGGATTCATGTGATGTATCGGGATGCCATCGGTCATGCTTCATTTGGTGCCTTGATTATTCACGGCGGAGCCGGGGGTTTGTGTTTACTGCCCCTGCCCGACAGTCTACTCCCGACTCTGTCCTGCATGCAGGCAAGCTTCGACGAGGTCCCTCTTTTCTCCAGTATCCGGTAACACAACATGATGCATTTCCCTTTACCTGTTTAGGCCACGACAATATAGACAAAGCACGTGACACACCCACCGCCCCCAATGCCCGATCCCCGATCTCCCCCGTCCCCCAAACCGGACGCGGTAGCCGAATCGGTACTGGGCCTTATCTAGGTTGGTTGGTTGCTGGAGTCTAACGTCCAGGCAACATCTAAGGTAATATCAGGATGGGTACCGACTTGTGGCAGTGCGCACTCATGACGACTGCATAGTGCTTCCCCAATGGGAGACCAGGCCACTAGCATCATCACTAGCCACTCAGTCACATTATCCTGACACTGAACCAACCAGTCCTTGCGCTATCCGAGCACCAGGCTAGGAACTGACAGGGATACATTTTTAGGTTATTGGTTTGACTCGACCAGGGTTCGAACCTGAGGGTTCGAATCCCACGATCTACCAAAATGGGAGACGGAAGTTATATATATATATATAGCTAGATACACATATATATATATATATATATATATATATATAGCTATATATCACATGTGCATTGAGTTTCCAGCAGAGTTCGAATTACACATTAATATGGCGATGTGTGCTGTCAACGTGGAACAATGGACACACGGTCCCGGCCCGCCTTTAGCCACCATTCAGAATGCCCCATTTACACTGAACAACTCAGTGCCCCCCCACCTCCCCCACATACACCACCCACACACACCCTCAGCACCACATCCACCACCACCATCCACCACCACCACCTCCATCCACCACCCCCAGCCACCCCCCCCCCATCCCCACCAAACCACTCACCCACCACCACCCACCACCATCGCCACCGACTCCCACCACTCACCACATCAACCCCCCCCCTACCTCCACCACCACCAGGCACCCTCCCCCCCTCCCCACAGCAGCAATCGCCAGGACACGGCCTAGTTGATGGCGATGATAAAGAATTATTATTCCTCACATAATGACAAACTCCAGACCTTCATTATTACCACTGACCTCAGGGTTCGGGTGTCGAAAGTCTAATTCTGTTATGTCAGTCCAAATTGTAATTAATGTGTTTGGCCGAGGCAGAACCTCTCGTTCCCACTCACCGTGATTGCTTTTTTAGGCTTCAACGCTGCCGGGTTGTAATACTAATTAGCAAAGCACTGACTCCTGATAAAACACACATTCCTTTGTTTTCCACTATGGACATTCCTGTGGGTATTTCTGTCACCACCGACATCTATATTCTATATAATCTCATTCTGTTATGTAAATTAATTGATTTTGATTCAAGCTGCAAAGTCCGATGAAGCATCAAATTTTCAAAACCAAAACAATTACCTAAATTTGATTCTACATACCCAACTTAGACACTGATGCACTTGTTAAACATTTCTTTCTGCATAGAAGGGAATACTGAGTCAATGTAATAGAACATGTTACTGCAGAAGCCTATGGTACCAGAGTTTTGGCAGGCTTGCCAAAACTAATTTGACATATTTGCACTTCAAATATCTCAAAAGTTAACCATTTAAAATAAAGGTTACCTAAAACTAAAGTAAAGTAGATTATAATGATCAATGTAATAATTTCAGAAAAATGACAGAAATTCAAAACCATCGGACTGTGGAACTTTAAGTTCTAAGAGATTCCTGCTGGTATGAGCAGAGGTGGGCTAACGATGTGAAGGGTTAATACCATTAGCCCGATGTGGCAAAATGTAAGGCATATCTTGAGGGAAAATAGATAGCTGCTTTGTTTAGATTCTGTCACTTGATTTATGTTCGAGTGTCATTTGTTCCACATCGAGTTGGCGCATGTGTACATGTTATAACTTGCTTTGTATATACTTCTAGCTTTTGTTAAAGTTTTGCAGTGTGTTTTTGTTGTGGCTTTTCCTTTTGTTAGTCACGCAATCAATGTATGTGCTTCATGTATGTGCTTAGATAAAGGATTCACTCTGTACTCGCAGTACACGGGTGAAGACCAGCCCTATATAAAAACGGTCGAAAAAGCAGGTTAATGAAATGAGAGCCTAATTATTTCACAATCTAAGAAGCAACATTTATTCTTTATACTCACTCATACTCATCCGCTTCTGATTTTGTTATGCTTATAAGCCTGTATCAGGTCGATGCCTGTCAAAATTTGATTTACTAGGATTAAACGCATCGAGTACCAGATGTATGCAATATTGCAGCCCCCTTCTATGACATGTTAAGGCAGTGCGTTCCAGGCATTTACTATCCTGTTACTGAAGAATAGTTGTCTGACTGGTTTTATTGCTCTTTCCTTCTTCAGCTTGTATCGATGACCTCTAGTTTTACAGTTGGCCAGCTTCAGGTATCTAGCATCAACCGCATATCTTCCAGTGAAGTGTTTGAATGTTTCTATTATGCTTCTATATATGTCTTCATATTTCCCCGCTACCTTTCAGTTGAAAAATATAATAAAACATCTAGTTTAATAAGATTTAAAAGTGAAATCGACGGCGTTCTATGGCCGCCATCTTGTCTTTTTGCATTCTCTCCCATTTCACCAACTTTGTGCTGATATAAGTATCCATTTGATACTGGAGGCAGGCATTGTACTAACTGTTCCATACTTAAACTATTTTCGCCTGTATTTACACTACATTGTCATTCACCCGTGTACTACAAGTACAGGGTGAATCTTTATTATTACGATTTCTACCCGTCGTGTTATGACCCGAGATGTTACCCAGACGAAATACTCCACCAAGCATCCATCTTGTGTTCTTGTTACCTTGTATGTTATATTATATCCTTTTGCTTCATGTAGTTGTTATTCATCCACTTTATTGTTTGTTTGCTGTTACAATATATTTTTCTATGTGCTGTGTTTAGATATTTATTTTGGTTGTTGGAGTTATACGTCCTAGCAATATATACGGTCATATCAGGATAGGCACCGACTTGTGACAGTGCTCACTTACGGCGACGTTATAGTGTTGGTCCACCAGGAGACCAGGCCATTGCCACCATGACCCGCTATCGCACTCAATCGCATTATTCTGATACTGAACAAACCAGTCCTTGCCCTATCCGAGTAATGCCAAGCACCACGCTAGCTCGAGACAAGTTTAAATTTTGTAAGTCATCGTTTGACTCGGCCGGGGTTTAAAACCCAGCCCTTCCACACGGGAAGCCATCGTGTTTACCGATTATTCAACCGCGTCTGAAGCTTTGTTAATGTTGCATGGTCCGATGGTTTGGAGTTTCTGTCATTTTCTGAGACTAATATATTATATTACTTTGAAGTAACTTCACTTTAAGATGACTAACTCACGAGGTATTTGGGTGTAAACATGACAAATTAGTTTTGGCATGCTTTTCAAAA
Organism: Branchipolynoe longqiensis; assembly: GCA_030323885.1. NCBI lineage: Eukaryota > Metazoa > Annelida > Polychaeta > Phyllodocida > Polynoidae > Branchipolynoe > Branchipolynoe longqiensis. The sequence goes on along the minus strand of CM059187.1, from coordinate 55,528,117 downwards.
TGCTGACCCCATAGGCTTCATCAGCAACAGGTTCTATTACATTGACTTATTATGCCCTTCTATGCAGCAACAATACTTAGTAATTGTATCCTTATCAAAAGTTGGTTTTGTGGCTTCAAATCTAGATAAATACTCTGGTTTTGGAAACAATTTATGGATTTATCGGACTGTGCAGCTTGAAGAAAATGTCGATACTGAGCTTCGGTATGACATTTGGGTAAATTGTCTAAATCATTGCTTATTCCCGGCATTATGACGTGGGCGTATTGTCACGTGGGACAGACGAGACCCTGGGGTGTCGTGCTGCCGATCTAGGTCGCAAAACATGCATGGCAACCACGAAAAGCCATGAATATTCATGCAGCAAAAACGACAACACATGCTAAGTGTCATCAGTTGCCTCAGCTCAGTGAATAACTTAAACCCGCCTCAAATTCCCATTTCCCTGTATTACTACGCACTCACCTACCACTAAACGTACCTAACCAACAGATCGGCGTCGGCAACACAAAAATGGAACTCTCCACCGGCCGTGGTACAAAGAGACCAACCGGAAATGAGCTGATGTGCTGCTGGATTGACAAGGCGATTGCCGGTTAGGAGGGAAGTGGATACGGACAGTCCAGATTGGCGTTTATTTTAGCGGATTAGAAAAAGCAATGCAATGCTTTATTGCCTTGGAAGTGTATTTGAGGCCGTGATGAAATCAAGGTTTCTTTAGAAGCGCAGTAATTGCATTATAGGAGGCTTTCGGAGCTGCTTTAAGTTGATTAGTGTGACTGCGCAATTACATATCTATTTGTTTAATCGGTCTTCCCTCCTGATAGGACACTCGCATATTAAAACCAATGGGGAATGGTCGGTCGGCCCATCAGTAGAACGGAGATTACGTGGGTTGAGTTGCTTACTGTAATCTTTGTTAACAGTTGTTCAACAGTAACTGACAGCATCCACATAAAATTGGTTAGTGGAATAAAGCAGGCATAGGTGGCAGCACTGGTTGCAGTCATTGGCACGAGGTACATTGCGGAAATACGGCATCACTCAGATTTGTTTATTTATATTCGCATAATGGATCTATGTAGCACATAATTAGTAGCATGCAGCTGTTTGGCATAGTTTGAATCACAATGGGAAGTTTGTGATATTTATATATATATCATAATTATATATATATATATATCATATATTATATATAATATATTTCGACGGTACAGTGAATGAGGTGAGACGCCGATGGCGAGCGGCGGGAGGTTGTGTCACTATCAAAGTTGAGGTTGGGTAGGTTGGAGCAGTAGAGCACCAGCCCCAGACTCCATCACCCGATTACTGGCATGTGGAGTGAGGAAGGAATTTTGGGTTATTATACTCATATAATTATTATACAGCATATTCATGAATTGCCGTATCGTCATAAATACAAAACATTTCCAAGCGAGGGAATCAGCTGCAGTTGGCGCATAAGTACCTGGATTTGCCGTGGGCGGCGCCACCATCGCCAGCAGGCTCTAACAAAAGCATAGAAGATATCGCATTGGTACATAATGAAAATAGATACATAAAATACATAATAATACATAATAATAACAAATACCTCCAGCCGAAGATTTATACACGTATATGGATATACCCACTATATATATGATGTATATCGCATTGTGCGAGTATAAAGGCGTGGATGGGAATTATTTCCTTATTATTATTATCATTGTACTACCTCCTTCATGTGCCATGACTGGTGGCGCCACCTCCGGCGCTCCCCGGTACTTTTAATTGTATACCCTGAAAACATCACTTGCGTCGGAGGATTTCTTTTCATCAACAACACTATTTACAAGTGTGACAGAATCCATGCTGCCTCATTTTAGAAGTTGTTCAGAGTCTCGTGACTGGAAACTCTTGTCACGTGATATTGTGTGTGTGGAGTGTGGGGGGGGGGGTTCCAGAGGGGAGGTGGAAAATGGGGGTGGGTAGCGGAGGCGCGACATGTCTGCCCCTCCCATCTGGTCGGATCCACGTCTGATTACCTTCACACGTTCCCAATCTGCACACCAGGGGGCGCCACGCTCAGCGAATAAAGCGTCGCCACAGCAAAGATATGAAACGCCATTGAGGAGGAAGGAAACAGTGGCGACGGCCGTCTGCCTCCGACATCAGAAGGACGCGGGTCCATGTTCCATGCACACCCACTGGAGATCGTCCCTATCGCCGCGTAAATGGGTCACGTGGTCTGGAGGGGAGGGCAATACTTGAGGAGGCGAACGGGCGTGATGCCTGAACCGGAAGTAAATCTCCCTCACCAAACCTATAGGTGTTATAGCTCCTCGGACCATATGGAGTGGGCGATAATTGACCCATTACTGATTGGATCAGCTTTGGTTTAGTTTGTTCCGCCAGGGAGGGTTGCCATGGTGCTTGTGTGTCAGTTACTTTGGGAGAGTGGGCGTTTCTCTAAGGAAGCGCGATAAATCAGTGACTCACGGACTTCAAAGTTATGGATGCGAATGCCATGATCTGTAATCAGTGAACCCTAGGTTGCAAGGCTAGGCCGGCACTGCTGTGTATTGAGTGTCTTAGCTTTTAACGCTTAAAGTCAAAGGACAAAGCCTTTTTTTGACGGTTTGCTATTGCAATGCCGATTAGATTTTTAAAGTCATGAAGTTGCAAAAAGCCCTTGTAACTAATTATTGAATTGTTCCTGTCGTATTCGCACACATGTGGACTATTAAAGTGGAAAGTTAAGATCTACCGAGCAGGGCTGGCCGAATCGACTGTTTTCCCATGCGAGAGGTCGTGCGTTCGAATCCCGAAGCAGCGTCTTACAAAATTGATACCTTTCTCTCCCTAGCCGCGCGTTCGGCATTAGTAGGATAGGGAAAGGACTGGTTTTCTCAGCATCGGGATAATGTGACTGAGTGTGGTATCGAATCACGGTGCCTGCGGTCCAGTCTTCCAGGGGATCAGTACTATAAAGTTACCATGAGTGCGCACTGTCCCAACTCTGTACCTGTCTTAATGTGGCCTTGGATGTTACTAGGGAGTAAGGCCCCAACAAACAACAGTTAAAGTGGATTGCGTGAATATAAGAATAATTAAAGTTGCATACTCTGATGGTTTTGAGTGTCTGCAATTTTATATAGTGGATCGCTATAACCTACCTTGCGTTATTTATATTTTCTTCTATGGCTAACTTTGGAAATATTTCAAATGAAAACAAAGATAATTAATGTTGGCATGCACATAACAATTCCGACCCTATAGATTTCAACAGTAATAAATCCAATTCAGTTAATTTAGCATTCCCTTATATGCAACAACAAATGCTTAATAACCACACCACTATCTAGTTTGATATTCTGAATCAAATATCGATAGGTGTTTTAGTTTAGAAAATAATATGCTTATATCGGATTATGCAGTTTTAATAATGGAGAGATAGCAAGGATTTAGGCATTGCTTTGTTTGTTTGTTTTTGTTTTGCGTCCTAGCAACATCTAAGGTCATATCAGGACGGGTACTGACTTGTGACAGTGCGCACTCATGACGACTTTATAGTGCTGCCCCACTGGAAGACCAGGCCACCAGCATCATGACCTGATATCCCACTCAGTCACATTATCCTGACACTGAGCCAACCAGTCCTTGTCCTATCCTAATAATGCCGAGCACCTGGCTAGGAAGCAACCTGTATCAATTTTTAAGTCATTGGTTTGACTCGACCCGGGTTCGACCCCACGACCCCACGGTCTACCAACACGGGAGATGGACGCTCTACCTCATTCGGCCATCCCGTCTGGTTTTAGGCATTGAACATGAATGATTTATTGCATAGAAATGCTCAGTGGGTGACTTGCTTATCAGCACAACTCTAGCACATGAGAATTTGAAAGACCACAGCCACTCCTTTAATTGGGAATTCTTTCAGAGATTTAACTTCATGGATCCGACTTAAAACTGCACAGTCCGACGAAGCATCACATTTTCAAAAACAAAACAGTATCTATATTTGATTTTACATATCTAACTTTGATGCTGATACACTTATTAAGCATTTGTCACAACATAGAAGGGAATACTGAGTCAACTTAATTGAACCTATTACTGCTAAAGCCCAAGGTGTCAGAATTGTGAGGTGTGTGCCACAATTAATTTGACATGTTTACACTTAAAATATCTAAAAACTTAGCCATTTAAGATAAACATTCCTTCAAACTGAAGTAAGGGAGCTTATTACAATCAAGTTAAAGTATTTATTTCAGAAAAATTAGAGAAACTCAAAACCATCAGACTATGCAACTTTAAATAAAGTGAACGCAACAAAGGAATTCAAGGCAAAATGAGAACCCCGGAGTAGTGCTGGTCCTCACCGACCGGGGGCGCTCTTGGGGCCGAGTGTTCCATCATTATGGCTGGAACCACTAAGCAGCGCAGTTTACTAACATAACAACTCCTAATACCTTCCACCAATATATATGTGCTCTATAGTCTATTATGGGAATAAAAATAAGTACACTATCTGTTTTCAATTCCCTATATTAAAGTATACTCACTATATCTTATCTAAGTGACCCTGTGTGGTACAGTATTGGCCACACTGCCGCCACCTTGAGGGGATCTAAGCACTGTATGGCCATTATCGCCTATAGACCCGTTTGGACGGTAGTATCTTTCCAAAGGGCACATCTCAGTTCTGGTTGCTCTCGCTCCCTCTTTATCTTATTATGTGATGGATAACGCATTATACGAGTATAAATACTTATGGAACATATACTTGTTATTATTATTCCTCCATAGGCGCCGTGGTGGACTGCCCCCTCCCGCCAGTTGTCGGGTAATCTATTCAGGGGGGGGGGGACCATCGCGCCGCACACACTGGAGGACCTTTTCTCCTTTAGGGATAGGGCTATTAATCTCTATATAAGTGGATTAAACTCATACGCAACTCATTCTCTTCCTTGTGTTATTTGTGTACCTCTAATTTATATATAATGTGTGATGCATTACGCAGTATAAATGTAAGGGAAACAGATACTTTATATATTTAAATCTACTCCGTGGCATATTGGTTGAGTGCCCCCCCCCCCCCAGCTGTCGGGATAATTGGTAAGTGGGACCCCCCTCCTGCCACACACTATACTTTATTATGCGAGTAAAAACAGTAAATAAGACCCTACCACTTCTCTGTGTGTATATACTACCTATCCAGAAGAGTACACCTTTTAGTGTAGCCATCTATGGCTGTTTCCCTTACTAAATCCTTCGCCGCTGCACCAATAATTGCCGTTTATAAATAAATAAGTGTGGATGGCAGTGAAAGGGCATCTGCATTGCAGACAACTTTAACTTTTAAGCAGATCCCCCTCCCTCACACCCTATAGCACCATTACCCGCCACCACTTGCTACCTGGCTACTTTCTGGTGACATTAGCGATTTTAACCAAACGGGATAAATATTTTAAAAAAGAAAAAAAGGTGATAATTTGTTTAGCAATGTTCAGCGTTGGCGCGCTGATAGAGACATGGATATGGACAAAGCCTGCAGGCAGCAGGCACACGCCACACAAAGACAATGCTTACGGCTCAAGTGTGGTCATCAGCTAATGACGGTGGTGCCTGATGGACGGCCTTTTGTGCCGGGCAGTGGGGTAATTTGTCGGGCTGGGAGGGGGGAGAGGCGGGAGAGGAGCAGCCGTGGGTGGGGGACGGAGGGTGGGGGAGGAGGGAGGAGGGAGGAGGAGTAAGGGGGACAGGGCGCCTCGGGTCAGTCTACTCACCAGTGCGCAATCGCCAAAATATGAACCACCCCCATAAATGAAAGGGTAACTCGGATATATATTTTCATTCGAGGTATAGATGATCTGAGGTATAGATAATCTGATAATCTTATATATATAGTATAGATATTGTATATATGGGAGATATATTGTAGACATTTTGTACTTATGATGTATATATATATATAAATATATATATATATATATATATATATATATATATATATATATTGTATATACATTTGTATGTACGTTCAGACCCGTGCTCCCTAATCCAAAATTCTGAAATCTTAAAAGTTCCGAAACCCGAATTTTTTGTTTCTGTACAGGATATACATTAACTGCAATATTATTTATGGGTTTCATTTATCCCACCTAGTCTGAACATTCATTCATTTCTCTGCAGAAATATTAATGTGTTTTTGTTTTGGTTTACTTGAAGCTGTATATGCATATGTTACACCAACTGTTAGACTATAGCTAGTCTATATTTATCCCATTATTTAATTTATCAGCATATTACTCTATAAATAAACTGCAATAGTACCTGTAGGGTTTATGTATCCCACTTAGTGTGAACATTCACATGCTTTAACTGCAATATAAATGTTTGATAAATACCCAGATTCCGAAATCCGAAAGATTCTGAAATCCGAAATACAACTGGCTCCGAGGATTTAAAATAAAGGACCGTGGACCTGTATAGTGTATATATTGTGTACAGTGAAACATCTCTAAATCGACCGACCATGGGACCAATATTAAATACTCCATTTAGGGAGGTGGTCAATATTTAGGGATTTCTTTTTATCATTACAATAGTATTGTATGTGTGATCATTTGGGACGCAAATACAGCGATCGCTATAGAGGAGTGGTCGATCTGTGGAGGTTGTCAGTTAGAGAGAGTTTCCTGAATATAAGATTGTTTATGTGTTGGGAACAGTCCATGTTTTTTGTACGGTTCACTATTGGTAAGACTGGCCACCTGGGAGGTCATTATGCCGCTGACCAATGGTCAGTCCCGGTCTGTCAGCAGGGATAACCAGGCATAAATCACACCGGCCATAATCGCGCACACTTAATCACTTAATTAAAGTGCGCGCGCCCAGACGTGACCCGCCACTGACCTATACCTGATTAGGTTTTGTTTAGATTCTTTTCAATTACACACTCTAATGACTTATCTATTGTCTGATGCCGAGCTCGGGATGCATTGATTGATTTTGGGGATGGTGAAGATTGCTTTTTTTTCCTTCTTCTTTTTTGTTATATCCTAACAACGTTTGAGGTGATATCAGGCAGTATACTTATTCATGACAGTGTACATTCATGGCAGCTTCAGAGAGGACGCGGTGGCCCAATGGGTAGAGCGCAGGACTCCCGTGCGGAAGGTCGGGAGTTCAATTCCCGGGCCAGTCAAACCAATGACTTCCAAAACTGATATTTTATCCAGATAATCTGATAATATTGAGTCATACAGTCCTATCATAGTAGCATCAAGTACGTGGTGCCGTAGAGACAGCTGGAAATTATGTAGGTCTTGAGTTTCACTCCCCTCCTCATCATTAGCCAATCAGGCTCCAATCTCAGAAAACATGGCCGATTTTCTCCTGCTGCCTCCACAAAGGGGGGGGGGGGAGGAGAGCTGGAGGCAGCGGCGGGCGCGGTTATAAAGGCTGAGTCGGGGGGGGGGGGGCGTAACAGCCCAACGGGCGGACGGGGGGGGGGGGGGGGGTCGGGTCCTCCTCCTCCGCCACGAATCAACCGCAATGCGAGCATTACGACCAATGTTCTGCCTGTGCAATCCAGGAAGAGCTGGGTACATTGGTTATTTGGTGGCTTTGAGTTGCACAGTCATAAAAGCACTCCTAAAGCATAAGTATTTCCTAAAGCAATACAGTTATCTAGCTTTAAACTTAGATGCTCGGCCACTTATTAGGCATGTGTTGCTACATATAAGGGTTTAATAAGTCAATTTAATAGAATATGTTATTACAGATACGTAAGGGGCCAGACTTTTAACAAGCATGCCAAAATTAATTTGGCTTCTTTATACTTCAAATATCTCCCAATGTAGTCAAACTAAAGTAAGGTAGATTATAACAATCGAGTTAATATATTTACCTTGGAAAATGACAAAAACTTAAAACCATCCGATTATGGAACTTGTAATGATTTAGGTAAAAACCCAGTCGATGAGCTGCGTAGATTGCATCATGTAGCACGCAGTTGGACAGAAGGAAGTAACGATGGTTATATGCATTGTCTTAGTTCCTCATATGTCCACCAGGTGTCAGCTCCTGTTTGACACCTCCGTTTGTCTCGTCTAAGGCATCGCTGGTTGGTTGGTTGTTGGAGTTTGACATCCTTGCAACATCTAAGGTAATATCAGGATATGTACCGACTTGTGACAGTGCACACTCATGGTGACTTTATAGTGCTGCCCTATTGGGAAATCAGGCCGCCGGCACCATGACCCGATATCTCACTCAGTCACATTATCCTGACACTGAGCCAACCAGTCCTTGCCCTATCCTATTAATGCCGATCGCCTGGCAAGGAAGCGAGAAGTATCAATTTTATCAGTCATTGGTTTGACTCAACCAGGACCCGAAATCCCTACCTTCCGCACGCGAGGACCGCGCTCTACCGATTCGACCACAACGCCCGGTAGGCCTAGCATTGCCAGTATAGCATATTCACCGATCTACTTCCTCGTTCTGATATTACCTTAGATGTTGCTAGGACGTAAAACCCCAACAACCAACCAATCCTATATTGAGAAGAATTTGCTATATATGGGGTTTAAGGCTCGAATCACTATTGGTGCCAATCAACGTAGGTCGATGCGCATTTCTGAGGCCTCGCGGGATGTCAAAGCAGATAGGAGTACTTGGCTCACCTATTGTGGAGGGTCGGGGAACCAGTCTATTTGAAAATTATGTAAACTACTTTAGAATCTTAAGCAAAATCTAACAATGAATGGAATGTATAAATAAATGACGATTAAATAGAAACGGTTGAGATGTGCTTTGTGACGATAGCTTTAAATGCACCGGCATAATCACGGTATATCATTTAGTTCTTACAGCAAAGGCCAGTTAGGCAGATATAAATTGGACTAGAATATTTTCAATAACTTTCAATTAAGCAATGTCAAAATTGGGCTGGAATAGAGGAAGTAATAGCCTAGCGTTGATGCACGTGGGCACCCTAAGATGTAGTGAGTGACCTTGCTGGCTGCACTTCAGCAGTTGACCAGGGTGCTCAGCAATAACCAACAAAAATGGTTATGGAAATCATAATCAAAATTAATATATTATAATTACCACATGCCGATCAAATATTAAATACGCATACATCAGAATTATATTTTTTATATATTCAATTACCACACAGGAATAATACAAGTGTCCTCCATCGTGAATAATATTCGCATAAAAATTATAGAAGACAATAAATGTATCGATCTTTTTTGCACAAAAATAAATCTGGATGCTTCGCTGCATGCTATCCTTATATCATCAAATTTTATAGTAAATTTCTTGGTAATATTTAAAAGAAAAAATCATGTAAATAGCAAGATACCTGTAACACTTGTTATGGCGCTGACAAAAGATTTATATGAATAAAATTAATTTACCAAAAATAAATAATGCAGCATTCAGGGCCATACACTGACCAAAATCCCAGTAGGGTCACTTTGGTTATACAAATTGTTATAACCAGATAACTAGCAGTAGCATGCAAGGTATAAAGATGATCTTAACCAATTCTAACATGAACATGTGTTGTACGAAATATTTGGAATGCAAAATACTATAATATAAAGAAACTTGATATTGTTATTCTCTTCTCTTAATAAAACAATTTCAAATCCTAAGTAATTATAGTGGGGGAGTGCGAGGCAATTGATACTCCCACCCTTCAGCCTCTCTCGTGTGAACATGCTCAGGTGTGTAAATACATGTAAACTGATAGAGGAACACACATTTGGAGCATAGTCGCAGCCAGTAAGGATAAGAACACAACGCACACAACGATGGTCTTTCTGTCTGTCTGTTGTGGCGCTAGTGGCGCCCCCTAGGAGAATAATGACGAAGCAGTCACGCCATCTCGACAATGACGATGAGCTTGTGCGCTTTAAAGTTGCAGAGTCCGATGATTTGAGTTTCTGTCATTTTTCTGAGATAAATATATTAAACTGATGGTTATAATCTACCTTACTTTAGATTCAAGTACTGTTTATTGTAAACAGCTAAGTTTTGAGATATTTGAAGTGCAAACATGTAAAATTAGTTTTGCCATGCTTGCAAAAACTAATTTGACCTCTGACCCCATAGGCATTAGCATTAACAGGTTCTATTAAATTGCCTCACTATTCCCTTATATGTAGCAACGAGTGCTTAATAAATGACTTGACTTGCTGGGGTGTTTGTAATCTTATGACGGCTACCGGCTGCAGGACTGCATCCATATCTATGTTAAATATGTAGGATACATTCTAGATAATTATATTGGTTTTGAAAATTTGATGCTTCATCGGACTATGCAGCTGTAACATAGACCAGCGATCTATATTCCGTCGGTTTTGCAATAAAGTCCAAACACCTGTATTGAGGCGTAGAACTGATACCGAAGTGTGTTACATTGCCTATGTGGAGAGTTTTTGCTGGAACATCATCCATACGTAACAAGCGACAACAAGTGCTCAATTCGGAAGTGTGTAAGTAAACAGAGCCTATTAAATTAAGCCAGCAGGCCGTTAGAACCTTTCCAGGCACGGATAATTTCTGGGATTGGTTGGTGAGTTGGATATTGTGCCGGTTGCACTCTATCCTATATCAGAGAGCGTGTATATAAACAGATGAGAGGGACAACTCCCGCGAAAATCGGTAACACAGGCTACAGTGGCGTTCCTGGCGGTTAGTGTTGAACAAGCTTTGAGTTTGCCGGTACGTGCAGTGCAAAACATTTGTTTTTATTCAAAATTAATAGAAATGCAGAAGCCTAACCTTATCAATTTAATATAATCCTTTTGGTAAACATGTTTTCTATATGTGTTCCAAGCGGTTTGTGTCTAGGTCATGTGGTTTTAGAGATATTTCACTTTTTCTGTATGAAGATTGCTCACTGCCATTGACAATGCCTTGAGTTTGCCGTACGTGTAGTGCAAAACGTGTATTTTATTCAAAATTAATAGAAATACAGAACCCTAGCCATATGAATTTAATATAGTCTCATCGATAAATATGTTTTCTATATGTGTTCCAAACAGTTTGTTTCTATGTGGTGTAGTTTTAGAGATATTTCACTTTTTCTGTACGAAGATTGCTCACTGCCATTGACAATGCCTTGAGTTTGACAGCTGTGTCATATACTGTTCAACAACCACCACTTGGAGCGCCACAGTCGGCAGGTGTTACACGGTCTAGTATGGGAGTTGTCCCTCTCATCTGTTTATATACACGCTCTCTGCCTATATTCTGTATCCTCTAACCTATAAAGAAAAGGAAGACGGACAAGAAGAAGATGGATAAGAAGATACAGACGAAGAAGAAGAAGAAGAAGAAGAATGAGAAGAAGACGAATACGGAGAAGAATGAGAAGAAAAGGAAGAAAAAGAAGAAGAATGGAAAGCAAGAGAAAATCAAAGGTGGGAAGTGAAAACAGTATATGTTGCATATCCGATATCGCTTGTCACTACGAGGAATCTGACCTTTTTTGTTACAAGTTTATTTAGATGAATAACAAACATTTTCAGCTCGAGGCGATGGTATTTCGGCAGTAGTTATTATACACAAATATAGCTTAGTTCTATAGTGGTGTGATATTTATATCTCTAGAGATGTATGTTCTAATACTAGATATTAATCCAGCAGTGTGATTCAAATACGATGTCAGGTACTCTTTTTGGCATGCAATTCTGTGCTCTGTTTTACCTGTTTGAAATGTGAATTTTTTACTCAGAGATGTTTAAAGTTGCATAGTCCGATGGTTTAGAGTTTCTGTCATTTTCTTAGATAAATACATTAGATTGATCGCTATAGACTACCTAACTTTAGTTTGAAGTAACTTTTATTTTAGATGGTTAACATTAGAGGTATTTGAAGTGCAACCATGCAAACTTAATTTTGGCAAGCATGCCAAAACTATAACACCATAGGCATCTGCAGTAACAGGTTCTCTTAAATTGCACATATCTTCCCTTCAGTGTGATGACAAATGTTTAATAAGTGCACCAGTATCTAAGTTAGATATGTAGAATCAATTCTAGATAATTGTTTTGGTTTTGAAAATTTTATATTTTCATCGGACTATGCAGCTTTAACTTCTGCATGACCCCCTAATAACCTGCTTACTTTTTGTGCTGGAGGGGGGGGGGGTTGTTAAACAAACAAACAAAGCATTGTGTGTCAGTTAGAATGTATTGGGGCTCGGGGCGGTTGTTGGGCTGGGGTTGGGGTTTGGGGGGGGGGGGGGGGGAGACAGGCCACCCGAGGGAGTTGAAGGTCAGGGTCGCCAGGGGGACATGTTTCACCGGGTGAGCTGCTCACTGCACATGGCACCTACCCGACTCGCAGTGTTTAGCAGCCGCCACATCGGCAGTCAGCGTGGGTGTGAGTGTGGGTGTGGGTGTGTGTGGGTGTGGGTGTGGGTGTGGGTGTGTGTGTGTGTGGGTGTGGGTGTGGGTGTGGGTGTGGGTGTGGGTGTGGGTGTGGGTGTGGGTGTGGGTGTGGGTGTGGGTGTGGGTGTGGGCGTGGGCGTGGGTGTGGGTGTGGGTGTGGGTGTGGGTGTGGGCGTGGGCGTGGGCGTGGGTGTGGGTGTGGGTGTGGGCATGGGTGTGGATGTGGGTGTGGGTGTGTGGGTGCGGGCATGGCTGGGGGTCTGGATGTTGATGTGGGTGCGGGTGAGGGTGTGGGTATGGGTATGTGGATGGGTGATGGTGTAGGTGTGGGTAGATGTTCGGGTGTGGATATGTGGGGGTGTGGGTGGATGTAAGTGAGGTCATAGATGTGGGTGTGGGGGTGTGGGTGGATATGGGTGTGTGGGTGATGGAATGTGGGTATAGGTGTTGGTCTGTATGTGGGTGTGGGTGATGGGGCATGTGTGTGGTTGTGGGTGTGTTGCTAATAATACGTTAAATACAACAGCGAATCTAGAATGGACTTCTCAGAAAATGCCCGTGTTATAATTGCATAGAGCATCTTGGAATATCGCAGCTAATCCTGTTCAATTTCCAAGCGCTAGCTCGGGAGGGAATGTGCATAAGTGATCTTACGGCTTAGTAACGTCACCTGCCCTATTTCTGTTACCGTCATATTCTGTGAAGCCAGTGAGCTTTACGATGGGCCATCATTTGATTGGTTCCTTAATTGCCTTATTGACCTGCAAAGGCGAATCCATTGAGCAGTGTCACTAATTGCTGCAAACATTTGCTTAAATTATATTAAAATTATATTATATTTAAATCATAATATATCCACCGAATACAGTTTGCGAGAACATCCCGACTTATTTGTGTTTTCTGGCATTGCTATATTTGGTTTATTTATCGAAGTGTAATTCATGCTCAAAGTTTCATAGTCCAATGAAAGGATCAAATTTGCAAAACGAAAACACTGACCTAGATTTGATTCTACATATCCAACTTAGATACTGGTGCACTTCTTGAGCAGTTGTTGCCACATAGAAAGGAATAACAAGTCAATTCAATAGAACATGTTATTGCAGAAGCCTATGGTGTCAGAGATTTGATGTGCTTTCGAAAATTTATTTGGCATGGTTGCACTTCAAATATCTCAAAAGTTAGCCATTTAAAATAAAGTTATTTCAAATTAAAGTATGATAGGTTCTAGTAATCAACCTAATATATTCATCTCAGAAAATGGCCCAAAAAAAGAGTAAAAACCTTCGGACTATGAAAGTTTAATCAAGAGGACATTAAATGTGTCTTCTTTGAGACAATTTTAATGCTGTAACTGTGTCCAATCTCCGTGGTGCTGATCCCTTTATTTGCTGATCCCTTTATATATGGATAGTGATAAACCGTTTATCATGTGTAATATGCTCTGTAATGTCCTGCCCCACTCCGTATCTCGGGTGGTGGGTGGGTGGGTGGGGGGGCATGCACCTTTCCACTACCCTGCGCTGGGCAGAACACTTCACTCGCTGGGAAGTTGTTGTTTACATAGATTATACATATATATAGATAGATATACATAGACATAGATATACATAGATATACATAGATATACATAGATTGACTAATATTGATCTGGTTATATGACATTGTGCATGCTGGCCCGAGGCTAACATGAGTAATTTGCTCACGAGGCTGCTGTCTGTTTACCTTTCCTGCTAAATCGCCCTCTCTGCTCTCACTCACTTTGCTTCTGACACTGCTACACTGCACACCGTTTCCCCACCCACCCTCTTTCTCGGGGGTGAGCGCTGATCCCCGACGTGTTACTACCCATCTCTGCATTGGGCTGAACTTCCTGGTTATGCATTCCAGTCAGCATCTGATTACAGGCCTCTGTCGCCACCTGATACATCTTGAACACCTGCCAACGTCCGACTTGTTTTTTATTAAATACTTTATTTAATTCAGTTGCTGCTTCTGTTCCTTTTCTGTCCTGTTCTCTTTCATTACAGCTGAGTGTAGCGAATTACTGTACCATATTGTTATGGAACATTTGGGTTTCAGAATTTCATTGTGTTACATGGTCCAAATTGTGTATTCAACAGGTATTGTACACCTTATTCTATATACCTTTTGTGTAAATAACACTGAATTGAAAAATGGCTGGAAGACCAGTGCTTCGGCACTGACAAAAGACTTATTTAGCAGAATAAACATATTTACCAAAAAAAATACATAGATATACATATATATACATAGATATACATAGATATACATAGATATACATAGATATATACATAGATACACATAGATATACATAGATATACATATATAGATACACATCTATGTACATATATATTTTCATATATATATCTGTTCAACACCGCAACAAAATTGGTTGCCCCATGCACCACCAGAGGGCAGCACTGTCGGCTACCAACAACAGCCGTCGTTTCGTGCTCTTTGTGAATCAAAGGGCCCTGTTGTATTGGGTGGGTTTTTGTGACGCCGACCTTTACCCCGGACCAGGCGGCGGTTAATAGGCATGTAAGTGGGCCACAAAGCCGGGCAGGGAGGCGACCTGGCGGCCAGATGTCCACTCTGTTACCGGGCATGCGTAACGAATGCACGCAAACATGGCCGCCTGCTGGGAAATTAACCACACTGCTGCTGCTTCTTGGTTTTTGGTTTTCTTGTTCTTCAATGGAAAAGCACCAGGAAAAAACTTTTTTTGTTAATAAACAAAAAGCAAACAAACCTGTCATACGTCTCCGGCTATCAAGAACATGGTTTGGATTTTATTTGATATTAATATTTAAGATGTCATAGAGTTTTTAATCTGTTGTATCTAAGTCAGGGGAGCTGACTATGAAGGGACGAAGGAGTCCGCCGAAGAGAACCTCCGAGCAGAGCCTGATATTCCTTTAAGAGGGTGGGGGGGGGGGGGACGTAGGTTTTTGCTTCTGTCTGTCCTGAGCTGCTCCGCTGAGTGAGTGTCTATGGGTCGACAGTGGGCTGTGTGACGTGAGTAGTTCTGGACGCCTCCACCAGGGCAGCCCGCCGGCTCCCTCCGCCCAGTCAACAACAATTTGAAATTATGAGTCAATGTGAAGTTTGCACAGTTCGATGATTTAGAATTTCTGTGATTTTAACAAATATAAGCCTAGTTTGTTTGTTTGTTGTTTTACGTCCTAGCAACATCTAATGTCATATCAGGACGTGTACCGACTTGTGACAGTACGCACTCATGGCGTTTTATAGTGCTGCCTCACTGGGAAATCAGGCTGCCAGCACCATGACCCAATATCCTACTTAGTCACATCATCCTGACACTGAGATAACCAGCCCTTGCCCTATCCTAATAATGCCGAGCACCAGGCTAGGAAACGACAAGTATCAATTTTTAAGTCATTGGTTTGACTCGACCGGGAAATGAACTCGCAAACTCCCGATCTTCCGCCCGTGAGGCCTGTGCTCTACCGATTCGGCCAACGTGCCCGGTAAATAAGCCTAGGTTGGTCGCTATAATCTACCTTTCTTTAGTTTGGAATAACTTTTATCTTGAATGGTTAACTTTGGAGATATTGAAAGTGATAGCATGCAATATTAATTTTGGGATGCATGTCACCATAGGTTTCAGCAATAATATATTTATTGGATTTGGCTCAGTTTTCCCTTCTATGCAGCAACAAATGCAATATCACTATGTGAAAATACTTCCTTGAATCATGTGGATATGAAGGTCTCACCCTCCGCTTGAACATACACTATGAGATCAAACTAAAATATGTTCTTTGTTTCTAGGCGATATGATTATCGATACGCAATACTGTGGAGCCCTACCACAGTTTGTATTTTTCTATACGGTAATTCTTTATTTGGTTAAAGGTGCATAGTCTAATGAAAGTATCAAATTGTCTAAACCAAAATACTACTTAGATTTGAACATACATACTCAGCGTTGATATTGCACTTATTAAGCATTTGTTGCTGCATGGAACAGACTAGTAAGTCAATGTATTAGAAGCTGTTATGACTGAAGACAATATTGTCCGGACTTTGACGTGCATCCCGACTCAAATTTGGTATTCTTGCATTTCAAATATATCCAAAGTTAGCCATCTAACTCTAGATTCGGCCATCCCGTCTGGTTGCCTGAAGCAAAGTCCTTTGTCTTCGAGAATCTGGCAATACACGATTTCCGCGACTAGTACGACACCTGGTGATAGGCATATTGTGGGTCGACAGTGTGTCACTGTGTTGTTTTACACTGATGATCGAGCTTTTCAATCAATCAATCAATCAATAGGATACAGCTATAATTATTGAAAATGATTCCAAAAGTATGTTTTCTCAATAAATCCACATTTGTGCAGAAAAGACTGTGTCAGTTGCTTAATATGAAGCCAGTGTTAACAGAGCCTCAATTGCCTCTCCAGAGATGCTGTGACCCACAAGTCCAGTAGGGATTATGCTCTGTGCATGCGTCGCGGAAATCCTGTATTCGTACGAGAATCTGGCAATTCGCACGAAAATCTGGCAATTCGCACGGGAATTCGGCAACATTCTCCTGTGTATACTGCCTACCAAGGGTGAGGGGTGGGCTTGGGAGGTATTGGTTTACTTTTTCTTGTTAATTTAACCCCCACCCACCTCCACAAAAAAAAACAAGAAAACCATTTTCTTAATTAACCCTCATCCTCCCCCACCCAAAAAAACAACACCCCTAAAAAACAACAAAAGAAAACAACGTATTCTTAAAAAATATTTGATTTCCTGGAAATTTCAATTAAACAATATAAACATCATGACATTGGTCCCTTCCTTGCTGGATGTAGGTCTCAGCCCCCCCCCCCCCCACACACACACTTTGCCCCCTTCCCCCACCCCTGCCTCTCTCTTCCACATTCCATCCCACCTCACCTCCACTACGCACTTCATTTGCACGTGTCTCCGGAAGCCCTCACAATCCTGTGTGGGTGACGCGTTAACGGGGGTGGGGGTAAGGGTGGGGGAGGAGGTGTGGGTGTGGGTGGGGTGGGGGTGGAGGTGTGGGTGGGGGTGGGGGTGTTGGTGGAGGTGGGTGGTAGATGGTTTGATTACAAACTGCCCACAGGATGCAATTTCCTGGTAGGTAGAGGTGACAGAGATGGTGGCAATGCGCATAGCCGTTATATCCCGACTAGGATAGCCTCTGTTTACCAACAAATAACCGCTGAATAATAATAATAATAATAATAATTACTAAAATAAATGGTAGCAATTACGGTATTGATTAAACAGCCCAATCGTTGACTTTCCGCAATGATCCAGCACCCCTTGTGTTGACTATATTACAAGTTGCCTCAAATTATGTTGATGTTATTTATATTCCGCCATTAAGGGCATCAAGAAAAAAACATGGTTAGGTTTGGAAAAGAAATGATTGAATGGAAAAGAAATGATGGAAGTACAAAAATCTATCAGTTATTAAAGCAAACTTGTTGACAGAAAGAGTTGAAGGCAGCATGACGTAGTTGTGCGACCCACCTCCAGTTAACCACCCCTCTCAAGACTGCTCAGTGCAAGTGAGTGGGAGCTCAACTTGTTTAGTGTTGGTTACATACATGGAACATGGGTCATTCTCTGAAATTGGGCAGTAAAGGGTGAGATGGGAACCAAAAGTGAAAACCTTCCAAATAATAGCAGAAAGCCTTCCAAATAATATTCAGAATCTATGTTCATGTGAAGGCTTACATGTTGTGCATATATCAGAGTTGAAAAAACAACCTATTTGATGTTTCGATTTTGATCTTATACAATTCGAGCAGTATGTTAATATCACTTTTGTAACACGGAAATCAAACAGAAATCCAGAACATAATTTTAACAAATACAACAAATTCAAGCAAGATTTGATTGATTACAATTACGTAAATAACATTATATCTGTCAAGAAAAAAGTTGAAACAAAGTTTGTGTTTAAATGCATGGTGTCGATGTGCACATTTTCACATCGTCACTTTAGCATTAAAATTATACTAGCATACCTCTGATACATGTTATGGGATAGATTAAACACATGTAGTATTGCTAACATACAAAACAGAGGCAACAATAACTATTTAACTTGCTAGACAAAGAATACAGAATTAATTATCACTGCTGCTACATAGAAATAAAATATGTGGTGCCCAGCTTTAGAGAATGACCCATATGCAATGCCCATACAGCTACCAACAAATAGCCGTCCTGATATGACCTTAGATGTTGCCAGAACATAAAACTCTAACAACAAACCAACCAACAAATACATATATATATATGTATATATAAATGGTGAATCAGGATAGAACGAGTAACATTGTGCATAGCCTAAAAAATGTTAATCCAAATCATTATACAGCAACAAATTATTATTGAAATGTTAGTAAAATACCCCTCTGCGACACACAGACGGAAGCGCAGCGACCCCTGTGCACGCAGCGCCCTCTGGCACCGTTATCAGCATTCAGAGGGGCATTGTGGGGCTTATTATTTATTATATTGGAATGTGCACAGTCAGCCATTCAAACAGGTTGTGCGCAGGGACAAATGAATATCTCAGAAATCGATATCACTTTTCTTTTGTTACATTTGTTGATTAGGTAGGGGACATTTCATTCACGGAAAATTGGTCATCATTGTACTGCTCCTTGCCCTAGCCCACTAATTAATATCTCTACAAGTATTCTCATATATATCGTGTGCTCATCGTTATAACGAAATCACTTATACTACATTTTTGATACAAGCTTGTATGTACACTGCATGTCCAGTCATTCATTTGGGGCATCCAAGTAGCGTGCTAACAAAGACAGAGCTATCGATGATAACTTTGTAATCCATCAACAACAAAAAGGTAAAAAGAAACTTATTAACGTTACTAAAGGTATGACCTTTCATGTTGCGAGAACGTAAAGCCCCCAACAAACAAACAAAAGATTATAGCAATTCTAGAATTATCAACAGCAATGAAAATAACGGTCATCATCTGGTACAAAGTTGAATTGGGTTCTTCTCATTTTATTGTGATAACATTTCGAGCCAAGACTTTGAGGCTGATTAATTAATTTATAATGAATATTACTTCATATCGGCTGTAAAGACAGGCTTCATAAAGATATGAAGAATATGTTCAAGTGTTCGCAATAATCCTTAATTCAAAAATCTTACCCTGCAATACATTTTAAGGTGTCTCTTCAGTAAAAGAATGCCAGTGTGCTATTTCCCAGTGCATGCATTAGCAGTTCGTCTACCTGTTTTCCCAATAATATTGATCACGATATTGAAATGCAACACCATATGCCATCCTTATGACTATGCACTTAAATTAAGGTCACGCCCGATAGAACTAATTAAATATACACCTCGCACTCACATGCTTATTTCACCGTTCGTGACCAGCATACGCCCTTTTTAAATAACATTCACTGATTAATCATAACCCTACAAGCTAACCATACTCCATCTAACAGAATAAACAAACCATTCTACTAACACTCCATCTCAAAATCCTATCTTCAACAATATGATAATTGTGCATGTTGTTCGTCAACATGGGTAATTTGCGTGCGAACGGGGACTACACTGACGGTGGTGCTGCCTGGATTCGAACTCAACACCCAAAAACCCCTCTCGAACCTCTGAGAACCACTCTCGCCTCGCAAGCCCTCATCTCGCCTCGTGAGATCTCGCCTGGCCCGAGTCGACTCTGTGCACCCAGGCACCGGACTTCACCACATCGACTCCAGACACCGGACCGACAACAACGACCAGCTTTATTAAATAAAACCCATGTCATGTAGTCCCTTGTCGTGTCATGAATTATGCAATTAACAACAGAGTAGGCATACACGCCTGTGAAGGGAAACTATGCACCTAACCACTCCGTAATGTAAAGGTCTACATGTATATATCTAAGTATGTGTGTATACAACATATAACTACTATTTTATATGTGAATTGTCAATTATGCCATATGTAAGTCTTGGAATGATTAATATTGTTATTTCAGCTGACTTGAGCTAGCTGCTGATGACAATATCAGATGACATATACATATATTGTAAATAACTGTATTGTCACATGCTGGAAGACCAGTGCCACGGCGCTGACAAAAGACTTTATTCAATGAATAAACTATATTTACAGAAACAACAAAAAAAGCAGGGGGAAATTTCAAGCACTGACAAGTGGTCTTCCTCATTCCCCTGCTGCTTGTGCTATCCTAGTAATAACCCAGGGACAACCATCAAATTATTTTTAAGTCAATGGTTTGACTCGATTGAATTTAAATCCCACGGGTTCGAATTCCATGACATACCACATAGGCACTCAACTCAGTCAGCCATATCCGTTTGCCAATCTTGCACACCACTAGGAGACTTAAGGGATATCTAAATGTATTGTGACTTTTTTATCCGCTGGCTTTGTCAGTAATTGCAATGCTTTGTTTTTTTTAGGTGACCTGGTTTAATTGGACACCAGTTCTAATTAATCCGGATGAAACCCGATGAAGGTAAATTGGAGAGATTTGAAATTGCATTGAAATTATTCACTTATTTTGTGAAATATCAAATATCTTCGGTTTTGTTGAATTATTGCAAAGCGGGTTAAATGGACATGCATTATCAGATGACATGTGTGGTTTATCGACGAAATGAGAAGGGTTAGTTAAATAAATGGGAAAGGTAGAGCTTGGGGATCTTGAAATGAGCTATGTTAACTAGGAAATGGAATATGAGCATATATCTCAGAATGACAAATAGGATATGAACATATCTCAGAATAACAAATGGAGTATGAGCATATCTCAGAATAATAAATGGGATATGAGCATATCTCAGAATAACAAATGGAGTATGAGCATATCTCAGAATAACAAATGGGATATGAGCATATCTCAGAATAACAAATGGGATATGAGCACATCTCAGAATAACAAATGGAGTATGAACATATCTGAGAATAACAAATAGAATATGAGCATATCTCAGAATAACAAATAGAATATGAGCATATCTCAGAATAAGACATGGAGTATGAGCATATATCAGAATAACAAAAGGGATATGACAGTATCATAGAATAACAAATGGGATATGACAGTGTCCATAACATATAGGTTCATCATAGAGCTTTAGTCATGATGTAAAGTCCATGGCTCGAATCTGTGGTTGTGTAGGCAGGCTATAGCGAAATCAATATAGGCAAAGAGAAAGAAAGAGTATAAAGGGTGAAAGAAGAGAGAGAGTCAAGCCCTCAGGTTTATTATTTATATGGTACATGGATCCAGTATAGTGTATCACCCTACCCCATTCTCCCAATGAGAAACAAGCATTTCTATCTCCACCAATGAGAAACAAGTAATTTGCAAGTGTATTTATCTCAGAGCTACCCAGGAGCTTTGTGGTCCACAATTACCATTTTTGATGGGAAACATGTTGACAGGCTGACCCCCTCTATTGGCTACATTTTCCATTGGTTCCTGGTGTGAGTCGTATTGTTTTGTGCATGTGCTTTTTGTGGGCTTCAGGGGATTTTGTTTCTGGTTGTGCTAATTTGTTCATTCCAGGTGTGTGTTGTGATATATATATATAGCTAGCACAGTCGGTCTGCTATGGGTTATAATATGTGCAACATTTCCTTGGGTACGTCTTGGTGCTTTATGAATATATTTGATGTCTGTACTGTAAGTGAACGCCATAACCTTTCAGCACAGTAATGCCAAGCACCATGGTAGGTAACGACAAGTATCAATGTTCTAAATTATTGGATTGACTTGGCCAGCTTTTGAACCCCGCGACTTTTCTGCACACTAAACCAATTAACGCTTTTCCCAATTCAACACGTTCACACACACTCATATGCAATCACACACACTTACACATGCTCACACTCACACACATTCATATACTTATATACATACACATAGTCACACACAGTCACACAACACTCACACACAATCACACACAATCACACACAATCACACACAATCACACACAGTCACACACAGTCACACACAATCACACACAATCACACACAATCACACACAATCACACACATTCACACACAATCACACACAATCACACACAATCACACACAATCACACACAATCACACACAATCACACACAATCACCCATAATCACACACAATCACACACACTCACAACCAATCACACACAATCACACACAATCACACACAATCACACACAATCACACACAATCACACACAATCACACACAATCACACACAATCACACACAATCACACACAATCACACACAATCACACATGATCGCACACAATCACACACAATCATACACAATTACACACAATCACACACAATCTTACCAGATTCAGACAAGACTTCCCGTGTCATCAAATGAAGACAGATCAGGAGGTTCATTAATCAGTGCACACTCATTACTTATGGCTTGAATTCCTCTGGCCAGCGGTACCTATTGCTGCGATAACAACTCAAGATATTCGTTGTACAGTCTTTTGAATGAAATGTCTGTGTTAATAACAGTGATATCCAGCAATGTCCAATGGCTTGCTGAATCCGATCAAACTCACATCTGCTGTCACCTTTTTGGCATTTTTGTAATTCGTTTAAATACATTTAATTGCCAAGTTTGATTAGTCAAGATGCTTCAGCTTTGACAAATAAGGTCATTTAATAAATGCTTTATTGCTTTAATGTGGGGTTTATTTTCTTTAGGCATTCCCAATAGTGCATCGAACCTGGCAAATAAGGTTATTTAATTAATGCTTTATTGCCTTAATATGGGGTTTATATTCCTCAAGCCTTTTCAACAGTGCATCGACCTCAGCTTGCCTAGGTCGATGCTCATCCAGAGACCATCGTACCTCAGACCTACGCTATCTAGGTTTAACTTCCCTGCCCTGGGTTCGAATCCTGCTCTAGACGCAATATTTCCCCCATTTACATCACACACACCCAGTACAGAATTATCATCATCAAAGAATTGTGTACATAACTGTAACCACACGAGACCAGAGCTTCGGTACTGACAAAATGATGTAGTCTCATGAATAAAATATTTGCCAAAGAGGAAAATGTCAGCAATGTATGTGCCAATAATTATGCACAATATGGCACGGAACCAAGTAGATTAGTCAGCATTTTCGGTGGAAGTGCCTGAACATGGAAAACAGATAGGCATCGTCATAGACATAAAACCAAACACCCGCAAGGTGCTTAGCAATATGGGTTGGACTTGTCATTGCTGATATGAACAGGAGGGCTTTCTTTTCTTTGTTGGCACCAATTAAAGTAAGTGGATCGATAAGAGCTTAATGATGTTGAACGGAAATGACCCGGAATCCAGGCTCCTACTTTTGATGTAATGCGCTGTAATTACCGCCATTTCCAGCAGCCATTGACAGCAGTACTCGATGTGCCCTCCAACAAGGCAGGCCAGTCGGCTGGGCTGTAAGGCCGCCATTACGTGAGCCTTTTCGGTACCAGTCTCGCTTTTAAATTTAATTTAATTTATAAACATATGTCATGCAGCGATTTATAGGTGAAATAATTTAGCCCGGCAATTAAATATATCATGCCCCCGCCCGCCCCTTACACAATCAATATATATATGATATATGATATATATATTTGATATCCGTCGACTTTACAATATGATATATATTATATATTATATGTATCATACATATTATATGTATTATATATATATTGTATGCTATATATAATATAACATACAATATATATATTGTGTATAATATTTGCTCCCCGAGAGAGTGCCGCTGGTAACTTCCAAAAGCCAGCAGCACTTCAACACTTTTGCAGGCTGCTTTCATGAAATGTACAACCGCACAAACTTATACGGAGCCGAGGCCTGGAGAGTGTACAGAGACAGGTGAAGAAGCTGCATGCCTTCATGATGCGACATCTGCGTTCAATCATGAGGCTAACCTGGAAGGACAAAGTGACGAATAAGGAAATACTCGAATGGATGGGGCTGCCCTCTATGGAAGATCTTCTGATCAAAAAGAATCTCTGGTGGACTGGACACCTCATGAGGATGTCATCAGACAGGCTACCAAAGCAGATCCTCTATTCTCAACTGTCTTCTGGCTACAGAAAGAGAGGGCGCCCTCATCTCCAGTTCAGGGATACCATCAAGAGAAACCTGAAGCTGAGAGACATTAAGACCGACTCATGGACACAACTCTCACAGCAGAGAGCTAAATGGAGAGCGGCAGTCAAGTAATGAAAGCAGTCTTTGTCGCATCGCGACCGACAGCATGATGATATATAATATATATACAATATATACAATATATACAATATATATAATATATAATATATATAATATATATAATATATATAATATATATATAATATATATAATATATAATATATATAATATATATAAAATATATAATGTATATAATATATATAATATATCAAATATATATAACATATATAATATATATAACATATCTTATATATATAATATAATAAATATATATATATATAATGTATATTATATATGTTATATATATTATATATGTTATATATATTATATATATTATATATTTTATATATTTTATATATATATTATATATATTTTATTTGGAGTCAGGTGGTGATAAAGAGTCGGCGGAGACACAGACCGACTATTAGCATATCAAAATTAGTTTGGTATGAAATGTTGGAGTCAGCGGAGGACACTGAGCAAAACATTAAGAGGCATTCTTTATTTAGATCCGCAAAATAAACTATATTTTGCATAATTGTCTGCTGCAACTGACGCTGGTCGCAGGGAGTGGTTAGTTCACATGGACGCTAAATGAGGGCGCCACTGAGATGACATAGGCGGTTATGCTATTTATATTCGTGTAAGTCCTTACACAGCATCTATATGCCGCATAAGCGTTCTCACCGTGAATATGGCCTATGCTGCCGACACGGCGTAAAGCAACCACCAATCAATCAATCAGCATTAGCATATGTGTATATATATATATATGTATATATAATACTTTCGAATTATATGAGCATAAATAATTAAAGTTGTCTGAATTATCCAAATTTTGACTGGTGGCCCTTGCACTGCTCACCCACCACACTAACCTTTCAAAACTTCCTGTGTCATTCACAGCGGAAACATATACATGTATATACAGTAAAACCTCTCTAAATCGACCGACCATGGGACCAACTTAAATGGTCCATTTAGGGAGGTGGTCGGTTTAGGGACTTAGAATATCCTTACAATGGTATTGATGGGACCCAAATAAAGCGATCGATACAGGGGAGTAGTCGATCTGTGGAGGTGATCGGTTGGAGAGGTTTTACTGTATATATCAACAGCTAGGTACAAAGTATTTTGTCAAAGGTACATAGTAGTAAGTGAGACAGGTGGGTAGTGATTGAGTAGATTTAATCTCTGGTAAGAAATGTGGGGGTGGGCCATGGTTACAGACAAAAGGAGTGCCACTGGTCGGGAGGGATTAGAAGCATTCATTTCCGCCTCCACGGGTCAATACTTGTATAATCCCTTAGATATCACAAAGTTGGACATATTGACCTGTATCTGAAACACTGAAAGATATCGTCCGGCAATCATGATATTCAACAATGGCAGGTAAACGACTTCTTATTTAAAGTTGGTGAACTGCTTATGCAACCCGACTGAGGTTGATGAACCGGTGGTAACACTGGCCACATCCGCCTGCAGAAACCGCATCCAAGTAACGCAGTCGGCGCCGAATTAGGCCGGGGTTGCGGGAGCACAGACGCAAGGGAGGCTAGGAGGGAGGGTTGGAGGGTGAGTGGGGGGAGGGCAGAAAGGGAGGGAGCGGGTGGGGGAGTGGGTGGAGGCAAAGGGAGGGAGGGTGGAGGTGAGTGGGGGAGGGCAGAAGGGAGGGAGCGGGTGGGAGGGTGAGTGGTGAGTGGGTGGGAGGGCAGAAGGGAGGGAGCGGGTGGGAGGGTGAGTGGGTGGGAGGGCAGAAGGGAGGGTGCAGGTGGGAGGGTCAGTGGGAGGGAGGGCAGAAGGGAGGGAGTGGGTGGGAGGGTCAGTGGGTGGGAGGGCAGAAGGGAGGGAGCAGTTGGGAGGGTCAGTGGGAGGGAGGGCAGAAGGGAGGGAGCGGGGTGGGAGGGTGAGTGGGTGGGAGGGCAGAAGAGGAGGGAGCAGGTGGGCGGGTCAGTGGGTGGGCAGAAGGGAGGGAGCAGGTGGGAGGGTGAGTGGGTGGGAGGGCAGAAGGGAGGGAGTGGGTGGGAGGGTTGAGTGGTTGGGAGGGCAGCAGGGACGGAGTGGGGAGGGAGGGTGTGTGGGTGGGAGGGCAGAAGGGAGGGAGTGGGTGGGAGGGTGAGTGGGAGGGAGGGCAGAAGGGAGGGATCGGGTGGGAGGGTGAGTGGGTGGGAGGGCAGAAGGGGAGGAGTGGGTGGGAGGGTGAGTGGTTGGGAGGGCAGCAGGGAGGGAGGGGGAGGGTGAGTGGGTGGGAGGGCAGCAGGGAGGAATGGGTGGGAGGGTTGGCGGGCGGGTGGACGGGGGGCAGAAGGGGGAGGGCGGGGGTGAGATGGGTTGGAGGGTGGGGGCTATAAGCAAGAAGCAGACCTTGCCACTCTACGAAACCCATTCAAGGGGAGCATGATGGGGAGCATGATGGAGACGCATGCGCACAGAGAGAGCTAGATGTCAATATATACTTGGTGTGCAGAAGTTAGCATTGGGATTCTAATGCCATATGCATATATATATATATGGATAGTGATAAGACCGTTATCGCATGTAATACGATCTGGGCCCCCCCCCCCACCCACACATGAGTGCACTGTACAAAGTCTGTATTATATATATATATATATATATATATATATATATATATTTACATATATATATATATATATAATATATATATATATATATATGCTCACTGGCGGAGGAGGTGGTTAGTGGTCACGTGACCGAAAATGTGTTACTTAGACGGAGAAAGATTTGGATGAATTGCCCGGTAGTTCAATATATGGACTTGGTGTTAATAAAAATCCATTGATCACTTTTTCTGGGTGCATATTGCCACTACCCATAGCAAATAAATCACTGTCAATTGCTAGGTAATTCCAGCATCTGTAAATTAAATAAGTATTGTATTAACGAGAAAAGAATTGCTTTAACCACACGCTACCTTTGCAGGCATGTAATATTTGAGAAAAGAAAAGATATCTCTTTCTTGCACATAAAATCAAGCGTTTCCCGTATATATGCGCACACAATCGCAACTTTCTCGGCACATTCCTCAATTTCTGAGTAAGTATTTACTATTAGGTGCATTTACAAGTATGCAGTAACACGCCCATACAGATAATTCTACCCAGTCTCATGCATTCTGCTATCAGTTATTACCAGTGTTGCATGGGTAAACACCAGTTCTCATCTGATCATCAAAGTTAGGTAACACGAGGTAGGTACATCAGTGCCTGGATGTGTCACCACCTGGGAATACAAGGTGTTGACGACAAGCCTGATCCAGGCTTATACTCTACTAAATGTGTAGTGGCTAAGTGATAGGCAAACCACTTAGGGAATGTTGAGGTCTCCTAGCAGAGTCCCCTAGTGGAAGACTTAAGGCACTGTGCCTTTAGATCTTTTTGCCCCTAGCAAATATACACCGGTAGAGCGCAGACCTCTCATGTGGGAGATCAGGTGTTCAGTTCCCAGTCGAGTCAAAGCAATGACTTATAAAATTGATACTTGTCACTTCCTAGCCTGGCACTCAGCATTAATAGGATAGGGCAAGGACTGGTTAGCTCAGTGTCAGGATAATGTGACTGAGTGCGATATGGAGTCAAAAAAGGTGCCAGTGGCCTGATTTCCCAGTGGGGAAGCACTATAAAGTCACCATGAATATGAACTGTCGCAAGTGAGTACCCATCCTGATATGATCTTAGATGTTGCAAGGACGTAAAACTCCAACAACCAACCCAATAGCAAACATACAGCTCACAGTGTGTTCTGGGGTGGACATCATTACTCAGATGTCGCTCGTCAGAATTGATTGTCGCAGAGCTTCTAGCCATGTTAATCAACCCAACATTGGCTAAGTGCTGCCCAACTGCTCCCTGCTGGGCACAGTAGTGGCTTCTGAAGGGATATAGTTGCTTAATTCGCGGTAGAGGCACAGTAGAAGCAATCTACGCAGGCTACTCTGATATAACAGATGGTTATATATCACAGTACTGCGTATGCTCATTGCTTTGTCCGTGCTATATGTGCACTGCTTTACTGGTGGTTATATATCGCAGTACTACGTATTCTCATTGCTTTGTCCGTGCTATATGTGCACTGCTTTACTGGTGTTTATATATCACAGTACTACGTATTCTCATTGCCTAGTCCATATTATATGTGCACTGCTTATCTGGTGGTTATATATTGCAGTACTACGTGTTCTCATTGCCTTGTCGGTGTTATATGTGCACTGCTTTACTGGTGGTTATATATCACAGTACTACGTATTCTCATTGCCTTGTCTGTGTTATATGTGCACTGCTTTAGTGGTGGTTATATATCACAGTACTATGTGTTCTCATTGCTTTGTCTGTGTTATATGTGCACAGCTTTACTACTGGTTATATATCACAGTACTGTGGATTCTCATTGCCTTGTATGTGTTATATGTGCACTGCTTTAGTGGTGATTATATATCACAGTAATATGTATTATAACTGCCTTGTCTGTGGTATATGTGCACTGCTTAACTGGTGGTTATATATCATGGGACTATGGTTGACGAAAACAAGCTGAACTCTGTTCCGGAATTCACCTACCTCGGAAGCACTATATCAAGTGATGGATGCATTGATGCTGAAATACAGAGGAGGATGGCCAATGCTAGCGCATCTTTCAGTCGACTACCCCAGAGACTCTGGAACAACCACCATGTGTCCATGCGGGTCAAAGGCAAGATCTACCATGCAATTGTGATATCCACCCTACTATACGGAGCCGAGGCCTGGACAGTGTACAGACGACAGGTGAAAAAGCTGTGTGCCTTCATGATGCGACATCTGTGTTCGATCATGAGGCTAACCTGGAAGGACA
Organism: Branchipolynoe longqiensis; assembly: GCA_030323885.1. NCBI lineage: Eukaryota > Metazoa > Annelida > Polychaeta > Phyllodocida > Polynoidae > Branchipolynoe > Branchipolynoe longqiensis. The sequence continues at coordinate 55,498,583 of CM059187.1, read as the reverse complement.
AAGTGACAAATAAGGAAATACTAGAACAGACAGGGCTGCCCTCTATGCAAGATCTTCCAATCAAAAAGAATCTCCAATGGACTGGACACTTCATGAGGATGGCATCAGACAGGCTACCAAAGCAGATCCTCTACTCTCAACTGTCTTCTGGTTACAGAAAGAGAGGGCGCCCTCGTCTCTGGTTCAAGGATACCATCAAGGATACCATCAAGAGAAACCTGAAGCTGACAGACATTAAGACCGACTCATGGACATCACTCTCACAGCAGAGAGCTAAATGGAGAGCGAAAGTCAAGTAATGAAAGCAGTCTTTGTTGCATCACGACCGACAGCATGATGATGATGATGATGATGATGATGATGATGATGATGATGATGATGATGATGATAAGCAATTATGCGAGTATAATTTTTTGTCCGGAAACCAATTACCTATGAATTGTCCCCCCGGTTCATAATAACCTGACACTACACTTCCTAACTGACACTCTTCCAGTCATCTACTGGTCAGGCCTTCTGCCTCACCTGGTGGCGCCACCTGTTGCGTCTTCCTCGCATGTCTCCGCCTCATGCCTGTACCACTCGCTCCAAAATTTTAGATATTATATATATATTGCTGGGATTGGTATAATATACATTCCTTTGATTTGAAGCATTGCCCTATTATATTTAAAATGATTAACTCTGTAGGTTCTTGAAGCAAAGACATGCCGAATTAATTCAGATGTGCATAATAATACCCTGCATAGGCTTTCTTAAAGCTCCTGTCATACATCACCGGATTGAGCAACCGACAGAATTGTCTAGTCCGGGAGTCATAAGTATCAAAATGTATTAAAATGTTTTAAAATGTTGCGATATCGGGTCAAAGGCCGCTGGACCAACGGACATGAAACGGACATGAAACGGACATGAAACGGACATGAAACGGACATGAAACGTACATGAAACGGACATGAAACGGACATGAAACGGACATGAAACGGACATGAAACGGACATGAAACGGACATGAAACGGACATGAAACGGATGGCCAACGGACGCATGGAGGTTAACAGGTACCTCTTGAGATGGCGTCTCCAGCAGGAAGCTACACTATAATTGTTTCTTCCTGCGACAGCCTCGTTTATCCCTGCCTCGGGCTGCTAGGGTCCCGGTCTCACGATCCGCAATAGGACCTAAATTTCATTGAAAGCATCACTGTAGTAAGGCAAGCATCCGAAGAAATTGTCCCACGGCGTCAGGTATTCACTATAGGTGGTTTCCAAATTCAAATTCCAAAGTGACAATGTTCGTGACATTGGTGATGGTTAGGGCCGGTAGTGGCCGCCAACTGTCCCAGTGGGTTGGTCACCCATAAAGTAGTAAAAGCATAGCATAATAATGCCGAGGGCCTGGCTAGGAAGCGACAAGTATCACTTTTCAAGTCATTGGTTTGACTCGACCGAGGTTCGAACCCACGAACGCATGTGCATGGATCCCCCGATCTCCCAAAGTACCAGACGGATGCTCAACTCATTCGGCCATCCCATCTAGTCATTACAATTGCACTTAATTGTATTGCATATTGGCATGTAAAACAGCGATTCAGCAGACAACATGATGGAAGACCCATTTCCATTAATGGAATAGTTTCCTTAGTGAATTATCTAGTTCTTCAAAGCAAAATCTAAAATTTAAAAAGCCATGTGCAATTTCAATTGTGATTAATGTGTCTTCCTCAGTCCTCTGCTCCTTATCCGGTTCTAGTAATGCCAAGCACCGGGCTAGGTAGTCACAGATATTAATTTGTTTAAGTCTTCGATGACCAGAATGTGTATTTGTGTGAGTTCCACTTATATACAAAAGCAAATGCACCCTATTTGAATAATTATATGAAATATTGAAACGAGCAGGATGCAAAAAGGCGAAGGCACATTATGCATTATTCATCAGTGCCCACTTGTCCTTAAAACAAATGTGTGTAGTGTGTATGTGTGTGATTGTGTATGGGTGTGTGTTAGTGTGTATGTGTGTATGGGTGTGTGAGTGTGTATGGGTGTGTGTGAGTGTGCACGGGTGTGTGTGTGTTTTATTGCTTTTTGGTTGTTTGAGTTTTACGTCCTGGCAACATCTAAGGTCATATCAGGATGGGTACCGACTTGTGACAATGCACACTCATGGTGACTTTATAGTGCTGCCCCACTGGGAAATCAGATTGCTGGCACCATGACCCGATATCTCACTCAGTCACATTATCCTGACACCGAGGGAACCAGTCTTTGCCCTATCCTATTAATGCTGAGCACCAGGCTAGGAAGCAACAAGCATACATTTTTAAGTCATTGGTTTGACTAGACCGGGAACCAAACTCTCGATCTCCGAGGCCCACACGAAGCCTATATATACTCTACCGATTCGGCCTCCACGCCAAGTGTGTGGGTGAATGTGCGAGTGTGTGAGTGTGTGTAGGATGATATTTTAAATGAGTGGGAGAAGATAAAATGCCGAATCCATTATTGCGTTTGCTGTACTATGCAGAGAATGCTTTTTGTGAATACGTAATGTCTTCTATCACAAACTAAGGAACATTCCTACCTTAAGGCCGTCTCCACAATGAACGTACTTTTCTTTTCTAAAGACTTGCCTTGAAATGTTTTTTTGTGTTCTTTCAAGACAGGCAGATGGAGAAGAAAGAGAGACAGGCTGACACCTAGCGGGCAGTGTCGGTTTGATTCCTTATTCAATTTAGTTTGGTGCATTGGAGTTTAGCAGTCATGCAATATTGTAGGTCATATCAAGAACAGTCCCCAACTGGAAATAATGCACACTTATAGTGGATTTATAGTGCTGCAACTCTGAAGCTGTTGGTGACCAGACGGGATGGCTGAATGAGTAGAGCGTCCGTCTCCCGTGTTGGTAGATCGTGGGATTCGAACCCACGGGTTCGAACCCTGGTCGAGTCAAACCAATGACTTAAAAACGGATACTTGTGGCTATCTAACCATGTGCTCGGCATTATTAAGATACGGTAGAGATTCGTTGGCTCAGTGTCAGGATAATGTGACTGAGTGGGATATCAGCTCATTGTGCTGGGCACCTGATCTCCCAGTTGGGCAGCACCATAAAGTCACCATGAGTGTGCATTCTGTCATAATTCGCAACCCATCCTGATATGACCTTAAATGTTGCCATGACATAAAACCTCCAACAACCAACACTGACGTTATTGGCACCAATATCCCACAAATCACATAATCCTGACACTGATCCAACCAGCCATTGTCCTTATCGTAGTGATGCCGAGCAACATGAAATGGAGTGATAGGTATCAATTTGATAAGTGTTAAGTTAAATCGGCTATAGGCAATTAATTGGGTGAGCTTCGATTGGAGATTGGTTCAACGTTGGCAGTATGTTTGCGGTCTGATGGCGAGGGCAGACTGGTGTCCAACCAGCCATTGTCCTTCTCGTAGTGATGCCGAGCAACATGAAAGGAGTGATAGGTATCAATTTGGGAAGTGTTAAGTTAAATCGGCTAGAGGCAATTAATTGGGTGAGCTGCGATTGGAGATTGGTTCAATGTTGGCGGTATGTTTGCGGTCTGACGGCGAGGGCAGACTGGTGGATACATTGGGAGGAGCTGATGGCAGCAGGCTGAGTTGGTGAGATTCAACAGACAATGGACTCCGGCGAATGGCACTGAGCCAGAGAAATCAATGGCACCGGGTGAGTATGTGTGATTGTGTGCGATTGTGTGTGATTGTGTGTGATTATGTGTGATTGTGTGCGATTGTGTGTGAGTGGGTGTGATTGTGGGTGATTGTGTGTGATTGTATGTGATTGTGTGTGATTGTATGTGATTGTGTGTGATTGTGTGCGATTGTGTGCGATTGTGTGCGATTCGGTGTGATTGTGTGTAATTGTGTGTGATTGTGAGTGAGTGTGTGTGATTGTGCGTGATTGTGTGTGGTTGTGTGTGATTGTGCATGATTACGTGTGACTGTGTGTGAGTGTATGTGTGATTGTGTGTGATCGTGTGTGATTGTGCCTGATTGTGTGTGACTGTGTGACTGTGGGTGATTGTGTGTGATTTTGAGTGAGTGTGTGTGATTGTGCATGATTATGCATGATTATGCATGATTGTGTGTGATTGTGTGTGATTGTGTGTGACTGTGTGATTGTGTGTGATTGTGAGTGAGTGTGTGCGATTGTGCATGATTGTGCATGATTGTGTGTGATTGTGTGTGATTGTGTGTGATTGTGTGTGATTGTGTGTGACTGTGTGTGATTGTGTGTGATTGTGTGTGAGTGTTGTGTGAGTGTGTGTGACTACTTGTATGTAAATACGTGTATGAACGTGTGTGAGTGTGAATATGTGTGAGTGTGTGTGATTGCATATGAGTGTGTGTGAGTGTGTTGATTGATTGATTGATTGATTGGTGTATTTCTTGCCGTTTCGGCAGTATTTACGTCGCGTCGGCAGCATAGGCCATATTCATGATGGTGTGAGTGTGTATGTGCGGGTGAATATGTGAATGAGTATGTATGAGTGTGTAAGTGAGTGTGTGTGATTGTCTGTGAGTAGGTGCATAAGTATGTGTTAGTGTGTGAGTGTATGTGAGTATGCGTATGGGTTAGTGTGTGAGTGTATGTGAGTTTGTGTATGAGTATGTTTTAATGTGTGGGTGTGGGTGAATGTGTTAAAGTGTATGTGAGTGGGGGGGCGAGTGCATATGTGAGTGCCTGTGAGTGTACATATATGAGTGTGTGTTAGTGTATTTGTGTGTGAGTGTATGTGTCTGTGTGCAAGTGAGTGTGTGTAAGTGTGTGACTGTGTGTGAGTGCATGTGCATGAGTGTGTGTTAGTGTACGTGCATGAGTGTGTATTATTGTGAGTGTCTGTTAGTGTATGTGTCTGTGTGTAAGTAGATGTGTGTGAGTGTGTGAGTGAGTCTGATTGTATTGTATGAGTGTGTGTGAGTGTGTGTGAGTATGAGAGTGTGTTAGCGTGTTTGCATGTGTGAGTATGTGTGTGAGTGTATGTGTACAAATATATGTTAGTGTGTTTGTGTGTGAGTGTATGTGTAAGTATCTAAGTGAGTGTGTGTTGTGTGTGAGTGTATTTGCATGGGTGTGTGTTAGTATATTAGTGTATGCGTGAATGTGTGATAGTGTATGTGTTTGAGAGTGTGTTAGTGTTTGTATGTGTGAGTGTGTGTGTCCCTGTGTAAGTGAGCTTGTGTGTGTGTCCGTGTGTCAGTGTGTTAGTGTTTGTATGTGTCTGCGTGAGTGTCCGCATGTCAGTGAGTATGTTACATTGTTAGTGTGTGTGTGTGTGTGAGTGTGTTTGTCTGTATGTATATAAGTGAGTGTGTGTGAATGGGGCAGCTGGTGGAGGGCTCTGTGCCTGTGAAGCTGCCCCCGGGGCTGGGTGGGTGACAGGTGCTGGCTGTTGATCCAGGAGGAGACATATTACCCTGCAGACTATGGTGAGCAGCTCAGCGGACATCTCATGTCTGTCGCTGACTACTGATTACTGATTACTGAGTCATGCATAACAGGCTATGGCAGCATGCTGCTACCAGTGCTCGAGAGTGACACCGAGCTAACCAGCCCTTGCCCTATCCTAATAATGCCGAGCACCAGGCTAGGAAGCGACAAGTATCAATTTCTAAGTCATTGGTTTGACTCGACCGGGAACCGAACTCGCAAACTCCCGATCTTCCGCACACGAGGCCTGTGTTCTACCGTTTCGGCCACCGCGCCCGGTCAACAGGCAAGGAAGATGTGACTGATGGATGGCATATGAAAGAGATGCATGTGCACTGCATGGCAACTGGATTGATGGCTATAATCATAAATAATCATTGAAGGTTTCCCCACTAGCTCAAGAGGGCCTTTCCCCGGTAGTTCAGGAGAGCCCTCATATGGGGCAGATCATCATGAAATTAGCGCCATTGGCTTGTATTTCCATAGAGCTGTTTTAATCGAGGAGTTTAATTACACATTAATATCACTTGATCGCTTCAGCAGTATTATTACAGTTCCATTAAAAGTGTAACTGATCTGTCCGGTTATTAGCTAATTTGTAGCTAGGAATGAAACCTGAGTAGGCTAACCTAACCTAATCCGGGGACTGGCGCAACAAATTTCCTCGAGCCAACCTTCATTCTTCCACAGTTAATTTCCACACACATATGCATACATTTAACGTGGTCTGTCCACCATTCAGCTTTGCAGGATGCACTTATTGCGGATTCATACCAAACTATATGAAGACACATAATGACTAAGTCTGGTTCTGCAAAAAGGTAAGTACTGTAATTAAAACTATGGAAAAAGACATGGTACTTATATCCTATACCACCAATCCATCCTCCTTTTGCTATACTAATTAAACAACACAATTACATAATGAAGTAGCGATCTCCGTACTCACTATCACAAACCCCGTTATAACACCGATTTAACTAGAATCCGGATATAACGCAATGATTCATTGAACACAGAATTCTTTAATTCAAAGGTAATTCAGTGAACTGAACCCCGATTTAAGCGGACCCCGCTGTTTTCGCGATGACGTTGTATGGACCCCAACGATTTCTGACAGCAGCTACACACTATTTCTGACAGCAGCTACACACTATTTCTGACAGCAGCTACACACTATGTCAAACGTGCCACCGCACATTCCGAGCACAAATTGGACTCATCAGTCATCGACGAGTTCAAACCAAATGATGAGTTGTCATCGTCACCACTGATGGACAACCAAGAGAGATAAGACATAGTATGGATATTCAGAAAGGCACCCAAGGTGCTCCTGTAGGTGAGCCATGTTTAAAGCACCGCCAGAGGGAGCCTCTGTGTAAAATAACATCTCCTCATTACCTGCCAAGTGGGTGGTGTGGTTTTCTTTGTGTGTTTTTTTCTGTTGCCAATTCAACCTCTGGAATACAGCCAGAGATTGCAGCAGGCGTGTGGGTGATGTGCATGTATAATTAAGCCGGTAGTTCTGAGGCCATGTTGTGTAATGGAGTCAATGGCGAGGTTAGCGGAAGAAAAAGAAACCCACAACTGAAAAGCTAAGGAGGAAGCGCTACATACCACCCTTACCTGCCTCCATCAAGGGAGAGAACCACCCCCTGAGTGCATTGGGTGTCAGTGCCCACTAACACTCATACACGCTATGTTCGAATGTGTAGATTGTGTGGCCTTACTTAAACATTGCTTTAATGTAAATAGCTTGTGAGTCATTTTTACAAAATCTTAAATTCCCCAAATCTAAAGCCCCTGTCACACATCACCAGATTGGAGGAAACGGAAAGAAACTGAACAAAGTCCAGTTTGTGTCCATACAAGTTTTGAACATGCGCAAAACTTGGAACGGATGCCACCGGATTGACGTCTACGTTTCTTGTCCAGTTTGAGTCCATTTAGTCCGCTTACCATCTGTTGGCTATCCGTTCATGTCCGTTTCATGTCCGTTTCATGTCCGTTTCATGTCCATTTCATGCCTGTACGTCCAGCGGCCTTTGACCCGATATTTCAACATTTTGACACATTTTAATACATTTTGATACTTATGATGCCCGGACTAGACAATTCTGTCCATTTCTTAATCCGGTGATGTGTGACAGGGGCTCAACTGGGCTATATAATCTGATCATCTCTTGTAATTCTGACGTTCATTTGTGAATTAGATTTCGCTGTTGGTTAACACTGACAGCAAGTCTAATCACTTCAAAATTGCATTGGAGATGGTTTTTGCTAACATTTGATATGGATCTAACAGGTTTGGAATTTGATTTATATTTCAAGGTAGGTATGTTAGTGTGATTGACAAGACTGACTAAATAGATAGCACTAGTTTGTAGTCATGACACGGCCTTAAACCATCAGCCATCAATTAACCTCCAGAATTATAGAAGGGTGCAGCAGTTCCATTCTAAATTGCAAAAAAAAGATATGTATGATGTGATTAAGGGGAAAATATAGCCTTTGCCAATCAGTAGTGGATAGGTAAGTAAAATCTTTATTTAGTTATATCTATATTAGATATTATATTCCCTATTCACCGGGGTATTAAAGTGTCCCTGACTGCTAGATTGTGAAAGACAAATAGGAAGCTCTATCGTGTAAGGATGTACAAGTGTGGTAGAGGTCGTATATCTCATATCGCATTATGATATCCAACTAATTTGAGTTTTAGCAAAAAATAAAAATGGTACGATTACCTACAATCTGAAATGTAATCACATAGTCCGATGGTTTTGAGTTTCTCTCATTTTCTGAGATAAACACATTAGGGTGATCATTATAATATACCCTACTTTCACTTGAAGTAACTTTTATTTTAAATAGCTAACTTTTGAGATATTTGAAGTGCAAACAAGCTAAATTAGTCTTGGCACACTTGCCAAAACTCTGACACCATAGGTTTCTGCAGTAATAGGTTCTATTAAATTGCCTCAGTATTCCCTCCTTTGTGGTGACAAATGTTTAACAAGTGCACCAGTATTTAAGCTAGATATGTAGAATCAAATTGAGATACTTATTTTGATTTTGAAAATTTGATGCTTCATCGGACTATTCACCTTTAATATCTGTCCTTAGGACACCGCAAATATATGACCTCTCTGTACTCCCATCTCCTCCATCTTGCTTAATTCCCTTGTTTTTCTGGCTAATCGTAAAGGTCACAGCTCTTCCATGCCCTCCATATATATTCACAGCCACAGAAGCCTGCCACACAATGTACGACAATTTGCATTGAGTGTCCCTTTTTTTTTCTTTCTTTTTTTTGGGGGGTTAGTTGTTTAAGCAGGGGAAATTTCAGTCATAGACGACTGGTCTTCCTCATTCCACTGCTGGTTGATAGAAAGCCCGAGCCTACACTTTTACCGACCCAAAGGATTTTTAACCTCCCACACCACATAGACATGGTATGAGAGCAACCGGCCTTTGATGACGCTGTAAGTTATACACAGCAGTGGAAATCCAAATTGACAGAGCTGGGGGCACGGGGAATTGAACCGCCAACCCTCAGATTAGGAGTCTGACCTAAAAAAAAGTCAGACACTCTAACCACTCCACCACAGAGAACGCCACGCATTAATGGGATTAAATTGTATATTATCCGTACATTTTCACTACCGTGCCTGGCGCTGGGTATTGCTAGGATATAGAACTGACTGATTGTATCCGTGTTAGGACTGTGTTGTGAATGGCACGGTGCCTCGGTGTGGCAGTACTATGCAACTATCAAGTTGCTAGTTATGCTGTTGTGACTCCGGATACAAAACTCCAATGATCTACTTGCGCCACTTGAATATCATGAAAATCAATCGTAATAAATCCAGATCCTCAACAATTGCATAAGTGGCTCCTTGTTGCCCATAATTGAGATGCAGTGTGGACACTTTATCGCCAACATCGATAAATTTCAGTCATAATTTGGCCTGAATCTAGATATCGAGTTCATTGGGATTTCTAGGCATATTATGGTGCAGTATGTTGTGGCCTATAGTGAGTGCCCTGGTTATCTTTTGTGTGTTCAATTCATGTACTCCATCAGATCACTGCAGCTTAGAAATATTTTTCTCAATACACACTGGGCTCAGTGACCGAATCGGTAGAACGCGAACATCGCATGCGGGATATCGGAAGTTTGGCTCATGGTCGAGTCAAACCGATGACTTATAAAATTGATACTTTCACTTCCTAGCCTGGCGCTCGACATTAATAGGATAGGGCAAGGACTGGTTAGCTCCATGTCAGGATAATGTGACTGAGTGTGACATTGGATCATGGTGCCCTTGGCCTGATTTCCCATTTGGGCAGCACTATGAAGTCACTCTGAGTGCGCACTGTCACAAGTCGGTACCTGTCCTGATATGATCTTTGATGTTGCCAGGATGTAAAACCCCAACAATCACCCAACCTTATTTTAAGCATACCTAGGTTCAATGTGAACAAAACTAAGTTAATCGGGTGTTCATAGTATCTTTGACCTGCTTGATAAAAACTAGATGGATGATATCTCTTTGATAACAAATTATTTAGGTATGATATCGATGAACAAACCATTTTTAACTTTAGAATCTTTTTACTGGGTTTGTGTTTCTTCTAAATTAATATTGATCAGATTCATCTCGGGATCGCTTTGAAAAGAAACTACATCGTTGGCACCGATTCTGAAAACGTGCTAATACTTAATAATAAACAAATAATCAATAATATTGAAATAATGTTCTCTCTCATGGAAATAAATAATCAAATAGGACCAGACGGGATGGCCGAATGAGTTGAGTGTCCGTCTCCCGTTCTGGTACGTCGTGGGATTCGAACCCTGGTCGAGTCAAACCAATGACTTAAACATTTAAACTTATCACTAGCCTGGCGCTCAGCAATACTAGCATCGAGTTGGTACCCGGATCTGTGGCTGTGCAAGTAGGCTGAAGGGAAATACGATACAGACACAAAGAAAGAGAAAGTAAGATTGAATAGGGTAAGGGAAGGCAAGCCTTCTACCTGTATTTTTATAGTACATAGGTTCCCTGGTAGGGTGTCACACCACCCCTGTCACCCAATAGGAGAACAGCATTTCTAGTCCCCATGGCAACCGGTAGTCTGCCCACTACCAGTAGCTGCCTGGTCACTACCAACACTGCTCTGGCTGCTCCTCACAGCCTGATTGCATTGACCCCTACTGGAGTGGGTTGACCCCTACTCAGGCAGAAGGGCCAGGTCCTGAGTGCCACTGCACTCAACCTGCCAGCACTCACTATGAACTCAGTATGTAACCCAACCAATACATATATATACATATACATACCTATCTGACTTCGAATCAACTGGCTAGGCATACGAATAACACACCACATAATAGCACCCCATCCTCGGTATATAGGAATATTTTACACTAGGATAGGGCAAGGAGCAGTGGAATGAGGAAGATCAATTGTTCGCGATTGAAATAGCCCCTGGTTAATCAAGTAATGAACAAAATAATAATGGTGTTAGTTCGGGTATGTTTACAATTCTAAGGGCTTCTTGTAGTTGGTAGCTATTTTCTGAGGCCAATAAATTTATTTGAACTGCTTTAGATTAGGGCAACCCTGCCTGGAGTTCATGTTATGAAAGCATCTGTAATTGGTGATCGCTGAATTAATCTGTCAGTCAATGGGTCAATGTGTTAATCGGTGATTGCTGAATCGGTGTCAGCCAATGGGTCAATGTGTTAATCAGTGATCGCTGAATCGGTGTCAGTGAATGGGTCAATGTGTTAAACAGTGATCGCTGAATTGGTGTCAGCCAATGGGTCAATGTGTTAATCAGTGATCGCTGAATCCGTATCAGTCAATGGATCAATGTGTTAGTCGGTGATGTCTGAATCGGTCTGTCAGTGGGTCAATGTGTCAATCATTGATCGCTAAATCAGTGTCAGTCAATGGGTCAATGTGTTAATCAGTGATCGCTGAATCGGTCTCTCAGTGGGTCAATGTGTTAATCGGTGATTGCGGATTGTCAGTCAATGGATCAATGTGTTAATCGGTGTTCGCTAAATCGGTGTCAGTCAATGGGTCAATGTGGCAATCGGTGATGGCCGAATTGGTCTGTCAGTGCGTCAATCACTGAATGACTGACCCGTCAGCTGGTGAAACGGTGAACTGTCTAACCGCGGGGTGAGTGCTTGGTGCGAGGTGCCGCCGTGTGGTGGCGCTTCTTCCCGCCTCCACCAGGTTGAGGGACAGGTCCGAGATGAGCTTTACTCCTCCTGGTCCCACGCCTCAATACACCTAATGACGGGAGAGTCTGACCTTTCAAAAATGAACCTGGCGTTGGCTAAGTACTGTGCGGATGTTGCGCGCACCATAAAGTAGGCAATTCTTTGGCTAGAGCGCAGACTTCCCGTGCGGAAGGTCGGAGTTCGAATCCCAAGTTAAGCCAATGACTCAGAACATTGAAACTTGTCATACCTAGCCTGGTGCTCGGCATTAAGAGGATAGGACAAGGACTGGTTATACACACACACATATAGATGCTGTATCAGCCATTATATGACAATAATAACGCAGGAAGCTTCCATCTGCTCCTCAGCCCTAACTCTTCCCCTCAGTCATCGACTGGCGGAGCCTTGTTCTAGTCATCTACTGTTACAGCCCAGTCAACCTCAGATCGGTTCGGGGCGCCACCCGTCTGTGCACGCACCACTGCCCCCCACCCACCCACCCACATACACTCATTGAAACGCCAAAATTATAGTTACTCTTAGATTGAGAAACACAAAGCGGTGAATGGGTTGAGTAGCATATTCCTTGGCTAGAACATTAAGGTTTTTACATTTTTAAAGAACTGCACGACAAGTGAGATGAGGAGTGTTGAAAGTGGCCGTAGGTGGCGCTAGTGTCGCGGTTTGGCTGCAGGGACAGTGGCAACCCTGAAGAAAATTAATAATTGACAAATATGAGTGAATAAAAAATTACATATAAATGAAAAATGTACATAATATATAATGGTAGATCTATAAGTTATTTATATTCGCATAATTGTTTACCCCGCATATATATATTATTACACACAACTGAGTTAATTCATTCACGGCTAAGCGACGTAGAAAGGACAGTAGTTTACACTTGGCCCGGGGTTGGGGCTGGGGACAGTTTGCTTTCGATCCATCATTCCATATTTGAAAGCTTTCCATGCAAATATCCAGCCTGTGATAATCGATCCTCTGTGTGGGCTCATATCCTGCTGGAGGCCTGTCTGCATCCGTCAAGTATGGCAATAATCCATTATTGGGAAAGTCCCCGCATAAAACTAAAGACAGGCATACAATTACAAGAGTTCAAGCCAGTTATGTACTCGTAGAGGTTAAATGCGGTTATACCTTTACAGGGATTCACCTATAGGGTTCAAGATGGCAATACACCTATATAGGTTTAAGACGGCAATACGCCTACTGGGATTCAAGCACCCATATATCTAGATAGATTAAAGGCAGGCAGGCATACACCTAGAGGGCTGCAAAACAGTCATACGAGAGTTTAAGACAGGGTTTGAAGTCGGCATATACCCATAGGGGCTCAAGACGGACAGGAATATAAGCCAACCATCTTTATGTAAAGTTATCAGGTTGATGTTTATCAATACTTTATCTACTAGAGTAATCTTATCATAAATTGATAACTTTGGAGATATTTGAAGTTAAAGAATACAAGCACAAATTCAGTATACACAGAATAATGTTGAACATTTGTGGTGTTCTCTGTGGCGGAGTGTTTAGAGTGTCTGACTTTTTTCTAGGTCAGACTCCTAATCTTAGGGTCGGCGGTTCGATTCCCCATGCCCCCAGCTCTGCCAATTGGGATTTCCACCACTGTGTATAACTTACAGCGTCATCAAAGGCCAGTTGCTCTCATACCATGTCTATGTGGTGTGGGAGGTTAAAAATCCCTTGGGTTGGTAAAAGTGTAGGCTCGGGCTTTCTATCGACAAACTGTCTAATTGTGAAAACAAGCCTATTCAGGCTTATCCATGATAGGTAGTATAAATCTTCAACAACAACATCACGGTTATCGGCAGTGGATGGCTCAATTAAATTTAATTTAATTAAAATAATATTCATTCCACCCAACAATAAATATGTAACAAGTGCACCCGTATGTATAATTGATATAAATAGGGTCGAATCTAGGCGTGCTTTGGTTTTGAAATGTTGATGCTTTCATAAGATTATGCCACTTTAAATAAGTTATTGAACAGAATTATCGTCAACGCAGTTCATACTAGTCATAGCCATCGATTGTTTGAAATGGCCTGTACATTCTCTCAGTGGGAAACGGTTTCTACAGCACTTCCGGTTCCGCTACATTAGTTCTGGTGGTGTAAGCCTGTGGCCTGAATAGTTGAGTTATGCCATTAAAGTAAAAGTGACTTCAAACTAATGCAAAACTAAATTAAGGTAGCTTCATCAGAAGGACGGCTGGTGGTGGAAATCCTCTATAAGACCTTTTCCATGGGGGCATGCTGCACAATCAGCTCAAACCGACATTATTTGTTCCATTGACGCCAACGGGATTGATGATATGTGGATATGTTCTATTGTAATAATGCCGTTATTATTTTATTATGGATTTAATGCTGAATAATCCGATGAAAACATCAAATTTTCAAAACCAATATAATTATCTTAATTTGATTCTACATATCTAACTTGGACATACTCAGTCATACTCAGGGATGATCCAAACTCCAGGCCTGTCCATTGCCTTGTATTATTAGGAAATGGTCAATGGGAGTGAGGTCGATAGCCATGCTCGTGCCAGCCCAGGAGCGACTCGCATGGACTTTGCCAACTGTGTGCAAGGCCAGGTCATCCAGGCCATTGTAGCGCCAGCAGAACCGGGCTAGTGTAGTGTTACCAGTGCGTTAACGCTACCGAACCTCCGTTAAATAATATTTATATAATATATTTATATAACACGTTGTCGTCCCACCTCTTACTTTACCTGCTCTGTTTTCTTCCTTTCTTCACTGAGCCTTGGAAGATAATATTGTCCAGATTTGCTGAACGGGAAATATGGAAACATTCGCTGCATTATATATTTATTCATAGTCTAAGCCTGGATTAGAGCTTCATCTCTACCAGAATTGTTCTCTTTTGAAACAATTACTGAGCCCCGATTACTCTACAATTGATATATTATGTAACGTTTAAAGCAGTTATGCAAATATTATTCATGTATGTAATGATCCTGCTTATTATTATTATGTTATTGTCTTCTATTATTGCTCCTGAAACCTCCTTTGATATGCTCCTTATTAGTCTGGGTTACTGGAGGCTGGGGTGCGGCCTGAAGAGTGGGAGGGACTGCTCCCCTGCAGCTCCCCTATTTCGCGGAGGCGGAGACAGAAGTAGTATATAATGGTTCTTTATTCAATCAGATTCATGTACGGTTCAAGTCAGGAAAGGTCAAATTTGGGTGCTAGTCTAGATGTTGGTTCAGTTCCTCGGGAGCTCGGTCCCGTGGACCGGAACCGAAGCCTCAACCCTTCCGTCCTGTTCATTAGAGGTGTGGGCGGGTGGGTGAAGAAAGGTGGTGAAGTTGTTTGGTCGGCACCTTGAGGAGTTGTGGGCTGTGGAGGCAGTTAGGTTCGAATCTGGTCATGTGATCTCTTTGGCGGGAGTTTCAAGTCTGGCTCCTCCTGTAACCGGGCAGCGTAGTTCCACCGTCCCTGCTAGGCGGCGCCAGTGGTGTAGGGGGCCAGGGTTAGTTTGTTCATATTACAGTAGGTGGAGTCTGGTCGGTGTGTCGTTTTGAGCCCTCCTGCCTCCACCCCGCGAATTAATCATGCTACGTTAACATGCACAATTCCTCTTCTGCCCTCCAGGTGGCTCCTCAATCCCTCCCATCTGCCCATTCCGCCACCGATTTTGCTCAATGAAATGTAACGGCAGGTCTTAAGAGCCAACCAGAGTCTTAGGCTCGATCCATATACTTCTGCCTTGTCTCCTATTTGTTATTGAAGGGATTAATAATAAACTTACTCCAATTAGGGAAGCTCCCACTCTGTGTTAGCCGTCTGAGGAGAACACCTCTTTCAGCTATAAGAGCCGTGACTGAATTACCACATCGAGACCGGCCGGTGACGTCATTACTCGATGTGGGCATTCAGGGATGTGCATGGTGCAGGTTGTTGAATGGAATGGGGCCTAAGATCGTTGCATACTGATAATGCCTTAATGAGTATGGATGCATTGTCAACAGCATCAATCACTTAGATGTGGTTCTGAGAAGTAACATGATCTAACTAATCATATAAAGGTGATGTAAAACCAACATCCCCGCCCAGTGAGATGGATTTGGTATTAAATGACGTGGCACTCTCCTGATAAGGCTGCCGAGATCGCTTAAACAGCATCTATGTTGTAGATGTTATTGTGTAGGAGGTTTTTTTTCTTGCATGTCTTTGAGACTTTCCTTTTACCGTCTTGGCTATTCTTTTTCTTTTCTTTGGGTGTCCTGATTCTAAATCGCATTACAAGATGTCTCTTTAAAAATGTTTGTTAAAAAAGACTTTGCATGAACTTCCAGCACAAAATATTTGCTTTTTATTTTTTGTCAGTGACGAAAGAAGAGTTGGTAGTTGTTATCGTGAAGAATAAACCTAACTTAAAAAGCTTACCCTCCTTTATTTTTTTTATATATTTTTTTAAATTCTGTTTCTAATTTAGATTACAAGATCTTTCTTTAAAAATGCGTGGCACTTTTGATGGCTTCTATTAGACTCTCTATGTAAAAATATGTTATGCATAAAGAAATTATGCGCATATAATAGACTACATCACGGTTCCAGCGGCGCAGTGCATTGTGGGATGGGTCAGAGCAAAACAACCCCCCCAAAAGCACATGGCACATGCTAATACACTGGGTGCAGCTATATGAAATGTGCTAGTTTCAGCTCATCTCAGCTCTTGTTTTAAACATAGAATACTAACTAAAAATATATATATAATCAATTAAGATATTAATCTGTTATCCATCATTGCATTTACATCAATATAATCAGCACATCTTATGCCATGTGCATTTAGATTTAGAAAGATCTAGGCACTCAGACTAGTGTTAGAGCCACAGCCAGAGTACTCAATGAATTGTCAATGGCAGTGAGTAATCTCCATACAGAAAAAGTAAAATATTGATAAAACCACACCACCTAGGCACAAACCGCTTGGAACACATATAGAAAACAGGTTTACCAAAAGGATTATATTAAATTGATAAGGTTAGGGTTTGGGATTTCTATTAATTTTGAATAAAACTGACTTTTTCAATGTGCGCATAGGCAAACTCAGTGGCCATACGCCTTTGCTTTGCTCCCAAGGCCGTTTTCAGCGCATGCGCAGTCGGAACCATGATGTAGTCTATTAAGGAATTATATATTGGTTTTAATATATTTAAGATTGAACCCGCGCCCTGAAAGGGGTAACGTGGGGGGGTAAGTTAGGGCAGCTTGAGGGACCTGGATACCACTTTGCTCTGCGCTATGCAGGGTAGTATTCAGTCTGTCCGTTCCCATTCCATTTCACCGGAAAATGTTCTTTTAAAGTTGCATAGTCCGATGGTTTTGGGTTTCTCTCATTTTCTGAGATAAACATATTAGCGTGATCATTATAATCTACCTTACTTTAGTTTGAAGTAACTTTTATTTTAAATTGCTAACTTTTGAGATAATTGAAATGGAAACATGCTAAATTAATTTTGGCAAGCTTGCCAAAACTCTATCACCATAGGCTTCTTCAGTAGCAGGTTCTATTAATTGACTCAGTATCCCCTTATCTGTGATGACAAATGTTCAATAAGTGCACTAGCATCTAAGTTAGATATGTAGAATCAAATCTAGATAATTGTTTAGGTTTTGAACATTTTATGTTTTTCATCGGACTATGCAGCTTTAAGTAAATAAATAAGGTAGGTCTTTTATCAGCCAGCCAGAGTATTTTCTGAGTCAACAGGTCAAGTGCAGTGTCTTAGGTTTGTAGTGGAATAATTAAAGCCGGGTAGTCTGATGAAATGATCAATTTTTCAAAACCAAAGCCATTATCTAGATGTTATTCTACATGTAAATAATATAAGTATAGATACTGTTGCACTTATATTTTTGTTAGGATAATAATCGTCACACCACGAAAGACGCGTCAGGTGCGAGGCAGCATGTTATTTATGGGTTGTATAACTGCCAAAGGAATTATACCAGTACATATGGGTGGAATTGGATCAGATATTATTATTGTGTGTTTCTGGTGTTACGATTATTATCCTGTGAGAACTCACAGCCATGTGTGTTGCGGCCCTGTCCACCCATCACTGCGTCCTAATGTGCTGCAAAGGTGCTGCACTGTGCTGTTAAAAGGCCCCAGTGCTGCGGATCGGCCTCACTCGCTCCTGCATTTACAGAGTCAGAGAAACACAAACAATACTTGCCTTCAAAAATGCATATAGAACCCACCTGGTTATTCAGGCCCTTGAATGACTATTGCAGTAATTACTAACAAAACCCTGGGATCCTGCCCCCCCCCCCCGCATCCTCCCTTGCTCCCCTATGGGTTGTTCCCCCCGGCCTCCCACCCCAATGGGAACCCCTGCCACCACCCTTAACCATCAAGAACAAACCATCAACACACCGAACATCCTACACAACTATCAACCTGTTTAAACACATTGAACACTATATAAGACAGACAAAATGTATGGTCAACTATAAACTTACCTTGTTTTATTAGAGAAAAATGTAACCCACAATGATTGTTGAGTTGCCCCGAGTATACACTTTCTAGTCAGTGCTGCTCCCCATTCCTGAATTAACTACAGTGACTGGTGCTGTACATTATACAGCAGGAGCCACTCCCTTAATTCTATAGGATTGGTGCTGTAATACAGCACTGATCAAACTTAGATTATTTACACTGTCAACTGCAATAGTAACATGGCCGGAAGACCAGTGCCCCATCGCTGACAAATGTCATATTCAGATGAATAAATACTTTACCAAAATAAAAATAAATAAAAGGAATGTGTGGGCTAATTGTGTCTCTTACCCTTAACTGGGTAGATGCAATCTTTAAGACATTATTTTGGAGCCTCTAATTTGGAGCCTTTAATTTGGAGCTTTATATGTGGCAAATTGGTTTGTAAAGCAAGTTTCCCCCGGCTATTAGAGCAGTCGAGAGAAGCCTGGATGTTTGGACTAGATTCCATCCAATAAGAACTATGCGGAATTGAATTGTGGCGTTCAGGCTAATAAATGACAGACTTGAAGGAGGCTCTGGAACTGCAACTTGTCCCAGCTCAGTGCCAGGAGGCGCTCCTGCCAATATGGATTCATAGATGATGAACTAAATAATTGGTGTCGGGTTTGGATAGCAAAGTTTGATGGTGATGTAATCAATATTTTCAAAATTATCTTCACTGTTTTGATTGATGTCAAAGTAGATTCAGCCATTTTGCAGCTTCGCTTGGTTTAACATTAACCCGCGATTAATGCATCATGCCATTTCTATTATAGAACACCAGTGGTCCACAACTGGTTCATCAAAGGCTGCGGTACTTGCTGTCCTGTATGTGGGAAAGTGCATTATAAAAGAGCCCTTGCTGCTTATCGGAAAGAGTAGCTGTGACGGCAGCAGGTTTTCCCCAAAGAAATATGTCAGAAGGACCCTTTGTTTGATGTCCAATAGCCGATGATAACAACCGATGTGCTCTAGAGGTGTCGTTAAATAAGACAAACTTTTTCTTTTTTTCTATCATAGAAATACCATATTAACTATATTAGCCAGCTTTGTAGAAAAGTTAAAAGTTGTGCGATTTTGTCTGCATATACATGTGCTACATGAAATAGTGCAAATTGAATTCAAGGCAGCTTTTGTATTTTAACAAGTTGTCAATTCTCAAAAGAATCCATTGGACGTGGTGGCCGAATGGGTAAGAGCCCTGCCTTCTGTGCTGAAGGTCGGGTGTTCGAGTACAGGCCAATTCAAACCAATGACTTACAAAACTGATGTTTTTCACTACCTAGCCTGGCACTTGGCCTTACTAGGATAGGGAAATTACTAGCTCACTGTCGGGATAATGTGACTGGGTGGGATATCGTGTCATGGTACCGATGGACTGGTCTCCCAATGGAGCAGTACTATAAAAGTGGTCATGAATGCCTACTGGCACAAGTGTGACCATAGATTTGCTAGAACGTAAACCCCAAACAAATAAATGAATACAAGATGTGGAAAAGTTAAGCTCTTCTTGGGGTGGTTATTACTGATCGGTAATCTCCAATGAAAAGTGGTTGAACGCAGCACTTCATATAGTATTTTTATTGCGCATGACTGAGAATCAATGCACTACATGTCAGTTCACTGACCGTGCGCATGCCTGACGGTGCATTTACAAATGCACACCCGTTCTTTCTCCTTGATGGTCCGCTGAGCCATGATACGTTTATTTACACGACTATAGATGCTCATACTAGCTATATATGGAAATTAAATTCAGGGGATTCCCCGCTCTTTCTAAAATCTACATCGTTCCATTGTTTATTTCGACATAAAAATACATGTTTAGATGATCGCTCCGGTAGGCTTTATGACAGCTAGTGACCACACTGTGTACATGAAAGTGTTAGACATAGCCAGGGAAAATAGGTTTGGTTGTTAAGTGGAACAAATGATGCAGTGCATTAATACATCCTGCAGCAATACTACAGAAACACACACGTTATAGACAGATTATATGTAAATGACGATTTAATAATTAATAATAGATTATTAATAATAGATCAATCATGAAAAATAAATAATTAATAATAATAAATCCATAAAAATAAAAATAACTAATGAATAAATACATAATAAATCAAGAATATAAACATAATAAATAATTTTAAAAATCATGAATAAATCATAAATAATATTAAACAAAGCATAAATCAATCATATATCAATCGATCATAAAGAAATCATGAATAACTCATAATAAATCAATGATGATAATGTATAAGTAATTAATAATTAATAAATAATGAATAATAAATAATACTCGACTTCTCCTTTATTATTCTCCATGCCCTTTACACGCAAAGATGTAACAGCAAGTTCAAATACGATGTGGATACACGACTACTTTAGTACACGTGCACTAGACATGACTTGTATATATATATATACGTTGTATATATGCCGACGACGATGACGATGCGCATCCAGGTATTGTGGTAGGGGGGTTAAACCCCCAGTTCCTTGTCATATGGCCCATTTACACAGATCTGCCCGTCCGCCGGAAATACCTCCGCGACAGGCAATCACGGCGCTGTCAGGCTGTGACGTACATAAGGATGGACCTCGCGCCAAAGGCTCCGTACAACCAACAATTCAAAGGATACTCTTGGCTAAATAGTAAATAAACCGCTGATGACATCCATACAGCACGCGTAGGGATACGACGCATGTGTGGCGAGCTGCGATATAATAATATGTGTTGCCGCCAAACGAAAACCGAGGAAGGGAAAGTAACTAAAGAAGAATGTCGTCTGCTTTGTGTAGTTGTTGGTGAAACACGCCGCTGGGTGCGACGCGCCCTTCTTCAGCGTCTCCATGGCGGAGACATCTGTCACGGTGATGGGCTATATCCCTACAGGAGGCAAATCATGCGCCTGCCCTCCAGCACCTCACTCTCCACCTTGTCGCTAGATGTCGCCTCCTCCGCCTTGATGGACAGCACTGCGCAGACGAACACCATGACGGTCCCGCCCGCGCACGCGTAGAAAGCCCAGCCTGTGTAAGGTGTTTTGGAAAGAAAATTGCGGAGTTGTAGAATTAAAAGGTGTTGGGACTTTTTTTTCCTTTGTGTAATTAGTTATTATTGTTATTAAGACGTGATATGGCATAGATAGGGGTTTGTGGTTGAAGGGGTACTCGTCAATTCGATGGTTAGCTAAGGATGGTGAAAATTGTGTCGTGTCCGTGTGGGTGAGTGGGTGGGTGGATGGAGGGATGGAGGAGTGGCCGGGTGGAGGAGCGGTGGATGGAGGGGTGGGAGGACGGGAGGGGATGTGAGGGAGGGAGGGGTGGAGGAGCGATGAGTGGGAGGGCGGGTTGGAGGAGAGGACGGGGGTGTGGGGGAGGGGTGCGGGGAGGAGCGGTGGGTGGAGGGGTGGGAGGAGAGGGGGTTGGGGAAGAGTGGGTGGAGGAGCGGTAGGGGGAGGGGTGTGTGACTGAAGGAGGAGTGAGTGGATGTGGAGCAGGTAGGGGACGGAGGAGTGGTTGGTGGAGAGATGAGAGGAGGGGAGGGGGAGGGGAGGGGGAGGATGTAGGGGAGGGGTGGGTGCAGGAGGGATGGGCAGGAGGAAGGGATGGGGAAGTGGGGGAGGGGTGGGTGGGGGTGGACCCCGGTGGGTGGATGGGTGGGTGGCTGAAGGAAGGGTGGGTGGGAGGAGGGGTGGGTGGGAGGAGGAGATGGAGAGGAAAGAGAGAGTATGTTGAAGCCGACTGCATCGGTGACTGAACTAGTGGTGGAGAGGACGGTGGGTGGAGAAACGGGAGGGAGTGGTGCGTTACCCAAACGCCTGGGGTGACTAATGAACCTCACCCCACCTGGAGGCAGTGGTGCGGCTGGGACAGAAGGACAGGACTGGACACGTCGGTTAATTGCCTCCGATAATGCCGGAATCTAGTGAATGGCCCAAGTAAAGGGGTGGGGAGGGGTGGGCAACAAGAGGGAGGCACATGGCGCTGTGGTAAAGGGGAGGGCGAGTGGGCAACAAGAGGTAGGCACATGGCAGAGTGTGGTTAATGTACATTGTCCTTGCCGCGTTAAGACTGACAGCGCACCAGTCAAGTGTGATCAGCTAGTGATAGATGCTAAGCAGCAGCCGTCTCCCAGGGGCTTAAGAAGCCATACATTGCTGCAAACATGACGCGCCCTGGATATGTTATAAGCCATCCCTGGTCTATCATTCAAGACTTGCTTTTCTTTTGTGCTGGGATTTTGATCTACTTGTTTGCTCTGCTCTTAAAGTTGCATAGTCCGACGGTTTTGAGTTGTTGTCATTTTCTGAGATAAATATATTAGGCTGGTGGATATAATCTCCCTTACTTTAGCTTGTAGCAACATGTATTCTAAGTGGCTAACTTTGGAGATATCTGAACTGCAAACATGCAGAATTAGTTTCGGCAGGCATGCCAAAACTCTGATAGCATAGACTTCAGCAGTAACATATTCTATTAAATTGACTCAGCATTCCCTTATATGTGGCAATAAACGTTTAATAAGTGCACCGGTATCTAAGTTATATATGTAGGATCAAATCTAACAAATAACTTTGATTTCATGAATTGGATGACTCTGTCGGACTAAGCAACTTTAAGAGCGCAATGAAGCCGACTGCATCGTTGAAGGTCTTACGTTTCTTCGAGTCTTAGCGGTCTTAACCGGCTACTGCAGCGCGTTTCCGGATATGTGACACGTGACATAAAACCAGGAACGCCGTGTGGGCAATCCTATCGGGTTTCCCTCTCCAGTTCACTGCGCATGCGTCGTCGTCAGTTCTTCACTTCCGCTCGTTCCGAGCAGCACTCCTGTCGGCCATGTTGGTCCATAACCACCCGACCACAAAGGGTGATTTGTATTGACGGGGATATCTGTCTGTGTTGTTAAAACATGGCAGCATCGCCATGGCAACGGCAATGAGAATCCTCAACCCCCCCCCCCGCCCCCATCATCCCTGCCCCTACACTCACCACCCCCGCCACCACCACCACCACCACCGCCACCGCCCCAACCCCACCCCCACCCCCACCCCCATCCCCGGCACTACCACCACCACTATCTCCGGTAAGTATTGCTGAACGATACTGAATTACACTGGCTATGAATACAGAGCAAGTTTGCCAGTGCTTAATCAGTTATATGGTATGGAAAACTGGGCGTGTGTTAACTACTCAGGAACAATCATCATCATCATGCTGTCCGTCGAAGTGTGACAAAGACTGCTTTCATTACTTGACTGCCGCTCTCCATTTAGCTCTCTGCTGTGAGAGTTGCGTCCATGAGTCGGTCTTAATGTCTCTCAGCTTCAGGTTTCTCTTGATGGTATCCTTGATCCGGAGATGAGGGCTTTGGTAGCCTATCTGATGACATCCTCATGAGGTGTCCAGTCCACTGGAGATTCTTTTTGATCAGAAGATCTTCCATAGAGTATTTCCTTATTTTTCATGAAAGCTGCCTGCAAAAGTGTTGAAGTGCTGCTCGCTTTTGCAAGTTACCAGCAGCACTCTCTCGGGGAGCAAATAGAGGTTTCACACCGGCAAGAACATGTCAAGACAGGCGCAAAATTATTTGTCCCTGCAGTGGCTGGTTGGGAGATGTTGGGAATTCCATACATCAACCACCCTTAATGCTGCCACAGTGACATGGTTTTCTGCTT
The DNA here is from genome assembly GCA_030323885.1 of Branchipolynoe longqiensis. Lineage (NCBI taxonomy): Eukaryota > Metazoa > Annelida > Polychaeta > Phyllodocida > Polynoidae > Branchipolynoe > Branchipolynoe longqiensis. The sequence continues at coordinate 55,474,618 of CM059187.1, read as the reverse complement.
AGGGTTTGCTCCCTTAGCCTTCGGTTCTGTCAAGAACCTGTACCACAAGGCAGTGGTTTACAACTCTGCAGTGCAGGGGCGTTAAACTCCCTGAGGTATTGCTATACCTGCATACCCAATGAACATTATATATCCACTACCTATTTGATGGGCTATAGGTAGTGTAGTAGTCTGCACTGAACTCTCATGCAAGTAACCACATAGACAGGTAGGCGTGGGTAGTGTGTTGATATCAGGGAGCCTAGGTGGTGTAATGGTTAGCACACTGGCCCGGAATGCAAAGAGATGTGGGTTCGAGTCCCGCTCTAGGCACAATACTTCCCATTTTCACCACTCCCCATGACAGTATCAATATGTCAATGGCATATCGCATTCTCAGGTTTTCCCCATTTAAGTACTTATGAAGGTCAATGTCCTTTAAAGCTGCATAATCAGATGAAAGCACCAATCTTTCATGATAAAAACACTTACCCAGTTTTTCCCCGCCATATCCAATTTAGACACGGATGCGCTCATTAAGCATCTGTTTCTACATAGATGGGAATGCTGAGGTCATTTAACAGAACTTCTTACTGTTTGAGCCTATGGTGTCAGATTGTCTATGTAGCCGCCTAATTTAATTTGACATATGTTCACAGTAAATATCTCCAGGGTTAGCCTTTCATCTTACAAGCTACTTCAAACTAATGTAAGATGTTATTATAGCAATCAACTCAATATATGTATCTTTAAAAATGGCAGAAACTCAAAGTCATCGGACTTTATGCAATTTTAATTTCAGTGATCGGATGAGCACTGAAGTTTCCAGAGCATATTGCAGTAATACATATATATATATATATATATATATATATATATATATACATATATATATATCAACATCATGCTCTAATAAAAAATATATATATAATAGAAAAAAATGAAACTACTATGTCAAAGAAATATCATTCTCATCTCAGAACTTATCCTAGTTTATTGACAAGGGTTATTGATTCATGATCTGTTGATACATATTAACTTAAAACAGAAGATGTTCACAGTTTAGTAATAGCATTTGAATCATGAATTATGAAGCGATTCAGAACGTAGATCGTCTAATATTAATATCATGACAAAGTAGTTCTGACCTGGTATGGGCAATGGATGTTTAACCAATAGATTTCTTTCAAAGATTAAAAACCTAATAATAATAGTAATAATAATAACGTTACAAATTACTGTGGGTGTACATGCAGGAATATTATCCAAATTCACCCAACTGTATTCTATGGGGAAATAAAATTCAATTAAACCACAATGGAAATCTTCCAAGCCAGTAGTGGTCGCTAGACATTACCGGCGCTGACAGCGGGCACATATTGCAGCCCTGACCTAAGCTGCAAGTATGAATTACAATCGATTTCTACCAAGTGTCTGTGGTCCTGGTCGTGACCTGTATGTGCCCTCTTTAAAGTAGACCACCGAGATGGCGGTGATGTATATTTGTGTATATTCCCACCGAAAGGTTTTTTGTTTGTATCTCTCATTGTCTCTCTCTCTATATATATATATGTGTGTATATATATATATATATATATATATATATATATATATATATATAAAACCCCAGTCACACCACGACTTGCGGCCGATGGCAACCATTTTACGACAATTTTGCGACCACTTTGCGTCCACTTTGCAAACATTTTGCGACCACTTGGTAACCGCTTTGCGACCACTTTGCGGCCATTTTGTGACCGTTTTGCGACCACTTTGCGACCACTGAATCAGCACTCACTGACGACCTACTTGTGACCAAAGCAATGATCGCCGACCTCCAGGTGACCACTTTGATCGCAAGGAGGTTTTTAGTGCAGCACCTGTAACTTCTTTCAGCCGAAAATGGTCACATGAAAGTCAGCGACACCTGAGGACCACTTTGCAATCACTTTGCAACCACTTTGCAACTACTTTGCGACCTCTTTGCGACCAACCCATTTATGTGGTCGTAAGGTGGTTGCAAACGGTCGCAATCAGTAATGCGGCTTGGGTATAAGGAATTTCTCCATTCGGGGACACAGTTACCACAAAGAATGGACAGGTGGTTAAAGCACCTTGCTGCATTTTGGCCAATCTGTCTGTTCCGTTAACTAGCTTTCTGATGAGAACTTGAAATGAGAAACAATCATAGTGGATTAATTCATTGAAACACGACACGCACATCATTTCAGCGACTTACTATCTTGTTGTTTGTTTGTTGTTAATTTACGTCCTAGCAACATCTAAGGTCATAGCAGGACGGTTAGTGACTTTTGACCGTGTGCACTCATTGTGACTTTATTGTGCTGCCCCACTGGGAGAAAGACCAGGCCGCCAGCAGCATGACCCAATATCCCACACAGTCAGATTATCCTGATTCTGTGCTAATCAGTCCTTGTCCTATCTTATTAAAGTTGCATAGTGCAATGGTTTTGAATTTCTGTATTTTTTCTGAGATAAATATATTAGATCGATCACTAGTATATACTTTACATTCGTTCAAAGTTACTTTTATTTTAAATGGTAAACCGTTGAGATATTTTGAGTGTAAAGATGGAAAATTAGTCTTGGCAAGCTTGCCAAAACTCTCACACCATAGACTTCTGCAGTATCAGGTTATGTTAAATTGATTCAGTATTGCCTTCTGTGCAGAAACAAACGCTTAATAAGTGCATCAGTATCTAAGTTTGATATGTAAAATCAAATCTAGATAATTGGTTTGGTTTTGAAAATTTCATATTTCATCGGACTATGCAGCTTTAATGACAAGCGCCAGGCTAGATACTCGTTTTCTACTTGGCCCAAGATAAGAAGTGTCACCAAAATGCGAAGCCCTCAAACATATTTATTCTTCTGAGCATAGAAAGGGTATGTGCATGCAAAGTCCAACTGGTGAGCATATGAATGTTGGTGTAATGCAGTAGGAGGCCATTAAATTATAGATAAAGTACATTTGCAATATTGGCACTGCATTAGAGCTGCATAGTCCGATGAAAGTATCAAATTTTCAAAACCAAAGCAATTATCTAGATTTTATTCCACATATCTAACTTAGATACTGGTGCACTTACTAAGCATTTCTTGCCACGGAGAAGGCCATCCGAAGTCAATTTCACAGAACCTGTTACTGTTGAAGCCTATAATGAGTTTTGATAAGCTTGCCAAAATTAATTGTGCATGTTTGCACTCCAAATATCTCAAAATTTACCATTTAAAATATTAGCTACATCAAACTAAAGTAATGCAGATTACAACAACCAAAATAATGTATTTATCTCAGAAAATGGCAGAAACTTGAAACCATCGGACTATGCAACTTTAACACGGATTGAAGAGTCTCAGTTTAATTCGTTCTGGAAGCTTGGCTTGTATTCAATATTTCTTTCAGTTAGATAATTTAATCAGTCCCGAATTAAAACCATAAAGGCTAAAACTATATAGTGTGTCCTTCATGGTAAATATTTCTTAAACATACACAAGTATTTGCTTTGAGTTGCTCATAGGATCAAGAATATCATCATATCTCTAGATTCAAGCCTAATTATTGCTGAGTTATATTTGCTTTTTTGCTCGGGTTTATATCATAGCAACATCTAAGGTCATATCATGACTGGTACCGACTTGGGTCAGTGTGCAGTGAGGAGGACTTTCAGTATAGCCCCACTTAGAGATTAGGCCACCGGCACCAGGACCCGATATCCCACTCAGTCTCATTATTCTGGGCGGGTTGCGTCCAAGATGCAGATAACAGGCGTCCTAAGTCATGTCACTAAGTAGGGATGCGAATTTGAAAAAGCTACCATTGCCATAGAAACTAATTTCTCAATATGATTCAAGTCAAAGCCATAGACACTATACGGAAGCATTAATACCCAATATTAGGTCAATATTTTCTTTGATTGGCGCAGGATGAATGATTGATCCATGTATGTGTCTGAGGGTAGAGCTGACGGTTTCTGAGCAGCAGAAAGGCCAAGAAGTACAAACAGCCGAGTGGATTTGATTATGAATGATGCATGGCGACACAATAAAACAATTATTTATAATGGTAATGCTCTCGATTGAAAAACAGCAACGAATTTATTCTGCAGTCATATTTTATGAGTGAAATAAAAATGGTTGTAAATTGGTGTTTACTTTTCTCTTCAGTGGGTTTCCATTACCGTGATTTTATACTGAAAGCGTTGGGCTGGGTTTTCTTTCTTAAAGGTGCATATGTTGATGAAAATATCATTGCATGATGCATTAAAGGGACTCCCAAGTCAAGTAAGTACAACCTTTCACTGCTGAAGCCTACGTCAGTATTTTGATGTGTATGCCACCAATTAATTTTGCATATGTGTTACTCACTTCGGTGTTCTCTGTGGCGGGGTGGTTAGAGTGTCTGACTTCTTTCTAGGTCGGACTCCTAACCTGAAGGTTGGTGGTTCGATTCCCCGTGCCCCCATCTCTGCCAATTTGGATTTCCACCGCTGTGTATAATTTACAGCGACATCAAAGGCCAGTTGCTCTCATACCTTGTCTATGTGGTGTGGGAGGTTAAAAATCCCTTGGGTCGGTAAAAATGTAGGCTCGGGCTTTCTATCGACAAACTGTCTAATGGTGAAAACAAGCCTATTCAGGCTTATCCATGATAGGCAGTATAAATCTTCAACAACAACAACTTCGGATATCTCCAAATATAGCCATTTATAATCAACATTATCTTAAAACTAAAAGTAAGGTAGTTTATAGCGATGAGCATAACATATTCATCTAAAGAAATGGCAGAATCTCTAAACTATTGGACTATATATCTTTAATTAAATGTTTCTGTCGTCGTGTAGTGAGCTGCACTGACCTGCCCAGATGAAATGACACATGCACAAGTAGGCCTGGGTTGGTGGATTGCATCAGGGAACCTCAATAGACTAATGGTTAGAAAGCTAGCTGTGGAATAGCAGAGGTGTATGTTCGAGTCACACTCGAGGCTCAATAGGTCTCTTCATTTGCAAGTAATACAAGCCACAACATTGGTGATGTACCCAGGATGTTCCGTGTTGTATAGTGTTGAACCTTCCACTGTACTTCTACTGTAGGTGTGCATCTTGGTTGGCTATAATTATAACTATAAGACTTACAATTTCAGAGGACAAGAATAGTGGTTGGTTGTTGGAGTTTTACATCCTGGCAACATCTAAGGTCATATCAGGATGGATACCAACTTGTGACAGTGTGCACTCATGGCAACTTTATAGTGCTTCCCCACTGGGAAATCAGGCCGCTGGCACCATGACCCGACATCCCACTCAGTCACATTATCCTGACACTGAGCTAACCAGTCCCTGCCCTATTCTATTAATGCTGAGCACCAGGCTAGGAAGCGACAAGTATCAATTTTATAAGTCATTGGTTTGACTCGACACTGGGGTGCCATAGATGACTTTGCAATCAGTTGTCTCAATTTTGTCCCGTTCTGCAATGCCCTCTGGGGCTTGGCAAACTCCAGGCCTGGCCATTCCCTGCTGTTGTCTTCCCACATCTTCCCGTGTGTGCCTTGTCTTCTTCCCCCTTTCTCTGTGCATTGCAACATGGTTTTGGCTTGATCGATGACTGGGGTAATGTGACCGTGTCACTGGAGAATGGGTTGTTTTAGCTTTAACACAACTGACAGGGGCTGGTCTGTCCAGAACCACTATCATGGTTAATTTTAGTTAGTCTTTGAGTAATTTAGTTTATATTTCTATGTAATGAACACTGTGCTAAGATGTAAGGAGTATATGTTAAGTCTAAATAACCAGGTCTTTCAGGCTCTTTGCATGTAAATCAATGAAAATGTGAAATATTACCCCGAGAGCATGATACAAACCCGCACTTCTTGTAATTCCAGGGCTGGCCTGCTAATCAGTACACTACCTAGGCTTCCAGATGCAAACCCCCTGTGCATTCCTAGCTGTCCATGTGGCTCCTTTCCTGTTAGATCAGCGTTGCCTACTACACCCGTTCCCCGGAATTGTAAATCTTTTAAATGGTTTGTGGTATGCGGGTAATGCAGTACTTCGGATACCTTAGGTGGTAAAATACCTCAGGGAGTTTGACGCCCCTGCCTTGCAAACTTGTAAACCACTGCCTTGTAGTACAAGTTCTGGTTCTTGATAGAATCAAAGGCTAAGGGAGAAAACCCTAACAGAAAACCATGTTATCGTGGCAGCATTAAGGGCGGTGATGAATGGAACTCCCAACATCTCCCGACCAGCCACTGCAGGGACAAATAGTTTGCCCCTATCTTGACATGTTTTTGCTGGTGTGAGACCGCTATTTGCTCCCTGAGAGAGTGCCACTAGTAACTTGCAAAAGCCAGCAGCACTTCAACACTTTGCAAGCAGCTTTTATGAAATGTACAACCGCACAAAATGGCGGTTAAGTAATGAAAGCAGTCTTTGTCGCATTGCGACTGACAGCATGATGACGATGATGAAATGGTTTATATCCATAAGTCACTTAATGCTTACAATTACATAATGGTATTGTATTTACATATGAGCCTATCTCAAAATGTGATACCTTGTTTTTTTGGCCATTGTAACAATTGACACAAAACAGCACAGAAACGGTTACACTGAAAACACAAAGACATTTGCTTCAAATCAATATGGTGCCACAGAGAATACCATTATCTGTCTGTGTGGCTCCTTGCCTGAGAGGTTAGTGTCGAATACTACAAAAGTGTGGCTTATTGTACATCTTACCGAGTGAGCAGTGGTCGAGAAGGAAGGCCTGCGCATGCTCACCACACAGCCCTTTGATTCGCTGTTCGCCCCATCCTGCCGGGTACAAGACCAGCCCCACGACGAGAAAAAGGCCTGCAAAAGGGGGAGCGCATATTAATTAGAGAAATTCGCATATATGCATTGAATTGCGTAGCAAAATGGGTGCATTCACCAATATTCAAGATGTTTACTAGATATTCCCGAATGCCCCAATATAGGGGAACATGTTGATTGCATTCCTTGAATTAAACACGGGAAATTTCAATCGTGAACAAAGGGTCTTCCACTCTTCCTTGTCCTATCCTAGCAATGCTGAGTGCCAGGCTAAGTAGAGGCAAGTATTTATTTTTAAGTCATTGATTTATTTAACTCGGCCATGGTTAGAATCTGACTACCTGCCACGTGGGAAATGGGTGCTCAACTCATTTGGCCATCCCATGTGGTTAAGTTAAATATTATGATGAGTGCATGCATAATTTTAATAACATACAGTGAAACCCCATTATGACATGCCCCGATTTGACGCGAATTGGGACATAGCGCGATGATTCATAAGACCCGGAATTCTTCAATTCAAAAGTAATTCAGTAAACTAAACCCCGATTTACCATGACCCCGCTGTTATCGCGATGACATTTTATGGACCCCCAACGATCGTATTATAACGCGGTTTCATTGCAGTTACTCCCAAGCCACTGACTCTTACTTTCTTTGTTTTGTTTTACACTCAACGACAAATAAACAAGCCAAAATCCTTAAACTCGGAAATGAAATGTCCAAATAGGAGCTGAAACAGGACGAGCCGCGTGTTGTGTTGTGTGTGTGTGTGTGTGTGGTAGAGGGGAGGTGTGTGTGGGGACTGTAGCTGCTGCGCTTTCATTATAAGGACATTACTACCTGTCTTAAGGATGGTGGAGCCAACTGAACCCACTTTACGGCCCAACTTGATTGCCGCCTGCATTACAAGCGGTAGGTAGCTAGGTAGCTAGGTATCTAGGTAGCTAGGTATCTAGGTAGCTAGGTATCTAGGTAGCTAGGTAGCTAGGTAGCTAGGTAGCTAGGTAGCTAGGTAGCTAGGAAGCTAGGTAGCTAGGTAACTATGTAGCTAGGTAGCTAGGTAGCTAGGTAGCTAGGTAGCTAGGTAGCTAGGTAGCTAGGCAGCTAGGCAGCTAGGTAGCTAGGCAGCTAGGTAGCTAGGTAGCTAGCTAGGCGACCTGGTGGCATTTCCCTTTCTAAGCTGCCGTGTGTTGCATCTCCCCATTGGCCATTGCCCATTTGCCGCATGGACGCGAGTAAAACACTCCACTGATCGTTAATTAGAAACGATGCCAATTTGCGCCGGATTACAGCCAGGGCTCGATATTGAACATCAGGAGATTACTACGAGCGTTAACTAGGCTCGAAATTGCGCAGTCAAAACACACACACACACACACTTTCTCCCTTTCGCACAAGCAACAAAGATTGAAGGTAAAATTCCATGTGGGATACGCGACGTGCGGCATGCGGCATGCGGCATGCGACCAGTGACATGTTACATGCGGCGAGCGACATGCGACACATGACATGCGGCACGCGACATGCGGCACGCGGCATACGGCATACGGCATGCGGCATGCGATGTGCGACATGTGACATGCGACATGTGACATGTGATATGTGACATGTTACATGCGGCATGCGATAATTGGCTTGGTGCAGGTGGCATGTGATTTACGTCATACGATATGCGACGTGCAGCATGCGATATGCGACATACGACGAGCGATATGCGACCTGCGTCAGCGGACGTGAATCTTGCGATACGTGACCTGCTTCATGCGATATGTGACATAGCATCATGTGATATGCAACCTGCGGCATGCGTCATGAAATATCCGACCTGCGTCCTACGTAAGTCACGTATGATTCCATCTATATACTTAGCTAATAATGCGAAAGATAGTTTGCTTTGTTGTGGTGATTTAGGTGGGAGGTGGGGTTGTGTGTGTGTGTGGGGGGGGGTTATTGGCGTGAGTCTACCTTCACATGTTGATGGGATAGTAAATGGATACCCGATGTAACTCCCATACCTTTTTAAGGAATCATTTCCGTGACATATGTGTATGCATTCCATGTAATTTCCTAACTTGTTGTTTATTTGGCGTTTAATATTGTTAAACTGTCAAAATATACTTTTTTTACAACGGGCTCCCCCAGCGCCACGTTGACACACGAGCGCGTCAAAATATTAGAGAAGCCTAGGCTGTTTGTTGCCAACAAATTACAGCGAGACTACGCAATTGGACTTTGTCACGGCACGCCATTTCCGAACCAATTCGCGGATGCATTCATTAGTGCGCAGGGTCACGTGGTAGATATCACCACGAGCCGGCCTCTCCCTCTAGACCCGGCATTGCTTCCGCTTATACCCACAGTCTCAAAGCCTGCCTCGATTTCCCTATGGACGTTTGGCAGCGAACCTCTCCCCCCTCCCACACACACACCCTCCCCACCCACCCGTCCACATACTTCATACATGCTTCCCATCCTCCCACCCCACACTTCTCACACTCCCTTTTCCCTCCGTTCCCATCCGCCATAGTGGATTTTCAAGTTGAAGGCCGCCACAAATCACGTGACAATTTGAATCGCCGTTTCGGGAATGGTGACAAGCTCGACACTCCGGCTGTATGGAGTCTCAAATAGCCGGTTGAGTGAGGCGGGGAGGAGAGGTGGATGGTTGCTTGGTTGTTGGATTTTTACGTCCTGGCAACATCGAAGGTTATATCAGGATGGGTCCGACTTGTGACAGTGTGCGCTCATGGCAACTTTATAGTATTGACCTACTGAGAGACCAAGCCACCAGCACCATGGCCCAATATCCCATTCAGTCACATTATCCTGACACTGAGCCAACCAGTCCTTGCCCTATCCTAATAATGCCGAGCGCCTGGCCAGGAAGCGACAAGTATCAATTTTTAAGTCATTGCTTTGACTCGACCAGGATTGGAACCCGCGGTTTAGAATCCCATGATATAAACCAAAACGGGAGATGGACGTTCAACTCATTCGGCCATCCCAGCTGGTCAGGGAAGGGGACTGGTCAGGTGGAAAGGGAAGCGGATTGCACTCACCACCCACAGCCCACCCTGTAGCTTTTCCAGACATCAGGGTCCTGCTCACAACAAGCCAATATGTGTTTTATTGAGATGAGACTGGTTGGTGACTTGCGTGTATGATATATCCCAACATGCAATTGTTGCTGATGTCCTCCCCCATTAACTAATAATTTCACTGGAACCAGTGAGTGGGGTTTGCTGTCTTCACTCACGGACATTTAGGTGAAAGCATGGTGTTGCTAGGCAGACTTTTGGCATATGCAGATATATGCTTATGAGACCAAATGTCTAGTTTGTGCTAGTTTCCTTGTGATTTATGTGTATATATAATTAAATTGTTGCATGTAGTTGTCAGTAAGGCCCAAGCAGAAATATCCAAGTACACACATAGATATATATATAGATATATATGCGTGTGCGCATTTGGATATTTCGGATATATATAGTCCAAGTTGATTGGAGGAATTATAGAGACCGAGACATCCTTCCTATTATTTGTATTTGTATATATATATCGCAGGTGGTGCCGGCGTGGTCACAGATGTATGGAGCAGACACAGTAGGTAGCTATGTGATGGGGAATATATAGTAGAGGAACTGAAAGGCGATAGTGTCCTTGTTTATATTCCCGGAATAGATCATAGAGGACACACACACATATATATATATATGTATATATATATATAGAAAATCCTCCGATGCGACTGACTTGTCGACACCCATTGGACATTGTTGGAGGAGAGATGGACCGCAGGTGGCACCACCAGTCTGGAGTCTTACAGAATATGGTAATCGGTAATATCAGTCATATCAATTAATATCAATAATTAGAACAATCTAACCCGACCAACCGACCACCTCCCTAAATGGACTACTTAAAGTCGGTCCCATGGTCGGTCGATTTAGAGAGGTTTTACTGTATGTGTGTATATATGTGTGTATATGAGGCTGTCTCAAAAGGTGCTAAGTAATTTGGGACAAAACTTTGTCCAATGTAATGATCAACATACTATCTGCTTACGCATTTGCTCAGGATAAACTGATTTATGGTGTTTCATAATCCCAATAGAATACATATTGATTTGAAGCAAATGCCCTTGTGTTTTCAGTGTAACTGTTTGTGTGTTATTTTGTGTCAATCGCTACGTGGACAAAACAAAAGAAGAGTTATCCCCTTTGAGACAGGCTCATATATATATATATATATTTAACTCACATATGGGAATGTCTCTCATTAATTTAATTAAATCTATTTTGCGACATACTCGGTTGATGAGCCACCGGGGTGATGTCGTAAATTCCATCTTGCTACGCCACCTACCTGCAATGCTTTGAACGAGCCCTGTTAAGGTGAAGACGCTCTTCTTGAACGCCGTCTGCACGCACAGTGACATCACGGAGGCGACAGCCGTAAAGGTCATCAGCACGACCCCTAGCGTGAAGAAGATGAGCGCCGACTTCCAGTAGTCAGGGAACTCCGAGTTGTCCATACTGAAAGGCACATGGCAGCGGGAGTGCATTCATTCATAGGGGGCGCCATCGTGGTATTCCCCCACTGAGGTCGCACACCTCATCTGAGTTAGTCGTGTTCGCTGGTTTGTAAGGATTGTATTTGTTTGTATAAAGCTGCATAGTCCAATGAAATATCAAATTTTCAAAACCAAGATAATTATCTAGATTTGATTCGACATATCTGACTTAGATACTGATGCAATTATTAAACATTTATTTCTGCATTGAAGGGAATACTGAGTCCATTTAATAGAAGTTTTAGAACCTTTAACTGCAGAACTCTATGGTGTCTGAGTTTTGGCACGCTTGCTGAAACTAATTTTCCATGTTTGCACTTTAAATATCTCAAAAGTTTACCATTTAAAATAAAAATAGCTTTAAACTAATGTAAAGTAGATACTAATGATTGATCTAATATAGTTCTCTGTGGCAGAGTGGTTAGAGTGTCTGACTTTTTTCTAGGTCGGACCCCTAATCTGAAGGTCGGTGGTTCGATTCCCTGTGTCACGACCTCTGCCACTTTGGATTTCCACCGCTGTGTATAACTTACAGCATCATCAAAGGCTGGTTGCTCTCATACCATGTCTATGTGGTGTGGGAGGTTAAAAATCCCTTGGGTTGGTAAAAGTGCAGGCTCAGGCTTTCTATCAACAAACTGTATAATGGTGAAAACAAGTCTATTCAGACTTATCCATGATATGCAGTATAAATCTTCAAGAAAAAAAAGTTATATCAGAAAAAATACAGAAATTCAAAACCATCGGACTATGCAACTTTAACGAGCCCACCAGCATAACAAAAAGAGTAAACATTGGCAATTGGGGGTGGTTTCTAAGGAAGGAGTAAAACTGGGGCCTGGCGTGTGTACACGCCGGAAGTAGATGGAGTGTTCCTCACAGTATTATGCTTCATTAGAGGCGCAGTATAATAAAGTTGCCTCGTCCGCTGGTTTTGAGTTTCTGTAATATTCTGAGATAAATTTGTTAGGTTGATGGTTATAATCTATCTTATTTTAAAGCTGCATAGTCCGATGAAGGATCACATTTTCAAAACTACAACAATTATTTAGATTCGATTCTACATATTTAACTTATATAGTAATACACTTATTGAGCATGTATTGCCATATAGAAGGGAATACTGAATCAATTTAATCAAACCTGTTACTGCAGAAGCCTATCATGTCAGAGTTTTGGCGTGCTTGCCAAAACTAGTTTGACATGTTTATACTTCAAATATCTCAAAAGTTAGCCATTTAAAATAAAAGTTACTTCAAAGTCAAATTAAAGTAAGGTAGATTATAAGAATCGGTTTAACGTATTTATCTCAGAAAAGTGAGAAAAACTCAAAACTATTCAGCATTTCAATTTGAAGTAACTTTGCTTTAAAATGACTAACTTTGGAGATATTTGAAGTGTAAACATGTGACATTAATGTTGGGATGCTTGTCAAAATTCTGACCACAGTTCTATTAATTTGACTTACTGTTCATTTCTATCCACCAATACATGCTTAATAAAGGGCGCTAGTATCTAAATTTCACATGTAGGTTCAAATCTGAATTTTTTTTTTTTTTTTAATGTACTGCTTTTATTGGAATATGCAACTTTAAGCTCATTTGCACCAACATGCACATGGTTCCTGATAACTTAAAGCTACCTACTTCGACGAAAGCATCACATTTTCTAAGTCAAAATACTGGTATGGATTTGATTGTACATATCCACCCTAAAATAAAGTAGTATTCTCATCTAGTTTCGCTAACCTGAAGGTAGTGACGTAGGTGGCGCAGTGGTCAACGACGTCACCGCCAAACAAGTGGACTTTGGTGCAGCGGTTGAAGATTCCGATCGTTGGTGTGTACGTCTTGTCCTATGTCGGGTAAGGATAATATTGCATCATTAAATTAGCATGTTCGCATAATTTATTATCTATTATGTATCTATGTATCTATATACAGTATAACCCCATTAAACCTAGAAATTTGTTTGGATTAACCGATCATTGGTTTAACCAAGCTTTGGCTTTGACTTTGGCTTGGCTTTGGCAAAAACGTGGGTGCATTATGAATGTAATATACAATGTATATGGACACTTTGACTATTGTTTTTTTAGGTATATACAGTATAACCCTGTTAAACCAAGCTGGGTTAAACCAAATGATCGGTTAATCCAAAAAGATTTTGGTGACCCGGCAAAATACTACCATTTATCATATATAAAAAAGTTGGTGGGGTCTCAGATGACCTTATAACCATATGAAAGTTTGGTTTAGCCATACAGGAAGTGGCCTGGGGGCCGACAATTGTTTGTATTAACCGATAATTTGGATTAACTGACTTTGGTTTAACCAACTTTTTTTATATGATAAATGGTAGTATTTTGCCGGGCTGCCGAAAAAAGCTTGGATTAACCAATCGTTTGGTTTAACCAAGCTTGGTTTAACGGGGTTATACTGTATCTATGATTTATCTATTTACATGATGCACAAGATCGAATCCACCTAGCCTACCGATTTCTCGGCTACAAATTAATATAGAGGCAAGATAAACTTTCAGTAATAGTTATAGTTAGGTATGTAAATATGTAGTCTACATATAATTGAGCATCCGTGATTGTTTTATTTTGGGGTTTTACATCCTGGCAATATGTAAGGTCATGTCAGAATCGGTACCTAGTTGTGGCAATGCACTGAGCTGACATTATTAATGCTGTCCCGCTGGGAGACCAGGCTGCCAGCACGATGACCTGATTTCTCACTCAGTCACATTATCCTGACACTGAGCTAACCAGTCTTTGGCCTATCATATTGTCATGGGGGTGATGAAAATGGGAAATATTGCGCCTAGAGCGGGACTCGAACCCACATCTCTTTTTCCGGGCCAGTGTGCTAACCATTACACCACCTAGGCTCCCTGATATCAATACACTACCCATGCCTACCTCTCTATGTGGTTACTTTCCTGAGAGGTCAGTGCAGACTACTACACTCGTACCCCTGGAATTGTAAGTCTTTTAAATGGTCATTTCATGCTTACAATTACATACATACAGGCAAGGCACTTACACATATATACACAGGGTAGGTTCAACAACCATACAACACGTACTTGTACAAGGTCATGGTCACGGCAACCCCTGTCATGGGGGTGATGAAAATGGGAAATATTGCGCCTAGAGCCGGACTCGAACCCACATCTCTTTGCATTCTGAGCCAGTGTGCTAACCATACATCACCTAGGCTTTCTGATATCAACGCACTACACATGTCTGCCTGTCTATGTGGTTACTTGCCTGAGAGGTCAGTGCAGACTACTACAATTTTAACGCCAAGTGCGAGGCTAGGTAGCGACAAGTATTAATTTTGTAAGCCATTCGTTTGACTTGGCTGGGATTCAAACTACCGACCTTCCACATGGGAAGTCTGCGCTCTTACCAATTCGGCCACAGCGTTCCATCCTGGATTCGATTAAAGCTTGTTTTTATTTAACGACACCTCCAGATCGCATTGATCTTCATCAAAGGCTATTGGACATCAAATGGCGTCATTCTGACATATTTCTTTGGAGGAAACCTGCAGCTGCCACATAGGCTACTCTTTCCGATAAGCAGCAATGGGTCTTTTAGATGCACTTTCCCACACTCAAGACAGCCCATACCACAGCTTATGCTGAACCAGTTGTGGACCACTGGCTGGAATGGAAGATCGCCCAAGATGCAAATGAATCCACTGAGCAGGATCGATAGGATGACCGACACCTTCATGGGTGGACACTTTACTGCCTGAGCTACGTCCCCCTTCCCATGTAATCGATTAAGACTCGATGTATTATAACTAGTATATATAAAGAAAAGCATTTTCACCAATAGGCATTCCTATTAAATCCAGTGTCATTTAATACCCCTGTCACACTATGACGTACTGAGCGAACGTGAGCCTAACGTGGTGATATTTCTTCATTACGTTGATGTACGTTGGATTACGTTATGATGACGTCATAATGACGTTAGACTGACGTCGCGCTACATCACATTACGTTCTGTTACGTCGAGTTACGTCTATGTTTTGGACATGTTCAAAAGTTTTGACGTAGGTCGAACGTAAGGGTTTACTTTCGCCGTACGTTCTGTTCACGTTCAGCGAACGTCAATGACGTTAAACGGACGTTATGCAAACGTTCCTCACTACGTTCCACTACGTTCCACTCGTTGACCCACATTAAAACCGGTGGAAACGTCCATGCGGCGTAATGGGAAAGTCAGGAGAACGTCAGGAGAACGTCAGGAGAACGTCAGGAGAACGTCAGGAGAACGTCAGGAGAACGTCAGGAGAACGTCAGGAGAACGTCAGGAGAACGTGCATTCAACGTACGTTCAACGTCTCATGACATAGCTAACATCACATAACGTTCTTCTGGCGATGGAATAACGTTCATAACGTTCTGTGAGCGTCATTACGTTGACCTCTCTCGTGGAATGACGGTATCACTACGCTTTACCGACGTTACGCTCTCGTCCACTACGCTGCATCCACGTTCAACTTCTGCCCAAATTTGCATACTACGCCGAGAAGTTCAACGTTCTTCACGTTCTCCCTACGTCGATGTCGTTACGTCGTAGTGTGACAGGGCCATAAGACGGCTAAGTATGTAGTTGTCATGTAAAAGCAGCATAGTGGGAAGCATAGTAAAGACAGAGCAAAGCATTGCTTTGGCGCGTTTATGAAAACTAAGTACCTATCAATTAAACCAAGCCAGTTTATGGTTTCTCAGCACTAAGCTGCATAGTCTGATGAAAACACCAAATTTTCAAAACCAAAACAAGTATCTAGATTTTATTCCATATATCTAACTTATGTACTGGTGCACTTATTAAACATTTGTCACCACATAGTTTTGGCATGCGTGCCAAAATTAATTGTGCATGGTTGCTCTTCAAATATATCAAAAGGTAGCAATTTAAAATAATAGTTACTTCAACCTAACGGAAGGTAATTTATAGCAATCAATATAATATATTTATCTCAGAAAATGACAGAAACTCTAAACCATCAGTTTCAAAAAGGAAAGTTTGTTTTATTTAATGACGCCTCGAGAGCACATTGATTTTTACCATTGGCTATTGGACATCAAACATATGGTCATTCTGACATATTTCTTTAGAGGAAACTTGCTTCCACCACATAGGCTACTCTTTCCGATAAGCAGCAAGGGTTTTTTATATGCACTTTCCCACAGACAAGG
This sequence comes from Branchipolynoe longqiensis, assembly GCA_030323885.1. Classification (NCBI taxonomy): domain Eukaryota; kingdom Metazoa; phylum Annelida; class Polychaeta; order Phyllodocida; family Polynoidae; genus Branchipolynoe; species Branchipolynoe longqiensis. The sequence continues at coordinate 55,457,995 of CM059187.1, read as the reverse complement.
ACAGCACATACCACAGCCTTTGATGAACCAGTTGTGGACCAGTAGTTGTAACGGAAATAACTGCCAGTTTCATTCTCCACCATAATCGTATGTGGTGTGTTCCTGTGTGACTTACCCTGTAGTCGTACACTGAACCATTGCGCCTCTCAGTGTGCAGTCCCATCCATTTTGGCTTCCCGACAAGCCAATTGGGGGTGATGATTGACGCGGACACCACCAGGGTCGCCCCGATCGACATGAGCGTCCACAGCATGGACTTGCATGTAACAATCATATGACATGGCTTTGGTTTGGGCGTAAAGGCGATCTCCTCGCACGATTCGTAGAACTTGTAAGTGACGGAGCCTTCGAGACGCGTCATGTACTCAGGCTGACGATCCAGAGAGCGATAGTTGTCCAGCGTGGCCATGATGCTGCCTTGGCGCTTACTACAGCTATCTCGTCATAAACTCAACTGTAAAAGAATTAATTGTTGATTTAGTAAAGGTTTTTATCATAGCAATAGCTAAGGTCTTAATAAGACTGCTACACACGTATGACAGAGTGTACTCATTAGGGCTATATAAGTTATAGTGCTGCCGCACTGGGATACCGTAGGCAGACCACCAGCACCTTGACATGATATCCCATGAAGTCACATTATCCTAACATGGAGTCAACTAGTCCTCACCCTATCCTTATAATGCCGAGCACTATATGCAAGGCAGTGACAAGTAACAATTCTGTAAGCCATTGCTTTAACTCGGGTGGGAAGTGGGTGCCCGGCCATCACGGCAGGCCTTAAGAGGATTAGGGGCTATCTTACTGCTTTGCAACGACAGGGTCTATAATTGTGTTAGGCATGCTGTAAGTTTGCAGAATACTAATCCGATTTACATATATTAGGTTGAGACCCGCCACATTTCCTTCCGAGAGTGGTTCCCAAAAACCTGCAGCAGCGCCATCTTTCCTTCTCCCCCCCCCCCCCCAGTGTTTGTTCTTTTTCTTGTTCTTCTTCTTTTTTTCCTCCTTTCTCTATTGTTTTCCTTTTTCTTCCTTTTTTTTTCTTAGTCACGTAAACCCATTTATGAAGTGGTCCAATGCAAGGCTGCTAATGAAAAATTCTCAATCACCGGACAATCTCAATGTGGTGCACAGAATGCTATGGTTTTTTTGTAGCGTTTTTTGTCAAAAGAAATGTTAAAAAGAGAGGGAAAACAAAGAAGCTGTTCTGTGTAATGATAGGCGGACACTTACTGACACCTGCGATGAATAATGAGGACATTCCCGGATGAGTCTAACCAATGACTTTTAAAATGATATGTGTTGCTTCCTCGCCTGATGCTCAGCAGTAATAGGATGTGGCAAGGACTGGTTAGCTCAGTGTCAGGATAATGTGACTGAGTGGGATATCGGGTCATGGTGCTGGTGTCCTGGTATGCCAGTGGGGGCAACACTATTAAGTCCCCATGGGTGTGCACTGTTACAAGTCGGTACCCATCCTGATATGACCTAAGATGTTGCTAGGACGTAAAACAACAACAGCTTATACACATCATGTCTTCATTGCTAAAGCTGAATAGTCTGCTGAAACTATCAAATTTTCGGAACTAAAACACGTATCTAGATTTGAGCTCGCAGATTCAACTTAGATACCGGTGCATTTTGTAAATATCATTTGAAGAGTTCATGTAAACGCTAATCCAAAAATCTAGGTTAAATAAAAGATTTGTTCATAAAAATAATTTAAATTCTCACTAATTCCACTTTTCATATGATCATATAGGTATGGAGCAATGAACAACAAAAATAGGAATATAAATAAATAAACTTTTTGTAGGTTTGATTTCAATGTTTATCTCCATTTTTGGATTGGTGCTTACTTGGCTTTTCGCCCGAACTCTTCATTTATTACTTCATAGGTGTATTAAGTCAATATAGTAGAACATGTTCTTCTTGGATTTTCTGATTTACAGCATTTGTTTCTACATTGCAATATAAAATAAGGATTATTTCACTTCAAATAAATGTCCAATGGTTACTATTTCAAATAAAGGTTTTTGCAAACTGAAGTAACGTAGGTTAGAATGATGAAATAAATATATTTACATGAATAACATGGCAGAAGTTCAAAACTATCTGATTATGCAATTTAATTTAGTATGTATTTATTTCATCGCAAATATTGCCCAAATGTATCATTTTAAATAAAAGTTATGTGTTGTTTAATTAATTATGTGAGTATTATTTTAGGATGAAGGTGGGTATTATCTAAATCGGGATAATACCCAATATGTAAGAGCCACTGTTTAAGCTACCAACTTTGGGATTGCAAATGTATCTTCTTGTCAGCAACTGTGCATAAAATGTCCAGGTCAAACAACTGACCAACTGGTCAATGCACTCCCTTCACATCTAATTATTCTGCTGTCTTCTTTTGCTCCCTACCACCCTGTCTGATGGAGTAGTGCATTACATAACACCACCCAGCCCATGGCATGGCTGCGTCCGTTTGGCCCCGGGGAGCGCTACAGCACACATGCACCACTTTTGCGCTGCTGCTCACTACTTGTTATTCAAATTTTGACCATATAATAAACGGGTAAGGGCCTTTTCATAGGTGCCAGCAAGAGAACTTCTCATCCAAACCGTGACTTGTCTTGTTCATGTAAACGTAGGAGATAAATAATTCCAAACAAAAATAAAGCAGGATAGGATTATAAACTTAATATCATTATACAAATAATTGATGGCAGAAATACGAAAACATCGGATTATGCAACTTTAAGGCCAGTTTCTGTGATAGTTTTTAAGTTGTTTCTTTACCAACTCATTTGTTGGCTGTTAGTTTTCTATTGTGAGATTTTCATTAAGACATGGACCATATTATTATCTAAAAGAAGCTAAATTAAAAGCCTATGATTTGTGGATATGCGTATTGAATAACAGCCATTGTCGAACATTGTCAGTCAGTGTGTGCTTTACATTAAATACCGAACCTGTGCTGAGCACTTGGTTCTTAAAGGGATTGCGGTGCAGTTATTTTATTGAATGGGCTTAATCCGTCAAGACACCTGCTTTTATTTCCAATTTACTATTTAATGAATTCTTTGAAGCAATTCGATCAATTCTATTCAAACTACCAAAAGAAAAAACGGTAACCATGGTTTCCACATCAGAAAATGAGTTATACGTTTCCATAATATGGTTTTCATTTTATTTCTTTGTGGGAAATTTCTGGTTATTTCTTTGTGGGAAATTGTGTTTATTTCTTTGTGGGAAATGTGCAAAAATCGCACAACATAGGCAACAAACTTTATTGGTATATCAGTGCTGTGGTCTAAATTGTGCACCAAATAACAAAATGTTTGTAAAATACATGATGAAGCAAAATTAGTACTTCAGTGTGTATTACTTGAAGTCATCGGAGTGTTTCTAACAAACAGGAATAGCATGCCTAGAGTGGGAATCAACCCCTCATCTCTGCCATTCTGGGGCGAGCAAAATTCTTCTTTTGTTCTTTTTTTGTTCAAGTGTTTTTATTCCTCTGAATAACATATTGTCAGTGCTAATGCACTGGTCTTTCAGCCCTAATTACAATTGCCACTACACAGTAAGCAAATCTGCAACAATATAGCTAGACAATTACAACACAATAAGCAAAGCATCGATATGAATCATGGCAGGTAAAGAACAGGACAAGAGAAAAAGAAACGGATAGGTAGGTAACTATGTTAGACAAGTATGGCAAGCGTTAATAGGGGGGCATACCTGATTATCTTTCCAGAGGTAACATTACCATTAAGCTATGTCGTCTCCCCAACCTACCCATGCCTAACAAGCATGTATGTAGCAGTTCACCTATGGAGGTGGATGCACCTCACTACATTGGTCCTCATTGAATCATATGTATATTAAACAATTATAAAGGTTCAGGTACCACCCTTCTATTACACACATCACTCATCGTGTGCAGGATCCTGGTATTGGCTCCAATGTTGTACAGGTCTTATAAACAGACAGGAACATCATAGTGTATATAGTAGGGTGCGAACCCACATTTCTGCCATTCCAGGGCAAGTACCCTAACCATATAGATTATATAATCAACCTACCCACGATACCTATATGTAGGCGTGGAGAGACGAGTACATTGATAAAGCGCATGCTTCCTTAATAAAATCACAGTGCCACCTAGCACTTTAGCACTGCATTACTGCTGTTATCTATGTCCACACATTGCTCTAGAGGGCGCCACTTTCAAAAAGGAAAGTTTGTTTTATTTAACGACGCCTCTAGAGCACATTGATGTTATCATCGGCTATTGGACATCAAACATAGTCATTCTGACATATTACTTTAGTGGAAACTTGCTGAGGCCTCATGTTGCATTTCTTTATAACTTAACTTATTATTGATGCAATTTTAATGTGGATCTGTGCATGTAAACCCTGATGTGAGAGCGACAGTTCTTTGAAGGATGCTCTAAGATGTGATACTGATAGAACCCATTAGCTCCTGATATAGGTTTCAATGGGCACATTCCGTCGAATGACGCTAATGTAATTTGCTGCAGCCTTATGATTACAAGGCGTCGCTTCTAATCTCAGCTAAGCCAAGTGGTGCAACCTAGCCTGTGTAGCGTCTGACGTCATTAATTGACATGCGGGTCCAAATGTATCGAGGTGGAAGTATGAACCATATTATTTCCTATACTCGCATAATACAGTATAGCCATGAGTGGGTTTGCTTGTTGCTGCTTTGCATCATAGTAACATCTAAGGTCATATCAGGATGTGTACCGACTTGTGATATTGCACACTCACGGCAAAATTATAGTGCTGCCCCACTGGGAGACCAGGCCACTGGCACCATGATCTGATATCCGACACAGTCACCTTATCTTGATACTGACCTTGTCCTATCCTATTAATGCTGACCGCCAGGCTAGGTAGCGACAAGCATCAATTAGATAAGTCAATGGTTTGATTCTGCTTGGATTTTGAACTCCCCACCGTCCGCATGGGAAGCCTGTGCTCTACCGATTCGGCCACCACATCCGGTAGACATAGGTGGGAGGGGGAGGCATGTCCACCTAAATCCCCAAGATGCATATATGCCCAGTTTGAACTATAAGGGCTTAATTAAGTTTTACATCATGGATTATGGGCACTTTTTGAAGGAGAGAACTGTTACTTCTTTAGACTTTTCTGTGCTTGCTGTACCTCAACATTAAGTCTTAAGAGTTTTGTTTGTGGATGTTCAGCACAGATGCATCCTAAGCACCCAGCAGGGACAACGCCATAATGGGAATGTCGTGTGGTATATTTCTTCCATCCTTCTCTTTGATTAACTCCCTTTTTTTAAAGGTAAACACAATTACTTTTTATAACATATTCGGTATTCCGTCTAATAACGCTCACTCTTTCTCTGACTCTCTGGTGCACTCTTGCTCTCTTGTCTTGCTCTCTTGTCTCGCTCTCTTTCTGTAGTGCCCTCTCTTCTAGCGTTCCCTGGTGCATTCTCTTGCTCACACTCGACAACTCGCTCTCTCGTTCGATCACTCTCTCACTCTCTATCGCCTTCTCTCACTCTCTAACTCTCTAACTCTCTCACTCTTTTTCGCTCGCACACTCTCTATTTCACTATCTTTCTTTCTTCCGCTCGTTCGCACTCCTACTCTTTCACCCCTTCGCTTATTCACACGCTTACTCTTTTGCTTGTGTGCTTTCCTATCATCTCACTCTTTCGCTCTCTTTCACTTTCACACTCTATCTTTCGCTCTCTTGCATTCTCGATCTCCACTTTTGCTGTCTCTCTCGACCGCTCCACTGAATAATGTTCGAAGATGGAGAACAGCGCCTTCGTGATTGCTGCACCTGTGTGCTTTATCATGTCCCCATGGCCGAGGAAGCTTGACCCCCAGCAGTAGATGGAGTCAATGGGGGCCGGAGGTGAGGAGGCTAAGAGATGGCGGCTGTGCTTATAGGCAAATAGATGGACAGCCATTAGTAAGCAGTAGACGCCAGGCCGGATTGAACATTGGCAGGGCAGTGGGATGGGATTGGAGTGTACTGAGGTTGTCTGCTCCTACAGTCCAAACAGTCTATTAGATGTTGGTTGGTTGGTTGTTGTCTTACGTCCTGGCAACATCTAAGGTCATATCAGGATGGGTACCAACTTGTGGCAGTGCACACTCATGGCGACTTATTAGTACTGCCTCACTGGGAGACCAGGCCACCAGCACCATGACCTGATATCCCCCTCAATCACATTATACTGACACTGAGCCAACCAGTCCTTGCCCTGTCCTAATAATTCCGAGCGCCTGGCTAGGAAGCAACAATTATTAATTTTTAAGTCATTGGTTTAACTCGACCAGGATTCGAACACGTGGGTTCGAATTTCACGATCTACCAAAACGGGAGAAGGACGCTCAACTCATTTGGCCATCCTGTCTGGTGGGGGAGTTAGTTACATGTGATATATATATATTTATTATATAATGGCGCGGGCATGCCATAGCGTGTGGTGGATCCGGAGTGGATGGCTCTGTGAATGATGTATGATGTATTCGCAAGACAAGGCCCTAGGAGGTGGGCAACAGGAGGCAGCGAAGGGGCTTGGGCGGAGGGATCCTAAACATCCCAACCACTTTTAGGAACGGACCCCATGATCTGTTATAGCACTTGGTCAGGGAGAGTATATCTGGGAGCTATATTGTCATAGTCCAGCCGCCGTAGACTTTGCAAAGGATCGGAATTCTAACAACTTGTTCCGACTTGTGCGCTGCTATTGTTTGTGGGGGTTTTATGTCCTACCAAGCCATATCATATTAGGACGTGTACTGACTTGTGACATATTTCTTTCAAAACCGAAACACTTTCCTATATCTGATTATAGATATCTAACTTAGATACTGGTGCATTAACTAAGGCTTTGGGACAACATCAGCTGAATAATCAGTGAATTTATTACCCCATCCCTTTGAACGCCTACTTTGAGACAGCCATTAAGGAGGGGCATCATTAACCGATTAGGTCAATATTGTGGCGTCATTCACCTTGCCCTCTTTCCAACCAGGATATATTTGAATTAGGTCATTCCACATCACGCAGTCATCGTGAGATGTCAATAGCGAGAGGAGTTTTGGAATGCTTACCGAAATTATTGTGGGTTCTTTCAGCTCAAGTTTATCCGAAATTAGCAAGTTTCCATCAAAATTACTCCGGACTAATGATTAGTAGGTTATAATGATCGATCTGATATATTTATCTTTTTTAAAGATGCAAAAATCCAAATGTCGTCGGACTAAGCAACTTTACAGAAAGTTCGGAAGGGCAACCGCCGTGGCGTCTGCCGAATGCCGGAGGAGGGGGTGTAGTTAAGTAATTGATCGCATGGACAAATGGTCTCCAGGTCGCTGCAACTGCACATATCCGGTTTGTAGCATAACTATAGGGAATACCTAATATAATTTCAGATGCATTACAGATTTCATAATATGTGTATAAGTGGATATCTCTTTCATTTATGCCCTGTCTCTCTCGCGCTCTCTCTCTCTTTCGCTCTCTTGCATTCTTGATCTCCCTTTTCGTGGCTGAATCGGTGGAGTGCAGGCTTCCCGTGCAGAAGGTCGGGAGTTTGAAACCTGGTGGAGTCAAACCAATGACTTACCAAATTTGATACTTGCCACTACCTAGCCTTGCACTTGACATAACCAGATTAGGGCAAGGACTGGTTAGCTCAGTGTCAGGATAATGAGACTGAGTGGGATATTGGGTCATGGTGTTGGTGTCCTGGTATCCCAGTGGGGCAGCACTGTTAAGTTGCCATGAGTGTGCACGGTCACAATTTGGCGCCCATCCTGATATGACGTTAGATGTTGCCTTGATGTAACACCCCAACAAACAAACCTTACATATATATATATATATATATATATATATAAATTATCTATTTATATATATATATATAAAGAGAGATAGGAGACAGCGTGAGATAGAGCCAGGCTACCATCATAGTATTGCAACAGATTGATCCTGAAGTAGAAAGTACCAGATATTTTGTCAGTGTCCAGAGTATTTTTGTTATATTCGATGATTAAAAACAGTCATAATTTCAACTGTGATATATTTATTATTCCATCGCTCCTTGTATTATCCCAGCAATTCCAAGCACCCGGTTAGATAGAGACAAGTACACATTCCAAGTGATTTCATGAGGTTCGAATCCATGGCAAGTGGGCGCTCAACTCATTCCGCCATCCCTAACCAGATATATGTGCCCCCCCCCCTCCCTCCAACCTCGTCATTGTGTGTAGCATCTGGTAATAAACCGTATTATGAGATCTACGCCATATTGTTCAAGCTGAACAAGATTGCGCATTAACTGTGCCCTTTATATCCTAGCAACATTGTTAGCAGAATTAATTGAATCTTCAGGGCCTCATCCATGGCACAGCAGCCATAGTAATTAGCCAGATACAGCATATCCACAAAGAGGCTATTCAGAAGAGGGTGGGACTTGTGTTTTTTCTTAGCGTGCATAGCACCCCACCTAGCGATGACCTTATCAACCCAGCTGTTTATATATTTTTTTGGTAAATATTTGTTTTCAGCTGAATACATATTTTGTTATCACCGAGGCACTGGTCCTCCAGCCATTGGAGCAATCACATTTGATTTGTACATAGGTGAAGTGGAATGTGCTGTATTGTGTCCAACACAACCCATTCTGAACATAAAAAGAAAGTGGGGGAGCAGGCTATGCTGTATAGTGTACAACATCGGTACTCAACATAGTGCAAGGTATATGCATCAAGATAGAGTGTGCAGTAATGTACACTAGTGGTTAAATCATATGATGTGTCTGTATATCAGTTAGATTTGCTTTTAATAAAGGTTAGTCTTTTAATAGTGCCATGTTGTGCATATATTGTGGTTTATATTGTGTGCATTGCTGGTTGAAGATGTAGTTATTCAGTGGTGGTAGCACATCTTGAATGATATTATGTCATTGAGTTATAATAGTTGTTTGTCAAAATGTGGATGGGGAGGAGGGGTCTATGGGCAGGGGGGCGGACAGCCAGGGAGAGAGCAGGCATGAGAGAGGGCGAAGTTAATGGGCTGTTCAGTAGGTCGCATTATATATTTGCAGTGCCAGGTTTTGGGCCTGAATAACCAGGTGAGCTCTGTATACATTTTTAAAGGCAAGGATCGAACCAGCTTCTCTGGTCTTGGTTGGGAGTTCATTCCACATGACACTTCCTTTGTAAATCGGATCTCTGATTAACTTATTTCTATTAGGGTTGGGCACCCAGAGTAGTGTTGATATACCCCTTCTCGTTACCCTGGTTGTGCGATCTATGTATTTGTCATCACTTGCGCATTTATACATCAATGTCATTAGGTGTAGGTTCTTATATACATCCAGACTGTCCAGCCCTGCTCTGCTATGCATTTCAACCACACTTAGTATCTTGCCTTGGAATACTGCTCTGAGGGCTCTGTTTTGGGTTCTTTGTAATTTGGTCTCTTGCTGCTTCGATAGTAATCCATAGATGATATCATTCTAGTATATAATTGGTAATATTGTTGACTTGTACAGCTGCAGTGCAGTATTCTCACTTACATAGGTCCTTATTTTTCTGAATGTGTTCATTTTTAGTGGCGGTGTTTGGTTAAATCTTGCTAGCTGTTGGGTACCACTTAGAGTCGCATCGAGAGGTGTGCCTAGGTACTTTTAGGAGTTCACCTCATGGAACACTAAGCCACCCATCTACAGTTGTATTGGCCAGGCCCTCGCCTTCCTGGCTTTGGTTCCATAGATTATGTACTCATTCTTAGTGCCATTTAATTTAGTTTGTTCTCATGGCACCAATGTATTCACTCCATCCAGCACCATTCCAGCCTCGGTTGTGCCTATGGCAAGATCATTGTTATGTATTGTTAATGCTGCAACATCTGCAAATAATGTGAAAGATGCGTTGTTGTAAACTAGATGTAGGTCATTTATAAATATTAGAAACAGTAGGGGTCCCAGAGTGGAACCCTGTGGAACTCCTGTTTTTTTTTCTCAGGTGGTCGAGTTTGTATCACTTAGTTTTGTGTATTGTTTTCTATTGCTGAGGTAATTTGGGAGGAAGCCATGTGCTCTATTGCCTAGCCCAGCTCATTCTATTCAATACATGAGGATTTTGTGGTCGATCATTTCAAATGCCTTCTTGAAATCAAGGAAGACTGCGATAGTTAGATCACCCTTGTCTATGTTTGACAGAAGTTCATCCAGTAGAGAGGCCAGTGCCCCGGTGGTGGACTTATTTTTCATGAAACCGTTTTGGTGGCAGGTAAAATAGTTAGAGGAGTCAAGGAATGTCTTAATTTGGTCATGTATTATTTGTTCTATGATCTTGCCAGGCAGCTGGAGGATCGATATTGGACGTAGTTCGCTACAGGTTTGTGGGATGCTGACTTTAAGTATGGGCGTCACTGTGGTTTGTATCATGATTATGTCCTCAGGTTAAACCAAGAAAATCAGATTATCTATGAGCCATATAAAGTATCAAAACCGGAGCTACCAATTATATTACTTAGGAAAGACAATCGATTGTTTTAAGTCACTATATAACTTTATTTATTTGTACAGTAAAACAGGCTCATAATTTATTTGTTTAATGAGCTTGCTGCTTAAATAGACACTTTTCACTGTACAGGTTCATATGCTTAATATACAATGTTCATATCCTTGCGCTTAAAATTTGCCTTCATCACCAGATTTATAATTCATGGAGATATTTAGATTTTCTGTATTTTGAGGGGGCTAGGTAGGAAAGTGGATGAAACTCTCCAAGATGACCAGGCAGTTTTCTCAGACGATGTAAAGTTCAAGAGGCCTACTTGTATCGGCTTACAGTATTGGCGATATGCCATTCATTAGTGTAAGGAAGCAGGCTGGTTGCAATAGGAACCAGAGAAAGCAGTCAACAGCTTATTGCGACACTTAATTCTGATAAAAGGATAACATTTTCAAAAGCAAAAACACTTACCTAGATTTTAACCTACATACAGACTTAGATACTGGTGTACTTATTAAGTATGTGTTGCTGCATAGAAGGGCACACTAAGTCCATTTAATATGGCCTGTTACTGCTGAAACCTATGGCGTTAGAATTTTGCCAAGCATGCCGAAATAGATTTAAATGTTTACGCTAAAAATGTCTCCTAAGTTAGTCAATTTAAAGCAAAGTTAATTCAACTAAACCATAGTAGATTATAATGATCAACCTAACATATTTATCTCTGAAAATGACAGAAACTCAAAACCATCGGACTATGGAGGACTATGCAGCGTTAATATGGATATTGTATTTGTCATATTATAAATATATCTATATGTTTATGTATTCATGCCATCTTTGTGGTTAACACGGTGATTTACTAACTAAATAGATCATGTTAAATCCAATTCAAAATCTTTTTAATCCAGTTAAATACTTTCCCTTTTTCATCGACGATTAATAATAATATAAATCATTTCACATCCAAATATTGTTCAACGAACCTATTAGAAGAGAGTGATATTTCACTAAATCGATGTTGCTTTTATTTGGCTAGTGAGTTTCTTTATTCTTTTTAAACATGTTTTTGTGTTTGTTCACAAACGGGATTTTACCTTCTCCTTTTGTTAACCACTATTGTTTCGACATGTCAGCTCAATCTTCTTGAGGACAACGCACCGATATTTGTAGCACCACGACGTGAGACAAATATACATCGAATGCAGCATTAACTGGTGTCTTAAATAATGTTAGCCATGTATCGAATTGCAAACAAATTGCCATGCGTTTTAATTAAGTGTAATCCATACGAGTAAATATCGCTTCCTATAGTCTCCAATATCAGCAAGAGCCAGTAAGTATACAATTAAGTATTCACAATATATAATATTATTATTAAGTAGAAAATACATATTTCCGTCATAGGAAATATGATGCCGTAGTCTAATCAAAAGAATTCCAGTGTGCGAGTGACAGTGTTTCATGCCACTGGCAGGGTTGGGCCTAGATACAAGATTCACCCCGTACTGCTGCAGTAGGGGTGCAAACCAAACTTATGTCGAAAAAACGGGTCAATGAATTGAGAGCCTAATTTCACAATCTAAGAAGCAACATTTATTCTTTACATATGTCTTATTGATAGCCCGCTACCTTTGAGTTGAAAAATATAATATAATATCTAGTTTAATAAGATTTAAAAGTGAAATCGACGGCATTCTGCGGCCGCCATCTTGTCTTTTTGCATTCTCTCCCATTTCACCAAATCTGTGCCGATATAAGTAGCCATTTGATACTGGAGCCACAGTTTCTAGTTCAGGTTCCATACTAAACCTATTTTCGCCCATATTTACACTACGTTGTCCTTCACCCGTGTACTACAAGTATCGGGTGAATCTTTTATCTAGGTTGGGCCATGGTGGTGCCACTGGTCCTAACAGGTGAAGGGGTCGCCCATAGAGTAGTACACAATACATGGGTGATACTGTTGCGGAACATTCCGTTATCCACCTTTATGCTCACATACTTCTTATACATCACATATTATATATTTACAATATTCCGATTTAATGCATTGGTGGGGGAAGGCAAATGTTCTATTGCTGATCGGGTATACGTGACCAGGTGCATGTATGTGTATATGTAGGTGCTGGTGGTGCCTGATTGAGATGTAAATAGACATAGTGGTGCTGGCAGGACTGTGTAAGGGGCACTCAGAGCCTACCCCCTCCACCCTCTGCTAGTCAGGATCACCACACTCCGGCTTAAGGCAGGTGGAGGCCAGGGGAGCCACACAGCTTGATGGCAGTGGCCAGATCACTGGTAACCATGGGGACCAGGAATGCTGGATCCATATTGGTAGACCTAAGAATGCTTGTTTCTCATTGGGGGAATAGGGTGGGGTGACACTCTACACTGAATCCATGTACCACATAAATAATAAAACAGAGGGCTTAACTGTCTCTTCTTTCACAATTTATACTCTTCCTTTCTCTTTGTCTGTATTGATTTCACTATAGCCTGCCTACACAACCACAGATTCAAGCTGTAGACTTTACATATATATACTATACTAATCAGTCCTTACTGCTTTTCCTCCTCCGCAGACACACGTCCGAGTGTAATTAAACTGTTATTCTGGCCGACATCAACATTGTCCAGTTAGAGTTAACATAGAACCGCTGAGACCGTCACTGTTTCTGCTCCCACAGTTAAAGCTGCATAGTCTGATGAAAATATAAAATGTTCAAAACCAAAACAATTATCTAAATTTGATTCTAGATATCTAACTTAAATACTGGTGCACTTATTAAGCATTTCTCACCACACAGAGGGAAATACTGAGGCAATTGAATAGAACATATTACTACATAAGCCTATGGGATCAGAGTTTCGGTGTGCTTGCCAAAATTAATTTTGCATGTTTACACTTCAAATATGTCTAATGTTAGCCACTTTAAATAAAAGTTTCTTCAAGCTAAAAGTAAGGTAGATTATAGCAATCAACCTAATGTATTTATCTCAGGAAATGTCAGAAACTCAAAACCATCGGACAATGCAACTTTAATTGCTGTAGATACCATGGCGCGACTACATCACTGCTGAACCATTTGTGTATTTCCTCCAGCAGCAAGCAGCCGGGCCTGCTCCAGCCACCACCGGAAAGAAACCTCACCCCTGGAGGCGCATGCGCAGTAGCATTGATCCGCAAAGCGCGCAGTTTATTTCTGCTATGAGCGTTCGGCAGATCTACTTCCGGTGCGTGTCGCGCCACTGCTATCAGTTCGCCGCACTCCCGCCAGGCGTCGCACTGTGTTCCGCCCCCCACCCCCACCCCCGCCCCCGCGGGCCGCCGCTATCTCTGCCCGGTTGAATGGAACGCCGTGGGACCAGCGTCATGGAAGCAGCCAATCGACGAGCGAGGTGGCCGAGGGTGGCCGGGGATGGCCGGGGATGGCCGGGTAGAAGGGAAGCTGAAACCTGCCTGGTACCAAGTCTGCTTCCAAAACCTCACAACTACATGATACTTGATATGGGATGTAGTGACTGTGCATATGTGAGGGACACGTCGATGTATTTACTTTACTTACATACTTGGTAGGCTAGATATATGTACTCCATAATTCATTATGGGAATATAAACAAGGACACCACCACCACCAGCTCCTCCCCTCTATATGTAATCTTCTCGTAACTATGCGATCGGGCGCAGTGGCCTAATCCGTAGAGCACAGGCCTTCCATGCGGAAGATCGGGAGTTCGATTCCCGGTCGAGTCACATCAATGACTTACAAAATGAATGCTTCTCACTTCCTGGCTTAATGCTTAATAGGATAGGGCAAGGACTGGTTAGCTCAATGTCAGGGTAATGCGACTGAGTGGGATATCGGGTCATTGTATTGGTGGCCTGATTTCCCAGTAGAACAGCACTATAAAAGTCACCATGAGTGTGCACTGTCACAAGTCTCTACCTGACCTGATGTGACCATAGATGTTGCTAGGATGTAAAACAACAACCTACTATGCCCTGTTCCAGGGCTTAGTTTCTGCCTTTCGGCCACATCGGTGTAACCTGTCAGTGGTCACTATCGCTTCCTGGGTGGATTTAAATTGTAAGTATATACATGTAATGCATAGCGGATTATGTGAGTATAAATGCACACAAGGGAATATTACCTCATGTTATTCTATAGACCTAGTTCAATGTTGATAAACATTGTGTATGCACACGCAGCTTGGCTGCAGAAGGAAGGCACACTGCCATTGCGTTTGCCGGTACGCGCAGTGCAAAACGTTTATTTTATTCGAAATTAATAGAAATGCACAAACCTAACCATATAAATTCAATATAATCTATTCATTGAATATGTTTTCTATATGTGTACCAGGCGGGTTGTCTCTAGGTGGTGTAGTTTTAGAGATATTTCACTTTTTCTGTATGAAGATTGCTGACTGCCATTAAGTTTGCAGTGTTACCGGATGTTGTCCTGCAGCCAAGCTGTGTGCGCACTGACCTAAATACCCATCCTGACGTCATATGAAATAGGTCTATTCATCTACCAAGCAATACATGTGGCACCACCACCAACCCACCTTGCCTATCTTTGTCAGTTGCAGCGGAAACATTGCTTACATACAATAAAGAAAGAAATAGATAAATAAAATACTTCTATGTACATATCCAATATTATATATATATATATATTTATATATTTACATATATATTTATATATATATATATATATATCGCCAGCACAAGGAACACATATATATGTGAATACATGTATATATATATGTACATAAATGTACATATATATATGCAAGAAGAACTGGCATCACAAATCTGGGTGAATCCGGCCTAGAGGTATTGAAGTAGGTGGCAGTTGACCACTCGTAGGTGGTGCGCTCGTGAGAGAAGGGGCAACTAAAGGCTCACATAGTAAATATAATGACGGCAACTGGATAGTTAATAATGTCGTGGGGGGTGATGAAAATGGGAAATATTGCGCCTAGAGCGGGACCAGAACCCACATCTCCTTGCATTCCAGGCCAGTGTGCTAACCATTTCACTATCTAGGCTCCCTGATATCAACACACTACCCACGCCTACCTGTCTATGTGGCTCCTTGCCTGAGAGGTCAGCGCAGACCACTACACTCATCCCCCTGGAATTGTAAGTCTTATAATGCTTACAATTACATACATACAGGCAATGCACTTACATACACAGGGTAGGTTCAACAACTATACAGCATGTAGCTTGTACAGAATCATGGTCACGGCAACCAGTGTCGTGGGGGGTGATGAAAATGGGAAATATTGCGCCTAGAGTGGGACTCGAACCCACATCTCCTTACATTCCGGGCCAGTGTGCTAACCATTACACCACCTAGGCTCCCTGTCTATGTGCCTACCTGTCTATGTGGCTCCTTGCCTCAGAGGTCAGCACAGACCACTACAATAATATGGAACCAACTAAGAGGAGAACATGTCCTTGTTTATTTTCTCATCATTCCATTATAGACTACATATGTAGATATGTACATATAGGTATACATAGATATATAGATATATAGACATATAGGGATATACATACATACCACATAAATACATATATAGAGATATATATCTGGCGGAGTATGGTAGGATTGGGGACGTTTTGTAGCTTTTAGTTCATGATCACTACGTGGGTGTGGCCATGAGGGAAACCTCCTCATAACCATGGCAACGTCAGGCGACAGGATTGAGCTCTCCCCCCCCCCCCCCCATGCCCAGAACCGCTCGTGCGCATGCGCGTTGGCCTTCTCTGCACAACGCTCCCTTAATTTAATCCCGGACAGTGGGCACGGGAACCAGGTTGCGGGTCCTGCCTTGCAGGTTTCTTTTGTATCGTGTTGCTGGAGAGTAGGACTCACGGTGTAACTCTGATGTGGTTTCAGGCCGACGGCATCCAGTCACTCACTATCTGTTATACACACATCAACTCCCAACGGGCATCATAGCAGCTCCCACAAGCGCTGACTTATGATGACGTCATCAACTTCCGGTTGAACCAGCGCGTCCACTTCCGGTCCCGTGCTGCTTTGCTAATGGTAATAGTATAAATTGGTTAGTTGTTTGACCGAAGTGTGCACATGGCGATAATGCATGTGGTATACAGTGTGGACTCGCATGCTGATCAAACCGCTATAGCGGTCAACCCGCAATTTGGGTCAATCATAGATAGTTCTTTTCAATGCTTCTCAATACTTCTCAATGCTTCACTGGCCATAGCTGGTCTAATGTATTACTAACAATTCCACCCCAACAGCAGGACTCATATTGTTGTCTGGTTACTATCAACACTAAAACAGAAAACGGCAAATAACAAAATCACATTGCTAACCACAAAATACGGCTAATTCAGTTAACCCCCTTATCTGGATGCTCAGTGCTTAAGCTAAGATACCTTACACGCGGTATGCGGCATGCTGCATGCGGCATGCGGTATGAGAACGGGTTGGGTCCTTTCACCCACACCCACACACATAGTGTCAGGTTTCTCTAACACTGTTGTCTATGGGCATTTGCATTCGCATGCCGCACCGATTGCTACATGGACCGATTCAGTATTTGCATGCCGCATGCCGCATGCCGCATACCGCGTGTAAGGAATCACCCCCATTGACTTAGATGCTTTTCGATTTTTTGCCGCATTCGCATACCGCATACCGCGTGTAAGGAATCTTAGCTTGAGTCCAATAGCCAACAGGGTAAAGGGTTTAGCTGTAAGGATTTATATATATATATAAATATATAAAATTTAAAATCCGTCCTGCTGAGAGGGAGCGGTAGTGGTAGTGACCAGGCGCAGCTGGTATCATGCAGTCATGAGCTGCTCACAGGTGGCAGTGCAGTGGTGAATGAAGGAACTAACCTAGTCCTATGATGTTGGTAGTACTAGCTCAATGACATTAGGGTATAGAGTAAGTAAAGGGAGAGAACTGCTAGGGGGTAGTGTCCTTGTTTATCTTCCCATAATAGATTATAGAGCACATATATATATATATATATATATATATATATATATATATATATATGTCATGGGGGTGATGAAAATGGGAATTACTGTGCCTAGAGCGGGACTCGAACCCGCATCTCTTTGCATTCCGGGCCAGTGTGCTAACCATTACACCACCTAGGCTCCCTCACATCAACACGCTCCCCACGCCTACCTGTCTATGTGGTTACTTGCCTGAGAGGTCAGTGCAGACCACTACACTCGTCCCCCTGGAATTGTAAGTCTTGTAATGCTTACAATTACATACATACAGGCAATGCACTAACACATACATACACAGGGTAGGTTCAACAACCATACAGCGCAAAGCTTGTACAGGATCCTGATCATGGCAACCAGTGTCATGGGGGTGATGAAAATGGGAATTACTGTGCCTAGAGCGGGACTCGAACCCGCATCTCTTTGCATTCCGGGCCAGTGTGCTAACCATTACACCACCTAGGCTCCCTCACATCAACACGCTCCCCACGCCTACCTGTCTATGTGGTTACTTGCCTGAGAGGTCAGTGCAGACCACTACATATACATTATTTACAGCTATAGTAGACAAGGTCTGCCTCTAGCCCAATATTGTACTGACATAAAAAGTGTCATATCGTCGGAGAATTAAACCAAAAAAATCAGTTTGGACATTGGAAGATTGTCCACAGATAGCAGTGATTATATGGTCATGAACTATGCGAATTGAATTACTTGCGTCTGGAAAGCGAGGCATGTCACATTTACTCAGGATTACATGTGACATATAATGGAAACTAAAGGGGCTGTCACATTAGGGTTTTTTGCGGGAGCGTATGGCGGCGTAAGCGCGTTACGTCATATACGTCGGCATACGCCGTATACGCTACTCATACGCTACGCATACGCTACTCATACGCTACTCATACGCTGCCAGATGCCGCCAGATGCCGGCGTATGTGAAGCGTATGAGGCATACGCCGCCATACGCTTTCATAAATCCGTCCGTCCAAATTTTTTTGTGCATGCTCAAAAAAACCCGACCTATGAGGGCGTATGGCCCATACTGTCAAAAAATGTCACAGCACGCTCCCATACGCTCCCATACGCTCCTCATACGCTCCTCGTACGCTCCTCGTAGGTTCCACATACGCTCAAAACCACCCGAAAGGTCACCAAATGTCATCATAGGCCGGCACGCGCAGGACCTACGTAGGTTTTCAATACGCTCCCGCCATACGCCGTAATGTGACAGGGCCTTAACTGATTTGGACTGGTTGGCTTAGTGTCAGGAAAATGTGATGGAAATCAAGTCATGGTTCTGGCTGTCTGAAGTCTAGTGGAACAGCACTATTAAAGTTGCATAGTCCGATGATTCTGACTTTCTGTCATTTTACTTAGATAAATATATTAAATTGATTATTATAATCTACATTAGTTTAGTTAGAAGTAACTTCTATTTTAAATGGCTAGGTTTTGAGATATTTGAAGTACAAACAGGTCAAATTAGTGTTGGCAAGTACGCCAAAACTCTGACACCACAGGTTTTAGCAGTAATAGGTTCTATTAAATTGCCTCAGTATTCCCTTTTAATTGGCAACAAATGCTTAATAAGTCTATCGGTGTCTAACCTAGATTTGTAGGAACCAAATCAAGAAAATTGTTTTGGTTTTGAAAATGTTATATTTCACCGGGCTATGCAGCTTGAAGTCGCCATGAGTGCACACTGTCACAAATCGATACCCGTCCTGATGTGACTTTAGATGGTGCTAGGATGTAAAACCTCAATTTATAAAAAAACAAACATAAAAAGAAGTCTGACCCTGCTTAGCAGTGTACCAGTGCTGCCCATCTGTGGTTATCAGCCAATGCTTCCACTAAACAAACGCTACATGCAGTCCTATAATTGCCCCATAGCGCCCTATGTCGGGTCAGTGCCCCATTAGTACCCAGAGCAGGTTTGAGCCCTTTCCCAGTGTCGCGGTTTAAATTCTCAGTGGGTTTAGAGTCTATGCTCGGGGTTCTGCGTATGTGTCAAAATCGAAAGGCATTTCAGCATTGTCGATTAATGAACTCGGGTGACCCAAGTGACTTTTTAACGCACAAATGTGACGTCATCGCTCCTAGCCAACCCCAGCCAAGAGGTGGGTTAAATTGTGTGCACATGGCATGTGTTTTTGTCAACTCCACTCGCGGTGTTCTATTTGAATTTTTAGGAACTCGGGTGACCCAAGTCACCGGGGTCGTGTTAATCGAATACGCGCATGCGCAGAACCCCGACTGCAGACTCTAAACCGACTGAGAATCTAAACCGCAACACCAGGTGACCATGCTTGGGGTCCAGTCTAACATGCCGGGGTTTACTCCACGATTACCAAATAAGAGACCAAATGAAAGAGCCACCAAGATCAAAATCTTAATAGGCCATTGGGTAAATAAGTGTGGAAATAATTACTCTTTATTTGATCATATATGAGTGATGATTTAAAATATTTCGCTTGAACAGATTTTTGGGACTGGAAAATAGGCTAGTAAAATTCACAAATATATATATATATATGTTTAGAGACTGAGTCACATTTGCTATCTTTACGGGTTGAGCGCAATATCGGATAGACCAGCATGTGGGTGTACACTGTATATGTATTCCAATCCAACAACCTACAGGGGCTCCGACCGCCATGGGAGCAACATATATACATGTTCCTGGCCCAGCTGCTACCCTGCAGAGGCCCTGCTATTGTATATTAATCATGCCTCACAGCAGTGGACGATATTATAGGTGACATTAGGATGGTTGCTTGTTGGAGTTTTACGTCCTGGAAACATCTAAGGTCATATCAGGCAATATGATATTAATACCCCTGAATGGATAAACTAGATAACTACGGCACTTGCACATACAATAACAATTTAGTATTGCAGTTTTTTAATCTGACCATTGTCACAAAGTCATTATCCAATGTCAACTTTTTTTAAATTCATTTTTTGTATATGTTAAATTCTCTGCTATTTTTTTCCTATCAGGCTATGAAGTAGAATTTAATCAATGTCGTATTAAATTAAGACAGTTAGGACATTGGACAAGTGTCCACACATAACAGGGGTTAGATGGTCATGAACTGTGCGAATTGAATTACTTGTGTCTAGAAAGTGCTTGCGTATAGCTAGGTATTTGTACAACCTTCAATATGTGTTCTCGTGAATTGAACTAATTGAGAACCAAGAAAAGAGGTAGGAATAAACAAAGAAATGATTTAGCTACAGACATGCCCAAGTGAACCTCAGCAATCAGAATTTCTGTACCGTGCTCACGTAACAAAATGGCGGAAATGGAAGAATTCAATATGGTCGGGGGAGGGGTTCGATTTGTCTATCAGTTCTCTCAGTTTTGAACTAAATCATGTAATCAATAATATATTTGTATATATGTCGCGGGGTTGATGAAAATTGGAAATATTTAACTGTTATAAAGCAGGTTTTTGAACCCAAACTTGTCATTTTGGGGCTAGAGTGCTACTCATTACACTAGCCAGGCACCCTAATGCAATCACTATATCTATATATCTAATTAGCTCATTGCCTGAGAAGTCAGTGCAAACTACTATGTATATATATATATATATATATATATATATATATATATATATATATGTGTGTGTGTGGTATAAGGTATCTTATGCAAATATTATTCTGGGAATGTTCTAGAAGTTATTGGTTGGTACTACTGGAGCTGCCTGGAATGCACCTGAGTATGTGTTAATGATGGTGCATTGGTCAGCTTGTGGGGGTACATAGCTGGTGGCAGAGTTGCTAGAGGCGAGTTGGTCACGGGAATTGTTGCCTGAGAGGTCAGTGCAAACTACTATGTATGTGATGTATAACGCATTATATATATATATCCTTGTCTGAGAGATCAGTGCAGACTACTATGCATATATACATATATATATATATATACAATATATATACGGATAGCTATAAGACCTTATCGCGTGTAATAAGATCTGGAGTGTCCCCCCCCCCCACCCTACCTAGGCGGCCGGGGGGGTCCGGAATGCAACGCTCACACTCCTGCGCGGGGCGTGACACTCCACTCGCTCAGAAGTTTATATACATATAAATGCTTACTACAGTACAAATGAGGAGACAAGACAAAGTAGTGGTTGAGATAATATATTCTCTGGCATAGGGAATATGATGCCCTAGCCTATAAAGAAAAAAAAACAAAAAAAACTCTCGGGCGGAAGTGACAGTGTAGCGTCCAGGATAGGTGCGCCGGGTGGAGCCCCCCCCCCGGTCACGTGGTCCGAGGGGGGGGGGGGCCATACAACAAGTAAGCCACCCCATCCATATTAGGGTAGGAAATAAACATATAATCCCTTACGTGCATTTATACTCGCATAATGCTTATACATCACATAAATGCTTACTACAGTACAAATGAGGAGACAAGACAAAGTAGTGGTTGAGATAATATATTCTCTGGCATAGGGAATATGATGCCAAGATCGTAGATACCCCAACCCGGAATAGTCAGGTCTTCTGATAGTAGCGAGTGACACAGATAAGGAGTGATTGGCTTAGTAATTGTCAGGTACGGTTGCGGCTAGTGACGTGGCCACCCGCAAGTCGTTCATTATACGTATGGATAGGGGGGTCTTAAGGTAGGTAAATACTGTGTCTGTGCACCAGTCCCCCCTAGTGCGGAGCTCCTCAATTGAGGCCCCACACATGGAGAGGAAGGTGCAGCCGCCCCGCCTCAGAGAGTGGGAGGAGACCGAGTCCGGATCGAGTCCCGCCTTCTCTGCGAATAACTTAAGGGTCGTCTGGTAGACCTTGTATGGGAGGGGGGCGGAGACCCGCGCGGCGGAAGGGATCCGGAAGGCTTTTTCCGCCGGGGGTGCTGGGAGCTGCTCGAAGTGCCGCTCGGTCCAGTGGACCGCGCAGATCTTCAGGTTCGGGCAGCGAGCAACTGGTACTTCTAATACCCTCTCTTTGAACTGTATTGTTTTAGAGCGTCTTATGGATATTACCATCCCCCAGGGAAAGAAGCGAAAGTCTCCCCTGAGGAGTGCTGAGTCGGAGTCAGTCACCTGGCACTTCCTGAGGAGTGCCCTGAAGCTACATAGCAGTGCGGCGCGCCAGGGACATGACCCGGAGTTGTCGCTAGGAAAGAGAACATCCGGAGTAGGGTCTCCGGCAAGATCGGCACAGCTTGCTTGGGTGCGGTGGCGCACTCTCTCCTTATTCCCCTCAGGGTGGAGGCAACTTCGAAGCTGGTGTATGCTATGGGTTCCGACCCATTTTGCTTAAGGAAGTTGTTCAGTCCGCTGAGGTAGTTTAGGATGGAGGAGTACTTCATGGTTCTAGCAAGCCAAGAGGCGTAAAGTGCCACCTGTGCCGGCGGGCAAGGGAACGGGCTGTGCGTCTCCGAGAAGTCTGCCACAAATTCCAGGTATCTCCTTACCTGGACCCCCCGGGTCGCTATCGAGTTGGGGGCGTATGACCTGCTCTGGAAGGTCTGCTTCTCTTTCTGCAGCTGCACCACCCCTGCAATCAAAAGGGGATGGTTTATTAAATAGGCTGCTGCAGCATAGGTTGCTAGCCTGGTCGGCTTGGGAAATTCGGCCGGAGCTGGCTGGGTCGTCCAGCCTGCTTAGAGCGTCGCAAATTACATTATCGTTGCTCCCGATGAATACTGAGGAAAACTCGAAGTTTTCCTCTGAGGCGATCCAGAATAGCCGTCTGAGGTAGTACATGACCTCTGGACTTTTTGAACGGCCTGAGTTAAGAGCGGCCATGACTGTGGTGCTGTCCGTGACCATGACGACTGCGCAGTCCTGCCATAGACTACCCCACCTTAGTGCCGCGGCATAGGCTGCCCACATCTCTCTCACGTTAATGTGCGCCGACGAGCTGTGCTCGTCCGGCGGGGTGTGGTGGTGGCCGAGGATGCGTTTTAAGCATAAGTTGTCTGTGTCACCGAAGGCGCCTGCAAGCCAGTCGCTACCATGGAGAGCCCCGAAACCATAATTAGAGGCATCGCTGTATGTGGCCAGGTGTTCGGCGAAAGATCCCAGGATTTTCGCCTTCCCATTGAAACTGGCGGCAAAGTCAAACCACCATTCAATGTCCTCCCTAAATCCTTGCCTGAAAGGTTAGTGCAGACTACCATGCATATATATATATGTGTGTATATGTATCCTTGCCTGAAAGGTCAGTGCAGACTACTAGTACTATATATATATACACACATACATGTGCATATATATATATATATATATGTACACATACATGTAGTATGCAGGTATTGCAATACCTCAGGGAATTTGACGCCCCTGCCCTGCAGAGTTGTAAACCACTGCCTTGTGGTACAGGTTCTTGATAGAACCGAAGGCTAAGGGAGCAAACCCTAAACAGAAAATCATGTCACTGTCGCAGCATTAAGGGCGGTTGATGTATGGAAGTCCCAACATCTTCCGAGAGTGCGATTGGTAACTTGCAAAAGCCAGCAGCACTTCAACACTTTTGCAGGCAGCTTCCATGAAATGTTAATTAAGACTGACTCATGGACATCACTCTCACAGCAGAGAGCTAAATGGAAAGCAGCAGTTAAGTAATGAAAGCAGTATTTGTCGCATCGCGACCGACAGCATGATGATGATGATATATATATAAATATATATATATATACTTGCACACACAAATAATTTTAAAATATGTCATTAAAAAAAAGCCTCCACTGATTGATGCCTGGTAGCCTTTTAACAATTCGCATACATAAAAGTAACTAGCCAGTGGCGTTGTATTTTTAGCAAGAAATATCGACATTCCCGATGCCATCCGACGTCCTTAGAGGTTCTCTGGCAAAGCCACATGTCAATGTAAATGGGTACATAGGTTTCTCATGGCGCAGAACGATGATTGATTCCCACCAGGTCACGTGGTCCCAGGCCTGACACGGCCCGATTACAGCCGCCCGGCCAGAGGTCGGGTGAGGAGGGGGTGGAGTGTGGGGGTTGGAAATGAGGATTGGGAGGGGAGGGGGTAGACCTTCACAACTTCTTTATTGTGGCTGTGACATATGGCTCCCACCACCCAACTCCTCACCCCGACCGGAGGAGATGGTTGAGTGGGTGGGGTGGGGACGACTCCCTCCAGTGCGGGAGGTCATGGGTCAATCCCCAGCCGAGTCAAAACGAGGACTCAGCAAAAGACTATGCTTGTCAATAACTAACTAGAGTACAACCCTGTTAAACCAAGCTCGGTTAAACCAAATGATCGGTTAATCCTAAATTTTGTCGGTGGCCCGGCAAAATACTACCATTTATGATATAAAAAAATTGATTAAACCAAAGTCGGTTAAACCAAATTATCGGTTAATCCAAACAAAATATTCGGGCCCCAGGCCACTTCTGGCATGGGTGAACCAAACTTTCATGTGGTTATAAGGTCATCTGAGACTTTTTTTATATGATCAAATGGTAGTATTTTGCTGGGCCGCCGAAAAAAGATTGAATTAAATGGGGCTATACTATATATACATAAAAAAACATTGATCAAAGTGTCCACATACATTGTATATTACATTTATAGTGCACCCACGTTTTTGCCAAAGCAAAGTCGAAGCCAAAGCTTGGTTAAACCATTGATCGGTTAATCCAAACACATTTCTAGGGTCCCTTCAAGTTTGGTTTAACGGGGTTATACTGTACCTTGCTTGGCGCTCAACCATTATTACCAGGATTAGGGCAATACAGGGAATGGTTGTTATCAGGATAATGTAACCGAGTGGGAAATTATCAGGTGCATGGTGCATCCCAGAGGAGCAGCACTGTAAAGCCGCTATGAGTGCGCAATGTCATAGATCAGTACCCGCCATTATATGACTTTGGATGTTGTTAGAACGTAAAACCATAATAAACCAAACCCAATCCAACAGATCTCCCTCGCCACCCCACCCCCCACCCCCACGACCCCACTGACCGGCATAACGTCAATAATAATGATGGCGTCGTCTTGTGAAAGAACCCTTTTACCTTTGTTTTTTGGATGGATGGGTGGATAGATGGATGGATAGATGTACATGGCGCAGATCAGACAGGATGGCCGAATGAGTTGGGCATCTGTCTCCCATTTTGGTAGATCGAGGGATGCGACCCCACGGGTTTGAACCCTGGTCGAGTGAAACCAATGACTTAAAAATTTATATTTGTCGCTTCCTAGCCAGGCGCTTCGCATTATTAGGATAGGGCAAGGACTGGTTATCTCAGTGTCAGGATAATGTGACAGCATGGGATATCAGGTCATGGTGCTGGCAGTCTGGTCTCCCAGTGGGGCAGCACTATATTAAAGTTGCCATGAGTGTGCACTGTCACAAGTAGATGCCTACTCTGATATGACCTTAGATGTTGCCAGGACGTAAAACTCCAACAACTGACCAACCATTTACTAACACAGAATGTCAGAAGGGTAACAAACAAACATCAATGCAAGTGTACAGCATTTATTTGGCGTGTTCCACGTCATAGACAGACGTATAATCAATATTAGTTTATTATTCCTGGTCATAACAACCAAACCTTTGTCACTCTGGATCGCTGTTGACATAAATAAAGCATTTTACACCGCCCAGTCTTCCGGAAACAGCCTCCTTGCTCACAAGGGAATTGGATCAATGTTTAAGGTTTCTCCGGACTTATA
The DNA here is from genome assembly GCA_030323885.1 of Branchipolynoe longqiensis. NCBI lineage: Eukaryota > Metazoa > Annelida > Polychaeta > Phyllodocida > Polynoidae > Branchipolynoe > Branchipolynoe longqiensis. The sequence goes on along the minus strand of CM059187.1, from coordinate 55,431,737 downwards.
AATCGAACCAATTAATTTAAGTTTAAATTGCATTAATTGATTAAAATCAGTGACTGGCTCAGACACACCCACCCTCCCATAGATATATATATATATATATATCTATGCATATATTTCTCTTTATATGCATACATATAAATATCTCCTGTATATTTTTTTTTTTTTTTTTTTTTTTGGTCCATTAGTTGTTTAAGCAGGGGAAATTTCAGTCATAGATGATGGGTCTTCCTCATTCCACTGCTGGTTGATAGAAAGCCCGAGCCTACACTTTTACCGACCCAAGGGATTTTTAACCTCGCACACCACATAGACATGGTATGAGAGCAACTGGCCTTTGATGACACTGTAAGTTATACACAGCGGTGGAAATCCAAATTGGCAGAGCTGGGGGCATGGGGAATCGAACCGCCGACCCTCAGATTAGGAGTCTCACCTAGAAAAAGTTATATGTATCCTTGTATATTTAAATATAGATATTCCCTGTATATATATCCCTGTATTAATTATACTGTTATAATGCTTATGCATCACATATTTATCTCCTGTATATATACAGTAAAACCTCTCTAACCGACCACTTCTACAGATCGACCACTCCCCTATATCGGTCGCTTTCTTTGGGTCCCAAAAATACCATTGTAACCATATTCTAACTCCCTAAACCGACCAACTCCCTAAACCGACCCCTTAAAATCGGTCCCAAGATCGGTCGATTTAGAGAGGTTTTACTGTATAGATATAAATATATATATATATATATATATGGTATAAATAATTTGCTACGTCGGAATTGTGACGTCCATTATTTTCAAATCAAGGCAATTGGAACCTATGCATTTCAGCTGAATATATATATATGACGTACAACGTATTATGCGAGTATAAAGGTGCAGAAGGGAATTTATTTGTTAATATTTTATGACACCGAATACTCTCTACTGCCTCCTCTTCATGACTGGTGGCGCCACCTCGGTCGCTCCCCCTCACCTGCTAGTGCTGGAAAACATCAATCCCGTCGGAGGATTATATATGTATATACATATTACAATGACAATTCAAATGTCGCAAATGATTTACTCAAAAAAACATCCTCCGGTCCGACTGACATTGGACAATATCCGGGGGCGGTGAGGTGGACCGAGATGAAGCCACCCGTACAGTGTTGCATTTTACGGAGTATAACAATAGTAATATTAAGTAATATTTTCTTACATATCTTTATACTCGCATAATATGTGATACATAAAATAAGTTGTTCACAACAAATTAAAATCACAATTCTTGTGCTTTGTTGGGATATATAACTAAATCGATTGAGCACGCCTGAAATAACCACGGAGCGTGTCCCTTTACAAGTCCACATGTCCCCGGATGTAGAATTACGTCATGCCGCTCCGGGCGCGTCCTGGGCCGCGCTGATAAGTGATATGGAATGAAGCCCACACATGGAGCCAGCCATGGAAGCCTCCCTCCTGTGGGACCAGACGGGATGTGGCCGATTGAGCTGAGCGTCCGTCTCCAATTTTGGTAGATCGTGGGATTCGCACGCATAGGTTCGAACACTGGTCGAGTTAAGTTAATGACTTAAAAATTGATACGTGTCGCTTCCGAGGCAGGCTCTCAGCATTATTAGGATAGGGCAAGGACTGGTTGGCTCCGTGTCAGGATAATGTGACTGAGTAGGATACCAGGTCATCAGGTCATGGTGCTGGTGGTCTGGTCTCTCTGTGAGACAGCACTAGAAAATCGCCATGTCACATGTCACATGGCACATGTCACAAGTCGGTGTTACCAGATGTCACAAGATGTTACCAGGATGTAAAACCCCAACTACCAACCCACCAATCTTGTGGGAGCAGAGCAGAAGGGTTGCCTATATGCGGAATAACTGACCACGAGGGTGAGTTATACAGCTACTTGGGCCCTGCGACTGTCAGACATTAAGGGGTTGAAAGGAGAGGCTTTGCATCACTTACATGTCCACTTCAGCGGCATGGTTGTTTGTTGGAGTTTTACGCTCTGGCAACATCAAAGGTTCTATCAGGATGGGTACCGAGTTGCGTGCTGCCCCACTGGGAAATCAGGCCGCTGGCACCATGCCCCAATATCCCACTCAGTCATATTATCCTGACACTGAGCTAACCAGTCCTTGCTCTATCCTATTAATGTCGAGCGCCAGGCTAGGAAGAGACAAGTATCAATTTATCAAGTTATTCGTTTGACTCGACCGAGAACTGAACTCCCGACCTTCCCTACGCGAGTCCCGTGCCTTACCGATTCGGCCATCGTGTCCTGTGTATTATTAAATTAGGCATTTCATATGCTTCACACATTTAATTTGAAGCCTAGTTCTATGCATATCGGTCGGGATGATCGAGTCGGTAGGGCTCCTTCTTCCTGTGTGAAAGGTCGTGAGATCGATCCTCAGTCGAGTGAAATCAAAGACTTAGAAAATGTATACTTCTTGCTAGCTCATCTGCCATGGACTGGGTGGGTTAGTATCGAGATAATGAGATTGAGTAGGGTATCATGTAATGGTGCAGTCAGCCCCGGTATCCCTATTAAGTCGCCATAAGGGTGCACAAGTCGGTACTGATCCTGATATAAACTCAAGAGTTGCTAGGACAGAAACTACCATAAACCAAACAGCCAGTGTTGAAAAAGAAAACCCATTAAAGCTACGTACCAAATGTCGTCTGACACTCACCCTCCTTCCTTGACCTTCAAACGCAACAGAAGTCTTCCAACCTCCTAATGTATATAGATTTCCCCAAGGCATTTGCTGGCTATTCATCCTTATATTAGTTCTATGTCCTTAAGAACATTCAGTGCATACAAACAACCATGTGCTGAGAAATAATACATCTTGTCTGTGGGAAAGTGCATATAAAAGACCCCTTGTTGCTTATCGGAAAGAGTAGCCTATGTGGCAGCACAGGGTTTCCTCCAAAGAAATATGGCAGAATGACCATATATTTAACATCCAATAGCCGATGATATGATAAAAACATCAATGTGCTCTAGAGGCGTCGTTAAATAAAACAAACTTTACTTGCGAAATAATTAATTGCTGAATGACTAAAAATTGTGGTTGTGACAGTATTTAAATCCAAATAGCCAAAGCCATTAGAGCTAGTGATTGACATATCAGTCACCATAGCAACTATCCAGTCAGTGTTTGTAAGTAGTCACTACATGGTCAGAAACCACATGGTGCCACTCGGTAAGTGTCCTGATTGGTGGGCAGTAGGGAGTGCTCTAAACATCAACGCTAGAAGCAGCACCACGTGACCTCCTACAGTAGGACGCCCAATAAGGATGGAGAAGGGTCGGGGTGTTTCTTGTCAACTGACCGGTTCGTCTTACCCCTGAGAGTCTTGAGCTTAAAGCTGCATAGTCCGATGAAATATCAAGTATTCAAAACCAAACAAATTATTTAGATTTGATTTGACATATCTAACTTAGACACTGATGCACTTATCAAGCATTTGTTTCTGTGTAGAAGGTAATATTGAGTCAATTTAACAGAACCTGTTACTGCAGAAGTCTATGGTGTCAGAGTTTTGGCAAGCTTGCCAAAACTAATTTTCCATGTTTGCACTCAAAATATCTCAAAAGTTTACCATTTAAAATAGAAGTAACTTTGAACTAATGTAAAGTAGGTACTAGTGATCGATCTAATATATTTATCTCAGAAAGAAATGAAGAAATTCAAAACCATCGGACTATGCAACTTTAAGGCAGACAAGGTGTCATACAATACATCAGGTGTAGTAAGTTTTCTGCAGTGACATCTCAGGCAGGGCGCCACATAGTCAGGTAGTGTGGATAGGGTGATTGCATCAGGGAGTTCAGGTTGTGTAATGGTTTGCACGCTCAGCCTGAAATGGTCAGAAGTGTACATTTGAATCCAGCTCTCTAGGCACAATATTTCACCATTTTCATCACCCGCGTGATGTTGGTTGCCGTGACCAGGATCCTATACTACCTACAAGCTGTATGCTTGTTGAACCTACCCTGTGTATGTAATTATCAGGATTAAACGCCTTATGGACGTAAGTTGTTTAATATATGTTCACGTCCAGGGAGATAAGTGTAGTAATCTACACTGACCTCTCAGGTAAGAGGCCAAATAGGTATAGTGGATATAGACATGGATACAGTGATTATATCACAGAGCCTAGGTAGTGTAATATTTAGCATATTATTAGCCCTTTGATGGCAAAACCTGTGGGTTCTAATTATGTTCTAGGCGCAATATTTCCCATTTTCATCACCCGCACAATTCTGGTTGCGCCGAGCAGAATCGTGTACAAACTACACTACTAACCGTCAACCATAAATGTACACCTTCAATAACGGTCATGACTGGAAGATGAGAAAATAACCAAGCAATATCGGTTCTGGAACAGGTTATTATATTTTTTTAAAGGACGGAATCAAGTAGCGGTGTGATCGTACTTTATGAGCTGATAGATCACGACTCACTACAGAAGCTCATATTGCAGAAGCCACCCGACCTAATTTTCAGTGATTCATGTGTTAACGACGGCTTACCCTCTGCCTCCCGACACACACTCTCCCCTACACTCCTTTACTTGGCCTCCCAGCCCGATTGATATGATCCGATCACATTCTGTTAAATTTGCATAGTCCGATATTTTCCTGTTTCTGTCATTTTTCTGAGATAAATATATTAAACTGATTGTTATAATCTACCTTAATTTACTTTGAAGTTACTGTTATTTTAAATGGCTAACTTTTGAGATATTCAAAGCATAAACATGCCAAATTACTTTTGGCATGCACGCCAAAACTCTGACGCCATAGGCTTCTCCACCAATCAATCAAAACTCACCGGATTATGCAGCTTTAATGATCTCAACCGACCGACCACATAAAATTGCAATTTTCTGTCACCTCACACACTGACGTGAGCCCTAATAAAATATGTTAACCTAGTTGTTTTGAAGCCGTGGGAAGCTGGATTATTGCAGTTTGGTCATAGTTTGCAAGCCATTAAGTTGTGATCAATAGCCAGTAAAAATAAACTACACACAAAAACAGTTCTAGCCACTGCCAATGCGACTGCTGACACGCAGAGTGGGCTATTCGTGGCGGGGTATTGAATCATAGACATTTAGAATTGTCTAATGTTGTAGGTCAGTGATTTTGTAATGGCTGAATTACCATATAACTAGTGTGAACAGTTCGAAAGCCTTTCCATTTAATTCGGGAACTCACTGGATACTCTGATATCCCTGAATTAAAGCTATATATTAAAAGACAAGCTAGCATAGTTTTCTGCCGGCCAGAAAACTGCTGGCAGTGGAAAGACTGAAGCTAAAGGGGCTGTCACATTAGGGTTTTTTGCGGGAGCGTATGGCGGCGTAAGCGCGTTACGTCATATACGTCGGCATACGCCGTATACGCTACTCATACGCTATGCATACGCTACTCATACGCTACTCATATGCCGCCAGATGCCGCCAGATGCCGGCGTATGTGAAGCGTATGAGGCATACGCCGCCATACGCTTTCATAAATCCGTCCGTCCGTCCGTCCAAATTTTTTTGTGCATGCTAAAAAAAACCCGACCTATGAGGGCGTATGGCCCATACTGTCAAAAAATGTCACAGCACGCTCCCATACGCTCCCATACGCTCCTCATACGCTCCTCGTACGCTCCTCGTAGGTTCCACATACGCTCAAAACCACCCGAAAGGTCACCAAATGTCATCATAGGCCGGCACGCGCAGGACCTACGTAGGTTTTCAATACGCTCCCGCCATACGCCGTAATGTGACAGGGCCTTAAGATTCCATATATGTGGTATACGGCATGCCATTAGCATTCGCATTTGCATTGGCATTCGCATTCGCATTCGCATTCACATTCGCATTCGCATTTGCATTTGCATTTGCATTCACATTCGCATTCGCATTCACATCTAGACATATGGAAGCACCACAATATGTTTACATGCTTTTCCATTTTTTTTCACATTCACATTTGCATACTGCATACCGCGGATATGAAATCGTAGCTTAATACTCTGAGTAGCAGCTAACTGCGCAGCATACTCTGTAGAAAAGGCCTTATAGAGCCCTTTACCACCAAGTCGCTCTCTGATGGCAGTCGGAAGAACTAATATCATGCGTAGCAGCTCACTGCACATGCTCCACGAATAAGGTATATAGTACATATATGGTTCCCGGAACCAGAAGCTTCATCCCTCTGTTTCCCAGTCATAATATCCAGCTACCCTAAACTGTCCCCAACCTTAATTTTCTTTTATATGTAAGTCCACCTGTACCTTCCCTGTGTGACGTCATATGACTATGGTCAGGTCTATTCTAAGGATGCTTGACAGATCAGTCCCTGCCTACTGGGTTTGAGCTCAAATATGTTAGTCTACTTGCAAGTCTTATCAACTGACTGGTTCGTACTGCTCTTGAGAGTCTTGACCAAATGGTGTTATATTTCAGGTGGAGTAAGTTTTCTGCACTGACATATCAGGTAGGGAGCCACATATACTGGTAGGCATGGATAGGGTGATTGCATCAGGGAACTCAGGTTGTATAACGGTTACCTCTCCAGTAAGGAGCCACATAGACAGGTAGTGTGGATACGGTGATTGTATGAAGAAACTCAGGTTGTGTAATGGTTACCTCTCAAGTAAGGAGCCACATAGACAGGTAGTGTGGATAGGGTGAATGTATCAAGGAATGCGGGTGGGTATGCGGGTATTACAGTACCTACCTGCTAAAATACCTCAGGGAGTTTGACGCCCCTGCCTTGCAAAGTTATAAACCACTGCCTAGTGGTGTACAGGTACTTGATAGAACCAAAGGCTAAGGGAGCAAACCCTAACAGAAAACCATGCTTCCGTGGCAGCATTAAGGGCGGTGATGAATGGAACTCCCAACATCTCCCGACCAGCCACTGCAGGGACAAACAGTTTGTGCCTGTCTTGACGTGTTCTTGCCGGTGTGAGACCTCTGTTTGCTCCCCGAGAGAGTGCTTCTAGTAACTTGCAAAAGCCAGCAGCACTTCAACACTTTGCAAGCAGCTTTTATGAAATGCACAACCGCACAAAATAGCGGCGCTTAAGAAATAAAAGCAGTCTTTGTCGCATTGCGACCGACAGCATGATCAAGGAACTCAAGTTGTATAACGGTTACCTCTCAAGTAAGGAGCCACATGGACAGGTAGTGTGGATAGGGTGACTGTATCAAGGAACTCAAGTTGTATAATGGTTACCTCTCAAGTAAGGAGTCACATAGACAGGTAGCGTGGATAGGATGACTGTATCAAGGAACTCAAGTTGTATAAGGGTTACCTCTCAAGTCAGGACCCGCATAGACAGACAGTGTGGATAGGGTGACTGTATCAAGGAACTCAAGTTGTATAATGGTTACTTCAAGTAAGGAACTACATAGGCAGGTAGTGTGGATAGGATGACTGTATCAAGGAACTCAAGTTGTATAACGGATAGGGTGATTGCATCAGGGAACTCAGGTTGTATAACGGTTACTTCAAGTAAGGAACCACATACTCAGGTATTGTGGATAGGGTGACTGTATTATGGAACTCAGGTTGTATAACGGTTACCTCTCAAGTAAGGACCCACATGGACAGGTAGTGTGGATAGGGTGACTGTATCAAGGAACTCAAGTTGTATAACGGTTACCTCTCAAGTAAGGACCCACATGGACAGGTAGTGTGGATAGGGTGACTGTATCAAGGAACTTAGGTTGTATAATGGTTACCTCTCAAGTAAGGAGCCACATAGACAGGCAGTGTGGATAGGGTGATCGTATCAGGGAACTCAGGTTGTATAACGGTTACCTCTCAAGTAAGGAACCACATATACTGGTAGGCGTGAATATGGTGATTATATCAAGGAACTCAGGTTGAAATAATGGTCGTTCTGGAATATGAATACTTTGTAATGATATATCAGATATTAAAGCCGCATACTCTGATGACAGCATCAAATTTTCGAAACCAAACACTTACTTAGATTTGATCCTACATATTCAACTGAGATATTGATGCACTTATTAAGCATTTGTTGTTGTGTAGAAGCGAACACTATGCCAATTTTATAGAGCTGGGTACTGCTGAAGCCTATGGTGTCAAAATTGTGAGATGCAGGTAGGGAGTGATCAGGTGCATGGTTTAACTTCCCAGATTTGCTCATCTGAAGTGTGAATTGCTCAAGAGTCATGCTGATGGGGAGGGGATTTTAAGATTTATTTTTAATAGAATGGTTTGTTTATTTTGCTAAAGCCCCAGTCACACCTACCTGGATGAGTCCCGGATTTTTAGCCGGACCATCCCCGGACCACTCGCCAGGACTGTCCCGGACAGCCCCAGATAAAATCGCTATTTTGGTCATTTTTGGCCTCGCAGTCACACGTACCCGGATGAGCCACGGACTACAAGCCCAGATCACCCCGGATGAACCCCATACAATCCCCCGGACTACCCGGATTAGCCCCGGACAATCCCCGGACAACCCCCGGATGATAACCTGAAATGCGGGACTCATTCTGGGGTAGTCCATGAGTAATACATGGTCATCCATGGTTATCCGTGGCGATCCGTGGTTAATCCGTGGTCATCTGGCACGTCCGGGAGTGGTCCGTGGCTACGTTGGGGATAGTCCGGGGCTGGTCCGGGTTAAACCATGGCTAAATCGTGGCTCATCCGGGGCAAAACAGCCCCGGACTGGCCCGGACACGCACACACTACTCCCGGTCCACCCCGGACTACCGGACCACCCCAAGATTACCCCGGATCGTCCTGGACGATGCCGGATCGAGCCCGGATTGCAAAATGCCCCAGACCATCCCAGATGTTTTAAGCATTTTAAAACATCCAGGCGGACCCCAGACGAGGCCGAACCAGCCACGGATCATGCCGGATCACCAAGGCCGGATCACCCCGGATCGCCACGGACAATGCCGGATCACTGTCCAGGGCTCGTCCGGCCCCTGTTCCGGGTAGGTGTGACTGGGGCTTAAAGGGTTGTTAGGGTTTGTCAGGTGGGCCTGACCACTGCATTCTCACCTCCATGTTGTAATATATGGGTTAATTCCCTTTTAAAGGTGGTCGCCAAATCTTTATAAATGGAAGTGAGCTAGAATGAAATAATAGTTAACCATAAAATACCAGAAAGTGTAATAGAGGAAATGGTGTGGAGTAGGATGAGTTCTGTAGTTGCCTGACTCTAGTAGAGAAGTGGGCTATAGTGGATATAACACAGAATGTAACACAGGCACACGAGCCACCTGTTGTCATGTGGAAGGCACGATGGTGACTGCCAGCTCTCCCAGGCTTTTAATCTCCCCAGCACTCTTACGGACATATCATTTAGGGTACATAATGTCATAAAGGTATGTGATGCCATTGATCCATGAAATACTGTTATTTTGATTGAAGATTTATACTGCATATCATGGATAAGTCTGAATAGACTTGTTTTCACCATTAGACAGTTTGTCGATAGAAAGCCCGAGCCTACACTTTTACCGACCCAAGGGATTTTTAACGTCCCACACCACATAGACATGGTATCAGAGCAACCGGCCTTTGATGACGCTGTAAGTTATACACAGTGGTAAAAATCCAAAGAGGCAGAGGTAGGGGCACGGGGAATCGAACCACCGACCTTCAGATTAGGAGTCCGACCTAGAAAAAAGTCAGACACTCTAACCACTCTGCCACAGAGAACACCAGATTTTACTCTTTATGGCTGCGATCTTGAGGCTCCAGGATAGTAGGGATGAGTGCAGCTAGGATGCACCCATCATTTCCACATCCCAGCTACGACCGGATCATGGCAACCCGATCAGAGATCATTATCATATCTGATGCACTCCGGACAGATTCAATAGAGATCCAATAAATGTTAAACATTAAACATTAAACATTGAACATGACAGTCCCCTATGGAGGCAGCCTGCCCCCGATATCAGTCTGTAAACGGAAATGATTTACTCATTGCTCTATTTATTAAATAAAACAAATAGGCACTTTAAATGTAAACTATTTTGTAGTGTAACTATGTATAGAAAGTCGAAATATTTTACAACGGTACAATCATTACAATGGTTAATAAGGTCATGGGGGTGATGGAAATTTCAAATATTGCGCCTTGAGCGGGAATCGAACCCAGATCTCTTGCATTCCGGGTCAGTGTGCTACCCATCACACCACCTAGGCTCCCTGATGTCATCAGCCTACCCACACATACCTGTCTATGCGGCTACTTTCCTAAGAGGTCAGTGCAGACTATTACATTCGTCCCCCTGGAATTGTACGCCTTTTAAATGGTCATTGAATGCTAAAAGCTTGTTTTATTCAATGACGCCTCGAGAGCACATTGATTTTTATCATCGTCTATGGACGTCAAAGGCAATTTAATGCTTGCAATTAATGGTAAAGGTATATCAGGATAGGTAGCGTAATGGTAATGTAACTGTAAACCATGGTATGTCTAGTAAATATAATGTTAAAGGTATATCATGGTAAAGTAATGGTACAAAATGGTAAACATACGTATGTTAAGTGCCGAGGCACATTTACTTAATCTTTGTTGGTGTCTAACCCAGAAGCAGCAGCTTAACCACGTGACCTACAGTTCCCAGATCATTTCCTATCAGTTTTCCCATCCTCCCCTGCCTTCACCTGCCCTCCTTTTCCGTCGTCTCCCCTCCCCGTCTCCCCTGCCCTGCCCCCTCTCCCCTGTCCCAGTCCTGACTCCCTTTCTGACTCAACCCACTCAACCCACTCATCATTCTCAGATCATCCTTGCCAAGAGACACATGTACTCTGCATGGCTCTGAAAATGGGGGTAAGTCACACAGAAAGCAGCTGCCAATGGAAATATTTGGACATTTAGGCGGCGAGATTGATTGCATCTGAGCGGCCGACATCGGCGCAGTGACGCCCTGAACTAACCCGGGCCCCGGCGCGCCCCGAGATTACGCGGCGTAATCAAGTTCTGCCTCAATTCCCTCCGGATATTGGGACTGGGGTCCCGCGCATGCGCGTGAACCAATGCGATTTGAGCACAGTTCAGCCTGTCCGCCGGCCTTCAGCCTGTCCGCCGGCCTGTACACTCGCCTTTGTGCTTCTCTTTTCAACCTTTTTCTCAGCCAAGTGACATGGCCCACTGTATAGAGCGCACACCTCCTCTGCGGGACGTGCCGGGATCAATCTCCCGCTGAACCGAACCAAAGATTTACACAATTATTAGGATAGCACACGGACTGGTTGATGCAATATTAGGATAATGTGACTGAGTAGGACATCGGGTCATGGTGTTTGTGGCACCGTGTCCCAGTTGAAGGGGGCATCACTATAAAGAGCACTTTCACAAGTCGCTCTTCGTCATGATGTGAGTTTATATGCTGCTAGGACATCAAACATTTGTCAGTTGTGTATGAGTCCAACGATTAGTATCCGAATAGTATAGATAATAAAATTATGGGGATGGATACTTATCAATACACATCAGTTCAAGACTATAAAATATTGCAGATGAATTCAGCTGGAAATATAATTATTTTGGTTAAAATTTTAATTATTTTGGTTTTGTAAATGTGATGCTTCATCGGACTGTACAGCTTTAAAAAGTGCACCAGTATTGAAGTTGGATATGTTTGTTTGTTTGTTGTTGTTTTACGTCCTAGCAACATCTAAGGTCATATCAGGATGGGTACCGACTTGTGACAGTGCGCACTCATGGTGACTTTATAGTGCTGTCCCACTGGGAAACCAGGCTGCCAGCACCATGACCTGGTATCCCACTCAGTCACATTATCCTGACACTGAGCACACCAGTACTTGCCCTGTCCTAATACTGCCGAGTGCCTGGCTAGGAAGCGACAAGTATCAATTTTTAAGTCATTGGTTTGACTCAACCAGGGTTCGAACCCACGAACCCACGATCTACCAGCACAGTTGGATATGTAGGGTCAAGTGTTTTGCTTTTGACAATTTGATGCTTTCATCAGACTATGCAGCTTTAATAGCACTCTAGCCAGCCGAACCGTGAGTGTTGCCTGGGGGGAGTAGCCGCTCCCAGCCTGTCCGTTATCTAGTCCACATTTTACAGTCCGCAGCCGTAGAAGCTAATGAATTGGCATAGAATCTGAATAGGCTTGGTTTTCGGTGCCACAAAATCGCAACATTTAGCCGAGGACAAGACACCACAATTTTAAGGACGCTTAATGCAGCTACCGGGACCACTACAGCTTCTGTCCTAATTAGGCCGCGTCTGCCTCCTGGTTGGGCGGTGTGAATTCGACGAACAGCATAATCGGGGAAGAACTATAAGCCAATGTTCCATAGTCTTCAAGCTGGGTTTCTGGTTATTTAGGTGTTGCGCCTCAATCAAGTCCGCACCGCCGCACAATGCCTAAATGACACTGTCTGGAATCAGATGTCGGCCGCTCCACCTGGCGGGTTGGAATTCTTTGTTCCTGATGCGCATGCCCACACATTAATCGATTTTTGGTGCTTTAATCTTCTTTTATGTTTGCTCTTGTAATGGCTGAAGGAATAGATGCACTTGCTTCCCGTCCGTGTGAGCTTGGTTGGTTGGTTATTGGAGTTTTACGTCCTGGCAACATCTAGGATTATATAAGGATGGGTACCGACTTGTGACAGTGCGCACTCATAGTGACTTTATAGTGCTGCCCAACTGGGAAATCAGGACGCCAACATAATGACCCGATATCCCACTCAGTCACATTATCCTGACACTGAACTAACGAGTCCTTGCCCTATCCTATCAATGCCAGCCACCAGGCTAGGAAGCGACAAGTGTATCAATTTTGTAAGTCATTAGTTTGACTCGACCGAGAACGGAATCCCGACCTTCCGTATGCGAGGCCCACGCTCTACCGATTCGGGCACCGCGCCCGGTCCCGTCCGTGTGAGAGAGGACGTGGGTTGGATCCTAGACCCAGTCAAACTAAACTTTATAAAACAAATAACCTGTTCTTGTCACTCTCTACCTTCCCTCGCACTCGAGCATTACTTGGATTAGCGACTAGTCCGATAAGTTATTTTCCAGTATTCTGATTGCGGATTGGGAATTCCTCTTCCAGGAGAATTGTTGACTGATGGATCTTCCCACAAAGTACTTGTTTGCCTGTTGTGATTTTACGTCCTAGCAACATCTAAGGTCATATCAGGATGGCTACCGACTTGTGGCAGTGCGCAGTCATGGCAACTTTATAGCATGGTGCTGCCCAACTAAAAGACCGAGTCACCAGCACCATGACCCAATATCCCACTCAATCACATTATCTTGGCACCAAGCAATTCAGTCCTTGCCCTATCCTATTAAGAATGCCAGGTGCCAGGCTAGGTAGTGACAGGTAATAATTTTGTAAGTCATTGATTAGACTCGGATGGGGATAGAAACACCCTTCTTGCAATTTCCACAAGCTCACATTAGAATTAGTTTCATTAAAATGTACATGATAGATTCCACATTTTGTTGGTTTTGCTTTGGAAGATTTTGAAGTTTCGTGGACTGCTCTCGCAAACTGCCGGAAGACCCGGTGGCGCCGCCTGGTGGCGGATGTCCTGCGTTATTTGGAGCCCGTCTGTGTACTTATTCATGTCATGCAGCTCCAGGGCCCTGTTGTTTCGCCCAGGGGCCCTCCTACTGTATACTCAATCACCGACCGAGAGGGTCGGCGGCAATTGCTAAATGTTACCCGCCTATGATTGCACCAATGCTAAAGGCAATGCTTGGCTGCTAAGCTGTTTGTTTGTTTGTTGTTGCTGTTTACGTCCTAGCAACATCTAAGGTCATATCAGGACGGGTACCAACTTGTGACAGTGCGCACTCATGGCGACTTTATAGTGCTGCCCTACTGGAAGACCAGGCTGCCAGCACCATGACCTGATATCCCACTCAGTCACATTATCCTGTCACTGAGCCAACCAGTCCTTGCCCTATCCTAATAATGCCAAGCGCCAGGCTAGGAAGCAACAAGTATCAATTTTTAAGTCATTGGTTTGACTCGACCAGGGTTCGAACCCACGATCTACCAACACGGGAGACTGACGCTCTAACTCATTCGGCCATCCCGTCTGGTAGGACGCTAAGCAATAGTTGGAATCTGGTTATGCTCGCCTTACACTCCCTACACCACCGCATGCTGCATTTATTGACAGCTTGGTGTGGCCATTTTGGGTTTTTGTTCCTTTTTGTTGTGTTTAGTTTTTTGACACAGTCAGTCTAGAGTGTGATGAATGCTATATTAAAGGATCGCAACAATAGAACAGAAATTCGGACAGGATATGATGCATAACTATGTGTATCAACTTAATTGAAGCTCTCTCGTGATATATATCACTATGTGATTATTCATCAATGGTGACTGACTGGTGCCGCCTCCGTCGAGACTCCATTACAGTAACCGAAAGCCCCACTCGCTGTTGAAATATGTATGGGTCGTTCTCAGAAACTGTGTACCAGTTTTGTGACATGGAAGCCCAAAGTGAATATCATTCCAAACAATATCAGAATACATATTAATGCGAAGGTTTATATGTTGTGATTATGTCAGGATTGACGTTTTGTTTCACTTTTTGATTTTGATCTCATGCAAATTGAGAAAGCTGTTACAATTAACTGTGTAGCATCTATCCATAACATTGTTTTGATGCGCGAAAAGGAAGAGAGGAGGCGGGGGTGGAAATAAAGCGTGTTTATTTTCGCCTCAGACAGAGGATACAGGGCATACAGAGTAACAAGAGGACAAGTAGAGGTAAATAATGAATAATCTGATAAAAGTAAGGAAACTCATGAGGAGCGGAGTAAAGAGAAAAAACAGAGATCAAGTGTCAGTGGAGTGAGGGGGTGCCGAGGAGCCCTCCACCGCTGGAATGGAAGGTAGGAGGAGTGTAGGGTGGGTGGGTGGTGAAAACGGAGGGAGCTGGGAGACGGCAGGAGGGCGAGTGCCTGCGGGAGGCCGGGGGGCGACCTTATAAGGGGAGGAGGGAGGGGCGACAGCAGGTGAGTGTGAAAGCTGCCGGCCCGGGGGAGGGCGAGAGGTGGCGAGCAGCGGCGTCGGGTGAGGCGTGAGCGCTGCGCGACGCGGAGGGCGGGGGAGGTGGGGGCGCGCCGCGCCGTCTGCCGAGGTGAGAATGCAGCGCGACAGCGCGGGGCGGGGGGAGGGTCCCTTCCTCTCCTCGCATCAAACGTAATGCTTCGCATTACGACCGATGTGCGAAAAGGAAGAGAGGAGGCGGGGGTGGAAATAAAGCGTGTTTATTTTCGCCTCAGACAGAGGATACAGGGCATACAGAGTAACAAGAGGACAAGTAGAGGTAAATAATGAATAATCTGATAAAAGTAAGGAAACTCATGAGGAGCGGAGTAAAGAGAAAAAACAGAGATCAAGTGTCAGTGGAGTGAGGGGGTGCCGAGGAGCCCTCCACCAAAAGGCGGAGAGGGCTCGCGGCGCGCCCGAGGCGGAGCAGGTGGGGTGGGCCGGCCGAGAGGTGGGCCGCGTCGGGGGTCAGGCTCCCTCTCGGGGCGGCGAGTGTCCGGGGCCTGCGTCGACATGGAGCGGGCGGCCAAAAAGGAGGAGGCCCGCTCCTTGGCGGGATCCGGTGAGGAGGTCCGACGAGGGTCGAGCAGGGGGGCAGCGAAGTCCTCGGGGCTGGGTGGGGTGGTGGTCGGGGTCTGGGCGGGGGTGTTGTTGAAGGCGGTGTCGTGAGGGTCGGCGGCAGAGGGTTCCTCCTGAGGCTGGGCTGGGATGTGGTCCGAGGCGTGATGCCCGAGGTGATGATCCCCGGCTGGGACTGGGCGGCGCTGCGATCGGTGGTCGCTGGGAGGTTGTCGGTGGGAGTTGCGGGGCTGTCGGCAGTGGTGAGGGTGAGGCGCCGGAGGGGGCCCCCCGGGCCGGCCGGGGAGAGGCCGGCGGATCAAAAATCCGCCGAGGTGGCGGGGGGGGTCTGGCGCTCACGGGTTTGTTTTGTGATGCAGTCGGCCTCGCTGTGCATGATTAGGAGGCGCCTCACATTGGCGCAGAATGCGCAGACGTGACGGCGCCTGTCCCCCGCCTCACCGTGGGCCTCCCCGACGTGGGCCCGATCGCACGAGGCGGGGGCGCGGTTCCAGGCCGGGCAGGGGGCCCCGTGGGTGTCCCTGTCGTAGGTGGCGCGGGCGTCGGCTTGGGGTCGGGGGAGGTGGGCGCCTCGGTGGAGAGGGTCGGGTAGGCGGGCAGGGGCGGCGGTGGCTTGGTCCTCGGGCATGGCGAGGCAGTCTAGTCTCATGAGGTTGAGCGCTACCGGATCGTGCCAGCCCTGGGGGAGGGTTCCGTCCGCGATCGCGGTAAACACGGTCTCTGAGTACCGGCGGACGGTCGCCCAGGGGTAAACGAGGTTATCCCGGCAGACTGCCAGGTGGTGGTGGTGGAGTCCCTGGGCGGAGTGGGCGGGGAAGTCGGGGTGGTCGATGAGGGTGAGGAGGGCGAGGGTATACTCGTCCTTCGTCGCCTCCCCCCTCTTCACCGGCTTCCTCTCGGCCCCTCGTTTCACCAGGTCGGAGGGGAAGATATAGTTGGCCGGGATCCCTTGGTGCCTGACGGAGTGGCGCGCCTCGGCGGATGCTAGTATGTCCCGGACGGCGTCGGCCGCGGAGGCGAGCTGTGGCGGATGGCCTCCTCGTGGTAGGCCGGCGAGGTGGCTGGCGGTGCTTGACTGGAGAGGTGACGGTACCTCTCGTACTCCGGGTGCGCGGCCCCGGGAAGGGACGCCTGAGGCGGCGGCGGGGGCCGGGCTGTAGTGGCGGCAGGCGCCCGAGGCGTCGGGGCGGCCTGGCGCCTCGGGGCAGATGAGGGGATCCCCGGGCGGGGCTCCCCGCTCTCCAGGCAGTCGATCCGGGCGTGGAGGTCGGCCGTCGCCTGGCGCGCCTCGGCGGCGGACTGCTGATGGTCGAGCTGGATGCGCTGGAGTGCCTCCAGCAGTGTCGACATCTCGGGGCCCGAGGTGCGGCCCGAGGGCGCCGCGGGGGACGCCGGGGCGTAGGCCGGGGACTCGCCCCGGCCGGGTGCTGGAGAGGGCCCCGGGGTGCGGGGGGCGGCCCGGGATCCCTTCCGTCCACGTCCTTTTCCTTGAGGCATCCTGAGGCTGAGCTAGGGCAGAGGTCCGAGGTGGAGGAGCCAAGACTTGAAAAAGGAGGGAGCTGGGAGACGGCAGGAGGGCGAGTGCCTGAGGGAGGCCGGGGGGCGACCTTATAAGGGGAGGAGGGAGGGGCGACAGCAGGTGAGTGTGAAAGCTGCCGGCCCGGGGGAGGGCGAGAGGTGGCGAGCAGCGGCGTCGGGTGAGGCGTGAGCGCTGCGCGACGCGGAGGGCGGGGGAGGTGGGGGCGCGCCGCGCCGTCTGCCGAGGTGAGAATGCAGCGCGACAGCGCGGGGCGGGGGGAGGGTCTCTTCCTCTCCTCGCATCAAACGTAATGCTTCGCATTACGACCAAAACACATCGATAGCATCCATCATCTTAGTACACACAACATTATTCAAACAAGATATTATTGACTACAGTTAAGCAAAAACGATCATGTCTTCCAAGAAAAAAGTTGAAGAAAACGTTTGGGTAGATGCATGATGTTAATATGCAATTATCCACATCTTCACATTAGCACAAACAAAATCATATAATCGTATTTAGCACAAAATCATATAAACATATTTCAGATACATTTTGTGGGGATAGATTAAATACATGTAGTATTGCTAACATACTTAATACACAGAGTCAACAGTAACTATCTGAATTTCTACCCCCCCCCCCAACAAAAAACAGGTAAAATCATTAGCAATGTAACGTGGAAACCAAATAGGTGATACCCAGAACACCTCATGTATATATGCATATATATATATGATGTATAATGTATTGTGTGAGTATAAAGGTATGAAAGGGAATATTACTTATTATTATGAATATTGTTATACTCTGTAAGATACAACACTGCACTGGTGGCGTCATCTCGGCCCACCTCTCCTCAACTGGATGTTGACCAAAAAGATTATATATATATATATTCCCATATATATGAAAGACACACGCAGCCACACATATATATATATATATGTGGGTGTGATGCCTAACGCATTAGACATGTACAAATACGAGGAGGGAAATCATTTTTGTATTATTACCTACCCTCACAACCTGGTGCACTGACTGATGGAGTGACCCCCCACCCCCTGTAAGCGGTTGTAACCAGTAATGCGCCCCAGGGTCAGTCACTCAGGAGCAATTACCAATAACAAATCAAAATTTACGATCATATTCAGACTGAATGTACATCAAATAAGACAATCGCACTTTATTACATGAGGTGTTCTGGGTATCACCTATTTGGTTTCCACGTTACATTGCTAATGATTTTACCTGGGTTTTTTTCTTTGGGGGGGGGGGGGGGGGGGGGGGGGAGGGGGGGGGGTAGAAATTCAAATAGTTACTGTTGACTCTGTGTATTAAGTATGTTAGCAATACTACATATATTTTGTGGTGTTCTCTGTGGCAGAGTGGTTAGAGTGTCTGACTTTTTTCTAGGTCGGACTCCTAATCTGAGGGTTGGTGGTTCGATTCCCCATGCCCCCCACCTCTGCTAATTTGGATTTCCACCACTGTGTATAACTTACAGCATCAACAAAGGCCAGTTGCTCTCACACCATAGCCGTGTTCACACACGGGTGCTAAGTTGCCTCAACTAGTTCGCCTTGTCTAGTTCGGCTCACATTCGCCGTTTGGACGTGAAGCTGAGGCGGATTAGGGCTGATTCGCCTCATCTAGTTCGCTTCAAGTAAACCACGTCGCGAGGTAGTCCAGATGAACTGAACTAGCTTAAGTCGGCCCAAGTTACTAGTGTGAATGGTAGCGGCTTAGCTGAGCCAGATTAAAGACATCACACGCATGCGCAGTCAAGACCTGAGTTTGTTTATTTTCTGGTCGATCAAAAGCACATATTATATAATTTGGTCTATGAACCTGCTAGAGGTGCACAGATATTTTTTTCATGATTTATTTTAAGGTTTTCACTGCCCAGCAGAAGTTTTGACCGTTCCAAACCAATACGATTCAGTCCATACATATCTAGCTCGAACCCACACTCTCTCGTGGCAACGTCGACTAACCGAAACTGGTGCTGGTTAGTATGGACTTGCTCATGCACAGATATCGATTTCCACCTTAAACCGTTCGATGTGTGGACAAGACACTAGTTCGCCTCATCTAGTCCGCCTTATCTAGTTCGGCCTAAAGTTGTGTGTGTGAACACGGCTTAAGTCTATGTGGTGTGGGAAGTTAAAAATCCCTTGGGTCGGTAAAAGTGTAGACTCGGGCTTTCTCTTGACAAACTGTCTAATGGTGAAAATAAGTCTATTCTGACTTATCCATGATAGGCAGTATAAATCTTCAAGAAAAAAAAAGAAAAAATGTCAGAGGCGCAATAAAAACAAATCCATGAAATTCTTTAACTTCTTCAAGAAATTCTTTAATGTGTCTGCACTCGCACAGTGCGCGTCTATTGGGACATATACGGTATTCAATAAAAAAAACATGAAAGTAAACGATTATGTGCAAACTGAAATGCTGGACATAGGCTTTCTTTACACATCAGTATAGCACAGGAGTACCAAGCTGTACTAAATGTTGAATGAGTACGCCAGCATGTTGAATCAAATCCAAGTAAGTGCATTGGTTGCGACAACTTGATGCTTTCATTGGATCCTGCAGTTCTAAATATCCTGCACAGTACCAAACACAATGCAGGTATGTTTACAACAACAACAAAACATTTTGAAATAAGTTTTTTTGCGACCTGGATTTCGCCTGTAATTGCGACACAAATACCCAGTGCTTTGGTTACTGTGGAATAGTGAGTGTTATTGGCTGGCCAATGTATCCTGGTCATTTGCAGTTTGGGGTATTTTCCAGTTCCAACCAGTGATCCACAACTGGTTCATCAAAGGTTGCAGTATGTGCTGTCCTGTCTGTGCAAAGTGCATATATATATATATAAGAACCCTTGTTGTTTATAAGAAAGAGTAACCTATGTGGTGGCAGCAGGTTAACGCCAAAGAAATATGTCAGAATGACCATATGTTTGACGTCCAATAGCCTATGATACGAAAATCAATAGGCTCTAGAGGCGTTGGTAGATAAAACAAGCTTTACTTTTGGCTGCCCAATGTACGTAGTGACTGTGTAATAGTGTTATTGGCTAGCCAGTGTAGGTAAGTTGAATGAAGGGAAGGGGGAGGGGGGGGGGGGGGTGACACACCAGCAATGAATAGTTTATTCAAGTCTCCGGCCTCCAGATAGAGGAATGTGCCCTGAATGCTCAGCGGATACCAGCGGATATTGGGAAGGAAAGGATTCCCGATGGACACGAATTGGGTAGGCCGCTTTTAGCTACAAGGTAGATTATTTGTAATTATATTTTTATTATATTTGTGTAACTATTGTTCCTTATAGAATTTCATTTCGCACCGAATGGCTGGCCCACTGTTTCAGTGTTTGTTTGTTTGTTTGTTGGAGTTTTATGTCGTGACGATATTTAAGGTCATATCAGGACGGAAACCGACTTGTGACAGTGCGCACTCAATGGCGTCTTTATAGTGCTACCGCACTGGAAGACCAGGCCACGACTCGATTTCCCATCCAGTCACATTATTCAGATACTGAGCTAAACCAGTCCTTTCCCTGTCCTAGGTAGGTAGCAAGAAGTATCCATTTGATAGGTCATTGGTTTGGCTCGACCGAGAATCGAACTGCCGACCTTTCACACGAGAAGCCTGTTCTAGGATCAATCACGGGCCGAGTCAACCCAAAGACTTACAACAATTAAACATATCGCTACCTTGGCTAGTGCATGGCATTACTAAGATAAGGCAATGACTGGGTGTCTCAGTGTCAGGATAACCTGACTCAATGGGATACTGTGTCATGCTGCTGGCAGTCTGGCATCCCAACAGGGGAGTGATATAAGATCTTTATGATTCTGATATGATATTAGATGTTGACAGGATGTAGATCGCAATAAACAAAAAAAAACATCATTCTAAATTCGATTATATTCACCACTACCTGGAAACTCGATTCTTAATTCCCGATCAACGAGATTCGGGACAGGTGTCGACTGTTGTCCGTCGCACATTGCTAGATCCTTCTCTTAATCACAGTCCGTGTAGGAAGTCCCCTCTTATCGACCCCTGTGCCTCTGACTGACTGACTGCGGTGTTTGTAACCACTTGGGTTACAGGCTGTCAACCTGCGGCATTTGGCATCGGCACCGATAAATCTGTCCGATGGTCAAAGTCAAAAACGTCAATGTAACACAGCCAAATCAACTTGAGTCAGTGCGCTAAAGGGTTGGAGAGGCGGGAACAAAAAAAAAGACGGAATTTGCAGTTGAAGAGCACAGAACAGCAGTCAAAAAGGAAAAAAGGGCCCCACCCAAGCAAAAAACTCCATTGATCAGGAGAAGTAATCCGAGCAGTAACAAAAAAAGAGCAGGTGGATTGAGGAAAGAGAAATGAGGAGAGTTGAGTCAAAGAGCCGTGCCTCCTTGCTCGGCGGTGTCTGTGCCTCCAGTTTGGTCTGCTTATATAGACAAGATGGATGCAGATTCCCGCCATGGTACGTCCCGGACATGGCCGCGGTCAACCTCTCCCATTGGACGCCCTGAAGGTCTGGCCAATATACGATCGCTGCCTTAGCCTGTCTCCAGGGTGAGCCCAGAGATGCTTTAGCGGGAAGTGTAGCTGTGGGGTAAGGGCTGGTTGGCGGATCGCGGGGGATTCGATTGTAATCACTGTTCTCCAATAGTAATTACCGTAGTGGCGGGAATCAGCTGCGTGTCTCCAATAGGCAGTGAGTCGGAGTGATATATCGTACCATCGCATGCACACACTGCAGGAAGGACAGGTATACATACATATATGTGTTATTTTGTGCATTAATTCAATATAAACAAAACCACTATTGCATGCTCCTTTTCTCACCCCTAGATAAACACTTAGTCGCTCTGATATATTAATAACACATACCGATGATATACTACACATATATATTGTACATGTACCTCTGATATATTAAGTATATACCTCTGATATATTGTACATACACCTCTGAGATATTATACATATACCTCTGATATATTGTACATATACCTCTGATATATTAGACATATACCTCTAATTAATAAGAGAAATTCAGGTAGAAGTGACCAACCGGTGTTAGGACAGGAAACACTTGCTGACCAGCTGCCTTGCTTACCTGCGCCAACAAGCAACAGGGCTCCAAACCGCTCTAGCTGTACCATAGAACCTTCCAGAATCAGCACACAATAGATTCAGCTTCACCGCTTATATAATATTTGCATAAAGGTAAATATTTATACATACACATAAAAACAAAAACGAATTGGTGTTCTCTGTTGCAGAGTGTTTAGAGTTTTTGACATTTTTCGAGGTCGGACTCCTAATCTGAAGGTTGGTGGTTCAATTCCCCATTCCCCCACCTCTGCCAATTTGGATTTCCACCGATGTGTATAACTTACAGCATCATCAAAGGCCTGTTGCTCTCATATAAGAGTATGTGGTGTGGTAGGTTAATGATCCCTTGGGTCGGTAAAAGTGTAGGCTCCGGCTTTCTATCGACAAACTGTCTAATGGTGAAAACAAGTCTATTCAGACTTATCCATGATAGGCAGTATAAATCTTTAAGAGAGAGAGGAAACACATTTACAGAAATTATATCTTAAAGGAAATCAATCCATGTGGATTAATACCACTACTGCACAGCAGCGAAAACAAATGCATGCACCTAACCATTATGAGCAGAATAAACAAACAATCATACACACAAACAAACAAAAAACATCAAATATAAGGTAGGCCTACATATATAACTCTGATATATTATACATATACCTTTGATGTATTACACATATACCACTGTTTACCTCTGATGTATTTACATATCCCTCTGTTATATTATATGTATACCCCTCATATATTATGCATGTACCTCTGTTATATTATATACATACCTCTGATATATTACATATATACCTTTGATAAAGCATACATATACCTCTGATGTAATATACATATACCTCTGCGATATTATATCTATACCCCTCATAATAAAGTATGCATGCACCTATGTTATATGATATACATACCTCTGATATATTATACACATACATCTGCTATATTATAGACAAAGCTCTGATATATTATGCACATTCCTCTGATATATTATAATATTCATCTGATATATTATACAAATACCTTTGATAAAGCATACATATACCTCTGATGTAGCATACATATACCTGTGCTATATTACATAGCGATATAGCATGCATTGACTGGAAGAGCTACTGGCATAGAGATAACTGAAGGTCCCTGAATGCATAATTTTTCGATTTTTAAATCCATATTTGTTTTACCATTTTGTGTATACCCAGCCTTTATTAATCAGCCAACAATGAAATCCTATTTGGATTTAGTACAGCATTTCTGGAAGAAGAAATGTTATTTGGTATTCCATTTCTATCTCTCAGTCTCAGAGAATTATCTATTTCCGGACACGGCACCACAACAATACTTCACAGAAATCACATACAACTGTCAAGAATCCAGCACAGTGGTTTCCATGGCCACCGGCAAGGTATTTAATATGTTGCATGGCGTCCTTGTTGTAATACAATATGCATAAGTACTATATGCCAAAGACATGGGGGAAAGCACTTTGTGGGCACAAAGTATATTCGAGCTTTCTGCCAAACTTCACATTACCGCCATATAAAAACACAAGCATGCCTGCTAGTAATTTATTGCTCATATCACAAGCATGACACATTGCTAATCTGACAGTCGGGCTCGAGCTATGACCAATGAAAACAGACCGACCCCTGAATCAGTCAACATAGGTTAAAGTCACACTGAACGGCTGGGTGTGATTTATCGGTTATCGCAATGAAAACAACACAGGCAGTCGACGTCCGCCCGCCACTCATAGGGCTGTTGATGCTCGAACCTCCCTGCCCTTCCCCTCCCCTCCCCCCCCCCCCTCCCCTCTCCTCACTCCCCCCTCTCCTCCCCATCCCCATCCCACGCCTCCTACTCCCCCTCCCTCTCCATCCCCTCTCCTCTCCCCCCTCTCCGTCTCTGCCCCCCCTTTCCTCCCCCTTCCTCCCTCCCCGTTCAGTATCCATTTTCTCTTCCCCCTTCCCCTCCTCACCCCCTTCCCCTCCTCATCCCCTCCCCTTCCACCTCCTCATCCACATCCCCACGTCCACCTCCCTTTCCTAAATCCCTTTCCCTCTCCGCACCTCCCCTCCCCTCCACCATTCCATCCCCATCCCCTCCCCCATCTCCTTATCCCTCCCCTCCTCCTCCCTCCCCCCGCCCAACTCCCCCTCCCTTTCCTACAACCCCACTCCCTCTACCCCTTCCCTTTTCCCCCCATCCCACATCCCCCACCCCCTCTTCCCCTCCAGCCCTCCACCTCCCTCTCTTCCTTCCTCCTTCCTTTTCCCCCTCCCCTGCAAGGTCCCGGGGCTCTTTGATGTGGTCTGAGGCCGTTGGTTTGGCGGGCGGCAGGATTTGGGTAATCGAGGTCACTCCCCCAAGGTCATTAGACACAGTCGAACGCCCGCCAGTAACAGCCGGCTACTTAAAGTTAAAGCTGCATAGTCCGATTAAAACATCAACATTTCTAGGATAAAACAATCATCTAGATTTTATTTCACTTATCTACCTTTGACACTGGTTCACTTATTAAGCATTTGTTGCAGCATAAAACGTTGTACTCAGTGAATTTAATAGAACCTGTTACTGCATAAGAATATGGTGTCAGAGCTTTTACGTGCTTGCCAAAATTTATCTTGCATGTTTTCACTTCAAATATCTTTAAAGTTAGCTGTTTAAAATAAAAGTTACTTTAAACTAATGTAAGGCAGATTATAATAATCAACATAATATATTTACCTAAGAAAACGACAGAAGCTCAAAGCCATCGGACTATGCAACTTTAACTGAAATAGCTAAGCAACTGCTCTCTTCAATGAGCATATATGCTTCATGTTCTACACTTGACTTCCCATAAAAAGAGCCCCATATGAATAAATAGCGTATATGAATAAAAATGTTTATATGTATAACTGCAT
Organism: Branchipolynoe longqiensis; assembly: GCA_030323885.1. NCBI lineage: Eukaryota > Metazoa > Annelida > Polychaeta > Phyllodocida > Polynoidae > Branchipolynoe > Branchipolynoe longqiensis. The sequence continues at coordinate 55,406,503 of CM059187.1, read as the reverse complement.
GCCTTTGAATGTAATTTCCTTAGCAGCGCGTGTGGGGAGACGGGGGGGGGGGGCCCCAGCTGGTGGGAATCTGCAGCAGACAGAGAGGGGGCGCCACTAGGCGTGGTTAGGAGTAGTAGGTGGATATTGATGACTCCCGCAAGTTTATACTGATACAGTTCTTATACATCATATATATATATATGCAAATATATTAAACAGGGATTAACTCTGGGTGCTAATACGTGCAGTATAAAGCATTTATACAATTATTATGGAACCATTTTATATATATTCTGAATTTCAGATTTGAACCGTCAATCCGCAAGCTTGCACGCTGGGCCGTGTTGGCAGGCAGGTTATAAGAGCTGGGCTCCGATTGGTGGCGGTGGCGGGAGTTGCTCCTCACTGCCTCCAACGGCCATAACCCTATATCGGTCTAGCTTTAATTTCTTTTTGGGGGGTGAAATAACGGGTAGAGCTTGTAGGGAGCACTGCTTTGTGTAGTCAATACTGGTATTGCGACTTCTGCTGGTCCTTCAATAAGGACTGAAGCTAAGATCTAACATGGCAGGCCACACACAGCTTCAGCGCATATAGCGGAAGAGACCTGGCATGGTGGCCGAATCGGTAGAGCGCGGGTCTCATGTGCGGGAGATCGGGAATTCAATTCCCGGTCGATTCAAACCAATGACTTGCCAAATTTATACTTTCCGCTTCCGAGCTTGGCACTCAGCATTAATAGGAGAGGGCATGGACTGGGTAGCTCAGTCTCAGGATAATGTGACTGAGTGGGATACCGGGTCATGGTGCTGGTGGTCTGATTTTTCAGTGGGGCAACACTATAAAGTCACCATGAGTGCGCACTGTCACAAGTTGGTACCCGTCCTGATATGACCTCAGATGAGAACTTCAATGATGACTTCAACAACTGTTCAATGAAGTATTCCATGAAATATTCAATGAGGTATTCAATGAAGTCTTCCATGAGATCTTCAATGAGGTCTTCCAGGTCATCAATGAGGACTTCAAGGAGGTCTTCAATTAGGTCAAATGGCTAGCATTCTTTATTGAAACGGCTTTAATCCGTCACATAATTCAACATCCACGAATGAAGATACATTGGCACAGTTTACCCAACTAAACTGAGAATCACAAACAGAATAATTGTTCATGTTGTCCACAACATGGGTAATTTAGTGTGCGGGGCCGGTCAGTTATATATTCAATAATATCTATTCACCCCACTTAATTAGCCTTGGTTCTGTACTGAGCCCCTACCCCACCTGGAGGGTTATGCATACACTATTTCACATATATCACATTGGCCAATTATGGCGCCGACTAGCGGATTTGCTGATACACTTTCAGAACTGCTCCTGCAGCCGCCACGCTTAACGTGGATGCCTAGCTGACCTAATTAAGTCATAATGTTTCAGATTCGAATCATTCTACCCTAGCAGGTAAACCAGACAACACATATCAACACTGTGCCAGGTTTTGAGCCTCCCACCCACCACAAACTCAAGATTAGACCTAGGGGTTGAGCATCTGTTAGCCTACGTTAAGACTATATATTCATTTCTATTCTCTGTTACCATTATCGGCTTTAAAATAAATGCCACTTTAAACCTATGTCGGTCTCATGTCGCGTAATTAATATTAATCACACTCGGGAGGCTCAGAACCTTTGCATTGGGAGAAAGGGCAGTATAGTGTGGAGGTAACAATGCCGAACACCATGGAGAGTAGCGACACGTCACAATTTTGAAAGTTATTGTTTTTGGCTCAGCCCGGAGATCGAACCCCCGACCTCCCGTACGGGAAGCCTGTGCTCTATTGACTCCTACCGATTCGGGAATCCTGTCCGGTGGAACCATACCCACCTGCAGCCTCCGGACAGGAGTCATTGGGCCCTTGGTCCTGATATGCAAATTAAATCAGAGACCCTGAATATACGAAATGGTTAAGTCTGATGAAAACTGGTAACACAGACTCTCGTGGCGCCTCTCATGGTCAGTGTTGAACAACTAAAAACATTGGTCATACAATATGTGGCAAAATATTCTCTGTGATAGTCTGTGGGCTTGTCCATTACCTCCGAACATCGCGAATAAAAGAAATTAAAAGCTTCATTAAACCCTACATTCAACTCCACAACAAATAATTCATAATACTATGGATATAATAGAGGTCAAAGGAGTTTGAATGCATAACTGTTATCACTGCTCCTTTGGGTCATTTATTTCTTCAGAATAGTTGGTCTCTATATATATTTGGACCATATACAACTGGCCTTGTGGTATGGTCAGGGATCTGTTATTCTTCAATTGCAACACCATTTCCAGTGCCATAGGCATAGGCACAGTTTAACATGGTATTTTTATTTCACATTTACAGTTTAAATGCAACATTTAAAAATCAAAAGTCTTCGTAAATAGAAATGCTGGCCAATTTCAAATATATTTGTCTATCACAAGTATCAGATTTTAGTTCAGTCATCTTGACACTGCTTGAGGTGCTGAGCAGTTGTTGTTTTCCCAGCATAACCACCAGTCAGTGAAATGTCTTGGTCAACATCTGCCGCTTGGTGTGTGACAGTTTTCCTATCATTGTCTCAGGGGAGATATGATAGAGACTTATAAGATTATTACTGGAGTCTATGACAGTGATGTCAGAACAGGTTTGTTCAACCTCAGAACAAACAGTAACACCAGAGGCCAGTGGGTAGAAGATCTTCAAGGAGAGGCCCAGACTTGAGGTCAGGAAACACTTTCGAGTGACAGATCCATGGAACAGTCTCCCAGACCAAGTGGTTGAAGCACCAATGGTAGAAGCATTTAATAGAAGACTGTATGGACATTGGAGAGGACACCCACAATTATATGACTTCAGGGCACCATCGAACTCCATATGTGTGCACAATAAAAAGTTCCTTTTTGCCATAACGAGCTGGCATTAGAGGCCCAATAGGGCCTAGATCTGTAAGTTAATCGGTAAATTGCAAGCGCTACACAGTCAGGGATACGAGTCGGGTTTCTCTATATATAAACATTCTCTGATTAAATGTTGGCCAAGTGCACGGAGAGTGGACTAATATGCTGCGCATGGTCAGATCAATTATGGAGCAATTGCTTGGGTGAGAAGTGCTTTCCTAACAAGTCGCACTGCATAATGGAGCTAGGGACATAGCCAACTTTCACCAAGTGGGTATGTTGGAGGAAACGGAAAGAAACTGAACAAAGTCCATTGATAGTCCGGTTTGTGTCCATACAAGTTTTGAACATGTACAAAACTTGGAACGGATGCCACCAGATTGACGTCTAGGTTCTTTTCTGGTTTGAGTTTGTTTTGTCCATTGGCTATCCATTCATGTCCGTTTCATGTCTGTTTTATGTCCGTTTCATGACCATTTCATGTCCGTTTCATGTTCGTTCATCCAGCGGTCTTTGACCCATTATTGCAACATTTTGATACATTTTAATACATTTTGGTACTTATCATGCCTGAACACCAACAGACTAGACAATTCTGTCCATTGCTCAATCCGGTGATGTGTGACAGCCGCTTACAATACATTTTGTGAACTGAAAATGTCAGCTGAAGCTGTATGTGGCCCGGCATGACATATAAAGGGACTGCTGAAGACATTGCTCAATCCGGCGATGTTGAGCGTTGCCAGTACATGAATGGGTCACATGGGGAATAAGCTGTGGTGTGTCCATCTTACTACAAGGTTTATATCCTGCTAAATTAGCAATGAATAATAAATGTGAGCTACTATATGAGGTAGACATAGCAAGCATATAAACCTGAGCCTGCACTAATGTGTAAGCAGAAATGTTCCACATCTAAATAAAAATATATTCCTATGATTATCCCGCGTTGCGTTAATAGGAAAAATAGATGCGTGATGTAATGAAAGTGTTTCCTATATGGGGAATGTGTTATATCACTCAAAGCGTGTCCATGTGTTATATCACTCAAAGCGTGTCCCTGAAAAGTCAATCCCCGATTCTGATTCGTCTGAAAATGTTAGTGAAACGTAGCCTCAGAGAGAATTAGACGAGGTGTTTTGCATGCTGCCGTTGTTGTTGCTTGCGTTTAATGGATAAATCAAATTAATCTACCCCCACCTCTGCTCTGCAAACGCAGTAAAGTCAAATTAGACACACTTGAGATGACAATGCTAAAGCGGATACAGGGGAGCATGTGTAATAGAGTTTATGTGACAAAGTATATCCAATCACATTAAGCACAGTTCAACAGCATCTGAAAGCACGCTACAGAGCCCCAGCTCCCCCAACACCATTATGTGCTATATACAGAAAGAGAGGGCGCCCTCGTCTCCGGTTCAATGATATCATCAAGAGAAACCTGAAGCTGAGAGACATTAAGACCGACTCATGGACGCAACTCTCACAGCAGAGAGCTAAATGGAGAGCGGCAGTCAAGTAATGAAAGCAGTCTTTGTCGCATCGTGACCGACAGCATGATGATGATGACATATATATAACAACATATTTCCGAGTGGGTGGAGGATTGGCACCACGCAGGAGGTGGAGAGGTGCAAGCTGGTACCCACCCACACCCGGATAGGGGGTTGGGGGAGGGGGGAGGGGGGAGGTACAGGACACAATAGGCATTATTACACGTGATGAAGGGTTTATCTTTATCCATATATATAAATAAGTAAAACAGGACACACATGAAGGAGGCAGGCTAGAGAACAAACGACACCCACTGACACTACCACTTACCCCTAATTTTGAGGGGCCGGACTCAAAATTGCACACAGGAACCAGGATGGGCACGACCTCAGCAGGCTTTCTCAGCACAGCCACCCCACACCACCGTGTCAGCCATACAACAAACGGAGCCCTAGCACCGACCAGAAGGGTACCCTAGCGGTTAGAGCGCCCGCTTACCATGTGGGAGGTCGTGGGAACGGGAAAGGGAACGATCCTTTGGCTCCGTCAATCGGACACTTACAAAATTGGTACCAAGTGCTACGTAGCCTGCCTAGTGCTCGTCATTATTAGGATAGGGTTGGTTGGTTGGTTGTTGGAGTTTTACGTCCTGGCAACATCTATGGTCATATCAGGATGGGCACCGACTTGTGACAGTGTGCACTCATGGTGACTTTATAGTGTTGCCCCACCATGACCCGATATCCCACCCAGTCACATTATTCTGACACTGAGCTACCTAATCCTTGGCCTATCCTATTAATGGCGAGCACCAGGATAGGAAGCAACAACTATCAATTTTTATAAGTCATTGGTTTGACTCGACCGGGAACCGAGCTCCCGACCACCAGTACGCGAGGTCCACCCTCTACCGATCCGGCCACAGCGCCTGGTATTAGGATAGGGAGACAGCGTGCATAGATCGGTTGATTGGCAGGATAATGTGCATTATGATGTGGGTGGTGTAATATCATAATACGAAGGTGCTTACAAACTGACATGAATGCGCACTGTTGCAAAATGGCATCCGTTGGTAAACTCTCAGATGTTGTTAGGATGGAAAACCTCAATCAACCATGCTCCAAAGAGGATCAGTTATTAACGTTCATCAGCTATAGGATGGGCGCTAAAGCATATTGTACTCTTGCCATAAACTAACCGACATTCGCAAAAAAAGGTCAGTGATCGTCATTCACAAACTTGTGAACTGAAATAAATGAAACACAGCTCTTGTAGTTTCTTAGTACACTTTGGTTGCTCGGGTTTATCAACAATAAATCAGTTAGCAGGACTGGGAGCGATGGCTTATAAAAGGAGACTTAACTATTTAAAATTAAAGTTACTTCAAGCTAAAGTAAGGTAGATTATAATGCTCAGAAAATGGCAGAAAATGAAAACCATCGGACTATGCACACTAATGCAACTTTAATTGCTTATACATTCTGCTTTCCTTTGTTTATTGGGGTTTTACTCCTAGAAACATATATGGTCATATCAGGACGGGTACCAACTTCGAATGGCCGAATGAGTTAGAGCATGCGTCTCCTATGTTTGGACATCATGTGGTCGTGGGTTCGAACCCTGATCGAGTCAAACCAATGACTTACAAATTTATACTTGTTACTTCCTAGCAAGGCGCTCGGCATTATTAGGATAGGGCAAGGACTGGTCTGGTGAGTATCAGGATAATGTGACTGACTGGGATATCAGGGCCTGGACCCCCAGTGGGGCAGCACTATAAAGTCATCATGAGTGCACACTGTCACAAGTCAGTCCTCGTCCTCATATGACCTTAGATGTTGTTAAGAGGTAAAACAACAACAAGCAAATGATAAAAAGTATCCACATGGCGTCAATAGATGTTCCGAGAAAGTTTTCAGAGCGGAAGCCTTTCAATAAAAGCCGCTACGCTACAGATGTATTATTAATATTATATAATTTAGCGCGGAACCTCCCCCCACCCCCCCCACTCCTCCGTAAGCGAGTTGGAGCGGGGATAAAGAGAATAAATACTGTGTGCTTTAAATCTGAGGTTTTCATTGAAACTGATCGTGACGTCGACACGCTTCTTATTATTGGTATTTAAAGCTGCATAGTCCAATGAAAACATCAAATTTCCAAGACCAAAACAATTATCTAGATTTTATTCATCATATCTAACTTAGATACTGGTGTGCTTATTACACATTTGTCAGCACATATAAAGGGACTGCTGAGGCAATTTAATAGAATATGTTACTGCAGAAGCATATGGTGTCAGAGTGTTGGCATGCTTGCCAAAGGTAATTTTTTCACTTCAAATATCTCCCCAAACATAGCCATTTAAGATAAACAGTACTTGAAACTAAAGTAAGGCAGATTATAGTGATCAACCTGATATAATTATCTCAGAAAAATGACAGAAACTCAAAACCATCGGACTATGCAACTTTAAATCAGAGGTTGACAGTGAATTTGGTCGTGACGTCGATAAGCGTCTTATTCTCTGTACTTAAGCACGACATTTACGTCAGTGTCCAGATGACGTCACGTGTGCGTTGTCAGGTCACGTGACATTTACAGGACTTAGGCCGGGAACTGGTGACGCCACTTTCAGTGCACATTTTACTGGAAGTTGAGGGATGTGTGTGTTGGGGGGGGGGGGGGGGGGGGGCTCCTTGAGAGCCTGTTCGAGAGGGTCTGTCGTGTGGGGCATGTTTTACTAACTGTCGAGTGGACTTCCGATATCTCACAGAGGCTTGAACAGCAAGAAAGACATCCCAGTCGTTCTCTTCGGTAACTGAACAAATAAATAAAGAATTAATTAATTCCAAATGTGCTTTATTTGAAAGAAAAATGTTCTCTCAAAGTAGTCGGCCTTTGCATTACTGGATGGATATCGGTAGTGTTGTGATTGGTGTCGAGCTTCCCTCCTCTCCCTGCTCCACACATGTAATCCCCATGATGCATTGCGCCAAATCACATGCTGAAATGTGCCATGGTCCACGTGATTTGAAAGGATATCGCCTTGCGCAGCCCTTATCCCACCCGGCCAACACATTCTCTCCTCCATTACCACACACCTCCCCTACCATGGTACCGCCCGCTTCCTTCACTCCTCACCACCACCCACCTCCCCTACCACCCACCGCCCCTAACGCCCACCTCCCCTACCATCCACCTCCCCAACCACCCACCTCCCCTACCACGCACCTCCCTTAACACCCACCTCCCCTAACACCCGCCTCCCCTAACACCCGCCTCCCCTACCACCTGCCTCCCCAACCACCCACCTCCCCTACCACGCACCTCCCTTAACACCCGCCTCCCCTAACACCCACCTCCCGTACCACCCACCTCCCCTAACACGCACACCCTACCATCCGTCTCCCCAACCATCCACCTCCCCAACCACCCTCCTGCCCTACCACCCACCTTCTTTAACACCCGCCTCCCCTAACACCCACCTCCCCTACCACCCACCTCCCATACCACGGTACCACCCACCTCCTTCTCTCCTCACCACCACCCACCTCCTCCCCTTTACCCACCTCCCCTAACACCCACCTCCCCTAACACCACCTCCCCTAACACCCACCTCCCCTACCATCCACCTCCCCAACCACCCACCTTCCCTAACACCCACATCAGCGAACACTCACCTCCCCAACCACCCACCTCCCCTACCACGCACCTCCCCTAAAAAAAAGCTCCCATAAGACCCACCTCCCCTAACACCCACCTCCCCTACCATCCACCTCCCATAACACCCACCTCCCCAACCACCCACCTCCCCTAGCACCCACCTCCCCTAACACCCACCTCCCCTACCATACACCTCCCCAACCACCCACCTGCCCTAACACCCACCTCTCCTACCATCCACTTCCCCAGCCACTCACCTGCCCTAACACCCAACTCCTCTAACACTCGCCTCCCCTAACACCCACCTCTTCAACCACCCACCTTCCCTAACACCCACATCACCGAACACCCACCTCCCCAACCACCCACCTCCCCTACCACGCACCTCCCCTAACAAGCCCCTCCCCTAAGACCCACCTCCCCTAAGACCCACCTCCCCTACCATCCACCTCCCTCCCCTAACACCCACCTCCCGTAACACCAACCTCCCCTACCACCCACCTCCCCTAACAACCACCTCCCTTAACACCCACCTCCCCAACCACCCACCTCCCCAACCACCCAACTCCCCAACCACTCACCTTCCCTACCACCCACATCACCGAACACCCACCTCCCCTAACACCCACCTCCCCTACCACTCACCTCCCTTACCACTGTACCACCCACCTCCCCAAACAAGGTACCACCCACCTCCCCTACCACCCACCTCCCCTGCTATCCACCTTCCTCCCCTGCCACCTACCTCCCTTACCACTTTCCACCCACCTCCCATTCCACCCTCCTCTATCCCCCTGTCCCTCTCCTCCCCTCTCCTCCCTCCTCCTCCCTCCCCACTTCCTCCCCACCCCTCCCCCTCCTCCCTCACCTCCTCCTTTCACGCTCCTCCTTTCACACACTCCCCTTTACCACCCACCCCCCTAGCACCCACCTCCTCTACCACCCACCTCCCCCCACTGCCCTCCCTCCCTCCTTCCATCCCCCTCTCCCTCCCCCTCCCCCTCCTCCTTTCAGCCACATCCCAATGCTGACTGCGCGGCAATGTTGATTTGCCGCAGAGCCCGGAAGTGATTTGCAGGGTAGTTTCTTCTCAGGAATTTCTGATAGTAAAGGGCAGTCGTGGAGTTAGAGGTGAAGGAGGTGAACTATGTCGATCAACGAAACAGCATCCGAACCAAGTATACCTTGGGAGTGGCCACTGTCACTCCACAGAATCGCTTTTGCATAGCAAGAAACCTTTTCCTTTTCTTTCGTTCTTGGATCAAATTTCTTTCAGGTTGAATATTTCTAGTGGCAGTTATTAAATTATTAAACGGACACAGACTTGAACAATTTGTTGTGTAACAGGTAAATTACACTTTTCTTGCTGACTTCAAAATTATCATTTTTGCTATTTCTAATATATATATATTGAACGATATTTTGTACTCTTTAACTAACGATTCGAATGAAAACCAAGTTATATATTTAAAGTAATTTCGTAGAATATGCAATTATCTACTTGTAATAACTAAATCGGTTTGTAATTATATATAGTATATGTTATCACGTTCGATATTACAGATTCTTTGTACATCTCGTCTTTAGTTAAACATTGTGAATGGTCTGTTTTATTTATTGCAGAGATATCGCTATTAATGGAACATAAATAGTCAAATGGCTTGATCTGATTCTCGCAACGTAGTGAGCCTATATCAACATTGCATTAAATCATGATTCACTTACCGAGAAGTTTTCCCCCCAAAAAAGGAAACTGGCATTCAATGCTGCAAAAATCAAAAGCCTATTTTCATGGAAATATGCATGACTTGAACACAGGAAAAAAGAGAGTCAATTGAAGAAAAATGGATTATGGCCGTGGGGCAAGACAGAGAGAAAATTGCTAGGCAAAAATTGGAATAAAATGAGAGAGGCTTGCAAAACAGTTTTAATGATAAAAGCAGTCAGCATTCTCACTTTTCATCTCTTTCTTACTACAATACTGAAAAGTATGCAGGTATTGCAATACCTCAGGGAGTTTGACGCCCCTGCCCTGCAGAGTTGTAAACCACTGCCTTGTGGTACAGGTTCTTCACAGAACACAAGGCTAAGGGACCAAACCCTAAACAGAAAACCATGTCACTGTGGCAGCATTAAGGGCGGTTGATGTATGGAACTCCCAACATCTCCCGACTAGCCACTGCAGGGACAAATAGTTTTGCGCCTGGCTGGACATGTTCTTGCCGGTGTGAAACCTCTATTTGCTCCCCGAGAGAGTGCCGCTGGTAACTTGCAAAAGCCAGCAGCACTTCAACACTTTTGCAGGCAGCTTTCATGAAATGTAAAATGGAGAGCGGCAGTCAAGTAATGAAAGCAGTCTTTGTCGCATCGCGACCGACAGCATGATGATGATGATGACTGAAAAGTACCTTTGGGTTTTGTGTTAATATGAGCTTTGAGGTCTGCTTGGTAAATGGAAATCGACCTATTTTAGTATTTCTGTTATCTTCCTGTCCATATGTGTGTGCCCCCCCCCGCCCCCCTGCAATCCTCGCCCTCCTCCATCTTCCCACCTTTCATTGCAACAAGTCGAGCAATTTTGAGTTGCTGCTCATCCCAGACATGATTTGGCAAATGGTCATAAAGGGCAGCGACCAGACGGGATGGCCGAATGAGTTGAGCATCCGTCTCCAGTTTTGGTAGATCGTGGAATTCGAACCCACAGCTTCGAACTCTTGTTGAGTCAAATCAATGACTTAAAAAATTATATGTATCACTTCCTTTCCAGGTGCTCGGCATTATTAGGATAGGACAATGACTGGTTGGTCAGTGTCAGGATAATGTGACTGAGTGGGATATCAGGTCATGGTGCTGGTGGTCTGGTCTCCCGGTAGGGCAGCACTATAATGTTGCCATGACTGCACACTGTCACAAGTTGGTACACGTCCTGATATGACCTTGGATGTTGTGAGGACGTGAAACTCCAAATTGGTAGTGCCCACATACACCACATATACCATGATCACGTTTGCATAGTAAGAACCTTTTTTTGTCTTTTCTTTTTTTGCTTGGATAAAATTTGATTCACATTTAATATGTTTGATATTAATTCTCACTAAATATTTATTGAGCAAGGCGGGGTAGGATTTTGAGCTTCCGCCTTTAGGGGCACGATACTGGAAGGCATGGTCAGGTCAAATGGGGACTGCAGCAAGGTCAGGTTAGGTCATACGGAATAAATAAGTTTTTATTTGGCCATAAGGTTGGATGGCAAGCACTCTTGGGGCTGTAGCTCTCAGACTTCTCTGTGGTAGTACTGCCAGGTGGTTGTCTGTCATATACAGTGTCGGAAGGTAGCGAATATTGCAGGGTTCAAGACAGCGGTCAGATGGGTATGACCAGATGGGATGGGCGAATGAGTTAGAGCGTCCATCTCCCCTTGCTGGTAGATCGTGGGGTCGTGTGGTCGAGTCAAACCAATGACTTAAAAATTGATACTTGTCGCTTCCTAGCCAGGTGCTCGGCATTATTAGGACAGGGTGTGCTCAATGTCAGGATAATGTGACTGAGTGGGATATCAGGTCATGATGCCGGTGGCCTGGTTTCACAGTGGGACAGCACTATAAAGTCACCATGAGTGCGCACTGTCAGAAGTCGGTACCCGTCCTGATATGACCTTAGATGTTGCTAGGATGTAAAACAACAACAAACAAAACAAACATTAGATGTGACCTATTTATGAATGACGTCATAGATTTCATGCTTCAATGCACGTCTGTTATTCACTTCTTATGCAAGTTTTGCTATTTATGGATGAGAACGTGACTTAATGCTCACACATTGCTAAATAGAACGTTGGTAGATACATCTTATCAATGTCTCCAATGTTCCAGAGACGGGAATGAGTTCAGCGTCCGTCGACCATTTTGGTAGATCGTGGGATTCGAACCCACAGGTTCGAAACCTGGTCGAGTCAAACCAATGTTTAGAAAATGTATACTTGTCGCTTCCTAGCCAGACGCTTGGCATTATTAGGATAGGGCAAGGGCTGGTTGGCTCAGTGTCAGGATAATGTGACTGAGTGCGATATCAGATAGTAAATTCGGTATTACAGCTAATTGTTGTGCTATCAATAGACCTATTTCAATGTTTATAAACATGGTGTATGCGTGCGCACCTTGGCTGCAGAACGAAGACACACTGCCATTGAGTTTGCCAATACGCGCAGTGAAAAACGTCAGTTTTATTCCAAATTAATAGAAATGCAGAACCCTAACCTTATAAATTTAATATAATCTTTTCGTTGAATATGTTTTCTGTATGAGTGCCAAGCGGTTTGTTTCTAGGTGGTGTGGTTTTAGAGATATTTCACTTTTTCTGCATGAAGATTGCTCATGGCCATTGACAATGCCTTGAGTTTGCTGATACGCGCAGTTCAAAATGTCAATTTTATTCAAGATTAGTAGGAATGCAGAACCCAATCCTTATAAATTTAATATAGTCTGTTTGGGTAACATGTTATCTGTTTGTGTGCCAAGCGGTTTATTTCTAGGTGGTGTGGTCTTAGAGATATTTCACTTTTTCTGTAGGAAGATTGCTCACTGCCATTGAAAATGTATTGAGTTTACCGGTACGCACAGTGCAAAACGTCAATTTTATTCAAAATTAATAGAAATGTAGAACCCCAACCTTATAAATTTACTATAATCTCTTTGTTAACCATGTTTTCTGTATGTGTGCCAAACAGTTTGTTTCTAGGTGGTGTGGTCTTAGAGATATTTCACTTTTTCTGTAGGAAGATTGCTCATAGCCATTGAGTTTGAAGTGTGACCATGTGTCGTCCTGCAGTCAAGCTGCGCGAGCACTGACCTAAATACCTATGCTGACGTCACATGAAATAGGTCTATATACAATGGAATGAGTGCATTCAAGGCCACTGTCCGCTTCTCCTCCTCTTTTAATCCGAGATCACCAATTCGATGACATCACACTTCTCTCCTCCTGTTTTCTCCCTTTCTCTCCTCTTTTAACCCAAAACCACCAATTCAAAGCCACCATGCCAGATCCACGTCCTTTTTATTCTCCTCTTTTAACCCCAAACCACCAATTCAAAGCCACCATGCCACATCCACATGCTTTTTATTCTCCTCTTTTAACCCAAAACCACCAATTCAAAGCCACCATGCCACATCCACATCCTTTTTATTTTCCTCTTTTAACCCCAAACCACCAATTCAAAGTGACCATGCCACATCCACATCCTTTTTATTTTCCTCTTTTAACCCCAAACCACCAATTCAAAGCCACCATGCCACATACACGTCCTTTTTATTCTCCTCTTTTAACCCCAAACCACCAATTCAAAGCCACCATGCCACATCCACATGCTTTTTATTCTCCTCTTTTAACCCAAAACCACCAATTCAAAGCCACCATGCCACATCCACATCCTTTTTATTTTCCTCTTTTAACCTAAAACCACCAATTCAAAGCCACCATGCCACATCCACATGCTTTTTATTCTCCTCTTTTAACCCAAAACCACCAATTCAAAGCCACCATGCCACATCCACATCCTTTTTATTTTCCTCTTTTAACCTAAAACCACCAATTCAAAGCCACCATGCCACATCCACATGCTTTTTATTCTCCTCTTTTAACCCAAAACCACCAATTCAAAGCCACCATGCCACATACACGTCCTTTCTATTCTCCTTTTTTAACCTAAAACCACCAATTGAGAGCCACCATGCCACATCCACATCCTTTTTATTCTCCTTTTTTAACCCCAAAGCACCAATTCAGAGCCACTATGACACATCCATGTCCTTTTTATTCTCCTTTTTAATCCAAAACCACCAATTCAAAGCCACCATGCCATATCCACATCTTTTTTATTCTCCTCTTTAAACCCAAAACCACCAATTCAAAGCAACCATGCCACATCCACGTCCTTTTTATTCTCCTCTTTTAACCCCAAACCACCAATTCGAAGCCACCATGTCACATTCACATCCTTTTTATTCTCCTCTTTTAACCCAAAACCACCAATTCAAAGCCACCATGCCACATCCACGTCCTTTTTATTCTCCTCTTTTAACCCAAAACCACCAATTCGAAGCCACCATGTCACATTCACATCCTTTTTATTCTCCTCTTTTAACCCAAAACCACCAATTCAAAGCCACCATGCCACATCCACGTCCTTTTTATTCTCCTCTTTTAACCCAAAACCACCAATTCAAGGCCACCATGCCGTCCACATTCACATCCTTTTTATTCTCCTCTTTTAACCCAAAACCACCAATTCAAAGCCACTGTATTACTATTTCTATCACTTTCATTTTTTGTTCTCCTATCCTTTATTCCGAAGTCACCACTCTCTTTATCCTGCAACACCAAACTCTACTAACACTAACTTATAGAGCGCAGTGGGCCCCGCTGAGAGGTAAAGTGACCTTCTCAGCTGCTACGTTGCTGATGTCAGCATATAAACTAGCTAGTTGCGACACTACACCTACCTTTCGAGGCCAGACGGGGTGGCCAAATGAGTTGAGCGTCCGTCTCCTGTGTTGGTAGATCGTGGGATTCCAACCCACAGTTTCGAACCTTGGACGAGTCAAACGAATGATTTAAAACTGTATTCTTGTTGCTTCCTAGCCAGGTGCTCGGCATTATTAGGATAGGGCAAGAACTGGTTGGCTCAGTGTCAGGATAATATAACTGAGTGTGATATCAGGTACTGATGGCCTGGTCTCCCAGTTGGGTAGCACTATAAAGTCACCATGAGTGTGCACTGTCACAAGTCGGCACCCGTCCTGATATGACCTTACAATTTACATTTGCCAGAACATGAAACTCCAACAACCAACCAATCTAGCTTTCGAACGTGTCAGTTTGAGGCAGCACTCATTCACGCATGCGCAGATTTGTGTGGTTTGCTCCGCTTTCAGTTTAATGGCGACGTTACTGGTTACTTTGGTGGCCGGCAGGTGTCGTCCATTATCACCTCCTCTCCGAAAGCTATAAGCCAATTGCCTTGCCCTAGACGCTTTCCATATATAGAGAGGTAGTGTTGCTAATGTTCTTGTTGGCTTTGCGAATGTCCACCTCAGCGAGCTGTGTTGATGATGAGTTACACATGGTGATGGAAGCAATTCGCGATTCTCTTTCTTTTTCTTTTTCTTCTTCTTCTTCTTCGTCTTCGTCTTTTTCTTCTTCCCTTTTTCTTTTTAGTTTTTCTTTTTTTCTTGGGTCAAATTTGTTTCATGTTGAATATATTATACATAGCATAGCGTCATTTATTAATTTATTAACCTGGCAGAGGATTGATCATTCCGTTGATGTAGTAGTCTGCACTGACCTCTCAGGCGAGGAGCCACATGGACTGATAGGCATGGATAGGGCGATAACATCAGGGAGCCTAGGTGGTGTAATGATTATCACAATAGCACACGGAATGCAGATGGTGTGGGTTCGAAAAACCTGTTTTAGGCACAATATTTCCCATTTTCATCACTCCCATGGCACTGGTTGGCGTATACATGTTAGGCGTTGTATGGTTGTGGAACCTACCCTGTGTATGTATATATATATACATACACAGTATGTATATATATACATGCACAGGGTATTACACAACTTACATATATGTAAGTTGTGTAATAGATAACTAAATAAGTTGTTTTTTTATACGGGACCGCCTTTTTTTCTGCATGGCCGAATGAACCTAGTACAATTTGAAGTCACTACAATGTAGTTGGGTCACTCTCCTGAAAACTGGCCAGAAGTGTCACATGGAGAGTTAAAATTTAATATTTGAATTTTTTACATTTTTTGGTTGCAAATGAAAGCTGGAAATCTCCCCTTTACATCTATGTAAAATATAAATTGATGAGATAAAAAATAAAGGTGTAGTCCATGAATAAGATATCTCTTATGGCAGTATAACATGTGTGTCACACGTGTAACACATGTTTAGGACACCACACAGTCTGCTTAATAAATATCTAATCAGAATTAAATAATATCATACTTAGAAGCATATTAATCATGGCATAATATACAGAAATATCTAGTGCTTATATTGATAAAAAAAAGTAATTCCCAGCCATGCTTTATTCACCGAATAATTAGTGTACGATGTTTGTGTGGCATCCAGACACCACGGTTACACGTGTGACGGAAATTTGTAATGTTATTTCCGAAGACATAAAAATTTTTTTTTTTAATTTAAGCATGCATACATGTTAATAAACACTTCCTCTTTGATTTGGGAACTGTTTTGTTTGATATATCAATGCAATACAAGATGTTAATAAGGGTTCAACCACGTCCCATATGTCATGTTACAAATGGCTGACTGTAAAATGGGGTTTTTTGGTACAAAAACAGTTCATAACTAAAAATACCAAAGTTGCACACAGTTTTATTTTATTTCCCTTATTTCTTTCATCAAATCTGAACATGAATATGAAAAGTATAAGGAAAAAAATAACTAGGAAGGTTTTTATTGATGTTTTAAAATCCCATCTCATGCTGACCAGTTTTCAGGAGAGTGACCCAGTTCCATGGTGAATAGCAAAATAGTGTTGTATGTGTGTAATAACAAGTAAAGTGCATAATCTTACATACACTAATTCTGGGTTTTGATCTATTTTAACTGTTTAAATCACTCCGTCCACAGACTTGAGCTGTTAACCTGTCATGATATGACCTTAGATGTTGCCACGACGTAAAACTCCAACAATCAACCAACCTTGGACTATTATTGATATCTGCGCAGATGGAGAATTATTTCTTTCGATTGTAGTTGGCCAAATGTTTCGATAGTATTCCATATATATGAATCATTTCAATTCCAAACCATTTTGAATATTTGAAACTGTGCTTGGCGCCTCCTGTGACGTCAGCGGCGGTCGGTAGGTGTAAATCTACTTCCGGTGAAGGGATGATTGCTTTCACACTGTCCTCGTGTCAGTGTGAGTGGCAGACCCTGCTAGCATCAACTTTCCTTGCCGTCCTCCGGGCTACCTGCACCGTCACCCAGGGGGACCGTACCATAACCAGACAGGGATGGCTTGTTGGTTTGGTTGGGAAGCGAACTCCCGACCTGCTGCACGCCAGGCCGGCAATCTACCGATTAGGCCACCGCACTCGGTAGACGGGATGACTGAATGAGTTGAGCGTCTGTCTCCCGTCTTGGTAAATCGTGGGATTCAAAACCACCGGTTCGAACCATGGTCGAGTCAAACCAATGACTTACAAATTTATACTTGTCGCTTCCTCGCCAAGCGTTCGGCATTATTAGGATAGGACAAGGACTGCTTGGCTCAGTATCAGGAAAATGTGACTGTGTGGGATATCATGTCATGATGCTGGCAGCCTGGTCTCCCAGTGGGGCAGCACTATAAAATCGCCATGAGTGTGCACTGTCACAAATCAGTACCCTTCCTGATGTGACCTTAGATGTTTCTAGAATGCAAAATGCCACCCACTAAATTGCTGCTTCACTGGGAAGACATTCTGCCAGCGCCATGACACCAGATCCCATTCAGTCATATTATCCTAACACTGAGCTAATCCTAGTAATGCCGAACGCCAGGCCAGGTAGTGACTCTTATCAATATTGTACGTATTTAGTTTGACACAGCCGGGAATCGAACCCACAGCCGGGTTCTGCAGCAGCGATCTGCCTTCACTTGTATTGCCTCTGCAGCACAATTGTTGGGAATGCATCCACGCGTTATGGTTGAAAGCAGGAACCAGGCTGCACTCAGTGACCTGCTTGAGTATTGATTGAAGAGATCAACAAAGTACGCATTGCTGTCAGCTTTCCTGGGTCTACAATAGTCTTGTTTTGTGCTACTGTGGGTTTATTATTGGTAACATGTCCAGGGTTTGTTAGTCACTGTGTGTTAAGGCAGTCAGTTTGGATTATCTCCTAACTTGATATGCACATCGAAATGGCTTCAGCAATAATGGGTTCCATTAAATTGACTTAGTATTCCTTCCATATGTTAAGTAATATATATACAGTAAAACTTCTCTGAAGCGACCGACCTTAGGACCGACTTTAAGTGGTCATGTAGGGAGGTGGTTGGTTTAGGGAGTTCGAATATGGTTACAATGGTATTGTTGGGACCCAATTAAAACGATCGATCTAGGGGAGTGGTCAATCTGTGGAGGTGGTCGGTTAGGGAGGCTTTACTGTATATACATGGATACTTGAAGTGATGTTTTTGTTATTAATTAAACAAGAACAGCAAAATGTTTCCATCGTGAAATCTCACATTAGATGTGTGCATTACATTATGTTAGTGTGCACTACATGCTGTTGGGTTGGGTAGTGTGATACAACTAATCTAGATACCTGTATGTGTGTAGCACTGTGTTAAAAATAAATATACATATATATATATATATATATATATATATATAGTAAACCCGCTCTAAATCGATCGACCATGGTACCGACCTTAAATGGTCCATTTAGGGAGGTGGTTGAGCTAGGAAGTTTTTGTTATCATTACAATAGTATTGTATGGGCGATCGTTTGGGATCTAAATTAAACTATCGATATAGGGGACTGGTCGATCTGTGGAGGTGATCAGTTAGACAGGTTTTACTGAATATATGCATACTTGTAACAAGGCTTTTGTATTTAATTAAACAGGAACAGCAAATTGTTTCCATCGTGAAATCTCACATTAGATGTGTGTATTACGCTATGTTAGTGTGCACTACATGCCGCTGGGTTGGGTAGTGTGATAAAACTAACCTAGATACCTGTATGTGTGCAGCACTATGTTAAAAATAAATATACATATATATATACAGTATAACCCTGTTAAACCAAACTTGAAGGGAACCTAGAAATATGTTTGGATTAACCAATCATCGGTTTAACCGAGCTTTGGCGTTGACTTTGACTTTGAGTAAGCGTGTATTGCACATGTAATATACAATGTATGTGGACACTTTGATTATTGTTTTTTATGTATATACAGTATAAACCCGTTAAACCAAGCTCGGTTAAACCAAACGATTGGTTCATCCAAACTTTTTTCGACCGCCCACAAAATACTACCATTTATCATATAAAAAGTTCAGGGCGGGGATGACCTTATAGCCACATGAAAGTTTGGTTTAACCATATCGGAGTGGCCTGGGGTCCGAAACTTTTGTTTGGATTAACCGATAATTTGGATTAACCGACTTTGGCTTAACTAACTTTTTTATATGATAAATGGTAGTATTTTGCCGGGCCGCCGAAAAAAAGTTTCTATTAACCGATCGTTTGGTTTAACCGAGCTTGGTTTAACGGGGTTGTACTCTATAGAGTAAAACCGCTCTAAATCGATCGACCATGGGACCGACTTTAAATGGTCCATTTATGGAGGTGGTCGGTTTAGGGAGTTTCTTTATCATTACAATGGTATTGTATGGGCGATCGTTTCGGACCCAAATAAAGGGATCGATATCGGGGACTGGTCGATCTGTGGAGGTGGTCGGTTAGAGAGGTTTTACTGTATATACATATATAGGGCTTCGTAGCCTTCTGAGCGCCACCTGCCCATAACTAGGGCTAATAGTGCTCGGCCGTGTACCTTGACACACGCCCGGGGTGAATGCCCTACGGCGGGCTGACCATCAATACTCGAGCCCAGCTGACCACCACCTTCCGGCTACAGGCGCCGCCCATTCCGCCGCCCTCAGGCTCAGTAGCCAGATTTACGGGTATTAGTGGTCGGGCTCCGAATGGACCGCACAGATCAATAGGTTCCCACGAATTCCACCAGGGGGCAGTTGGAGTGGCCAGTCTCGGGTGCATTATCGTCTCCGTCGGCTCTCCACACTACTGTGTCTCCGGCTAAGTGATAGGTCGGGAGTTCTGCTCAGAGGGCCTGGGAAGGGACATGGACTTTTGGTTTTATTATCAAAACTATAGGTCAACATGAAAGGGCTCTGTGATGGGAGGAGGTTGGGAGGAGGTGAACAACCTGGAGCTTTCGTGTTATATGACTGAAACAAAAAGGTCGAGTTTCTGATTCATTTATAAATGTGAAACAAAGGAATATAGGGTGTATATATATATATATATATATATATATATACACAATATGCATAATACATGTATATATATGGTATGGATAACATATATTCTATGTGGACATTGAACCATGATGCATGTTACGACCTTGCCTAGCGGCCAACATCACGAAGATAAGGTAAGGAGCAGAGGAATGAGGAAGATTAATATTCTGTCATTAAAATGTTCTGTCCTTAATCAACTAATAAATAAATATGATATATATGCATATATATATTTATATATATATATATCGTTATATATATTACAATATCGACTGACCCACTCCATATCACATGTTGATGTTTTCTTGGTATTTTTCTGGTTATATGCACACAATATATATGCTCTATAATTAATTATATGAGTATAAACAAAGGAAATGCAACTGTCCAGTTAAACCCTCACTGCTATCATGCTACGGTTGTGCTAGTTCCTAATTGCGCCGCTGGCGCCACCTGCACGCTGTGAACGGTCAACTGTATATAGTGATATAGCGAATGGTAGACAGGAAGTGTGAACACTTATTTGTCTCTCATTTTTTGTTGGTACATTAGTTGTCCCAAGCAGGGGAAATCCCAGTCACAGACGACTGGTCTTCCCCACTCCTCTGCTGGTCGATAGAAAGCCCGAGCCTACACTTTTACCTACCCAAGGGATTTTTAACCTCCCACACCAGATAGACATGATATGAGAGCACCCAGCCTTTGATGACGCTGTAAGTTATACACAGCGGTGGAAATCCAAATTGGCAGAGCTGGGGGCACGGGGAATCAAACCGCCGACCCTCAGATTAGGAGTCTGACCTCAAAAACAGTCAGACACTCTAAAGCAAAAGTCGTCCAAATAATTGGTTACTCTATCATCCCCCCTATGAACCATGCAGCAAACCACAATATCTGAGAGCTTTGAAAAGACAAAAGGACTAGAACTGAGCCCCATGCATAATCTGTTGTCCCTTAGGAAAGTAGCAACACCCCTTGTGAATTCCCATGAGAGGCCCTGGTGGCGAGCGCTGGAGGGGTGGATATTCACCGCCCTGTAGGCGTCAGAGATGTCCACTACCAACATGAATTCCCCCTCTAACACATTATCGGTTACGTCATCAATACTTTTGTATGCGAATTTTGTCATGCACTGATCAGAAAATAAATTAACGCATTTGTCATGGGGGGAGCTACAGTCGATAATGGAGCGACCTCTAGTGAAGGTGTCATAGACCACGAATTTCACCACCTGACCGTCTATTACTCTATATCGTGCACGCTGACCCGGTAGAGGGGTCCGCCTTCTCGCACCTAACAATCGAGAGTCACTGCTCACCCTCCCCCTGTGTCATTTTTTCACTCAGTCCATCCTGATGGGCTTCGCATTGCAACCAACATCTGGCCGGCGGATGGGGTGGGGCGCCCCACTATTTTCGTCTGCTATTACCGTCACACGATGGGGAATGGGATAGGAACCTCTGCTACCTCTGACAGTGTCACTAACCCCCCAGCCCACTACACCACTTAACCCTCCAGGCTCCACTCCCTCCCACAGCCCCTAGAGGCGACACCGGCATGACCACGGTCATGCCGCACGTCAAGATGGAATTAATGGGAATATAGGTCATGGGAAGGTTGAGCAACAGGGGCGCTGATGGCGTGAGAGGTTAGGCTTACAAATTCAATAGGGTTAACGTCAGTTATTACAGTGTTATCGAGGTGATTTGTATCGACACAAGCATTAACAGTTGCATTGGGCTCAATTTGGCTAACAATTTTATCATAACAAACACTCTTTCTGCGGTCAACATTTTTATCACGACAAACGACCATGCATGGCCATACCTGGCCTCAATACAATCAGTGTGTCCAACAGTTTTATCATGAAAAACATTCCTGCCGCCGTCAACATTTATTTGAATATAAAGGTGCGGAGGAATAGTTATCCCCCTCTATATATTTGATCATTATTATTATTATTATGTCTTTACCCAATTTACTAATATTATTATTATATATTGTATTTCGCCGATCCCGTTTACCTCAGCCAGAGGACAATAAACTCACTCAACCCAGTCGTGTCTTTCTTGTTGTCTTTCCCTAGCTACTATTTATATCACAGACAACAGGAATATCATGACAGTCATCAACACAAGCAATCACAATTTCATTGGGGTCAGTCTGGCTGGCTGTATTATCATGACCAATACATTTGGGGTAGTTGACTGTGTTAACTGTTATCACGGCAAACGGACATATCTGAACAGGCGTTAAAACGGACATCAATGTTAGTGCCCTCAGCGGCCGGATCGGCCAAGGGGGTGGGGGAGCCAACAAATTCAATGCAGGCCGCCCCCTCCATGTGTTGACTACTGCTGCAGCCCGGCCTGGTCGAGCCAGGTGCTGGCTGCTATCAGCCCGGCTGGTCGAGCCAGGTGCTGGCTGCTATCGCCTACACAGCTTGAATGCTCCTGAGCCCCGGTCCTTGCAGTCGGGACCCCGGTGTCAGGGGTCCCAGCAGTAGTGGCAGTTGTGGTGGTCCTCACACCCGGCCCCCTTGCCGTACCCAGCGGCACTGTTCCAGGCGTCACAGGGGCCCTTGCGGTGTATCACCCTGCGCCGCGCTGGGTGGCCCCCATGGCCACCCGATCTGCCTGAGGCATGCTGGGAATGCTTCTCCACCACAAAATGTTCCATAGACACATCCATGTTCTCCCCGAAAATGCGCACAACCCCTTATTAACGCAATGCGACGAATATCTTTATCATAACCTTGATAGGCCTTATTGGGGTAGGAAACGGCCGAGGCCTTCATGATTAGGTCGCTCATGTGCTTCATGACCCCATCCTTATCAGCCGCCGACATAGACTTAGATGCTACCACCCACTTCAAATTAGCCAACACGATATCGTGTAAATTCATATCTTTCGCCTCTTTGTCAGAAAGGTTTTTTAGACTGTACTTACGGCGGACCCGCCTCTCTTTGCTGGAGTTTCTAGACCTGCTGCTGCTGCTCCATGAGCGGCAGTGACCATGGCGGCGTGATGACTTTTTCCTCCTCGGTCTTGGGAGAGGTGCTTGGAGTGGCGGAACGTCCATGCCTCTATCTCATCCTCCTCCGAAGGCGCCGACTCCCCGGAGTCGGGTGATCTTGACCTGCAGCGGTGGGTCACCACTGCGCCGGCGTTTCCCGCTCCTCTCTCAGCTGCAGTGGCGAGTCCCACTCTTCTCATAGGCGGCCTTCCCGCTGCGTCCTGACAGGCTCAGGGCTTCGACCTCTGCCTCTATCTCGTCCAGCTGGTTTTGGAGAATGCACTCCCTCTTGCGCTGTTGATGCTGCTATTTTCCTCCTCAGTTCGCTCTCCTTCCCGCTCTGGTCCTCCAATGATGGCTCCTCCAGGAATGGGTCCAAACTCTGAGTCACCTCCAGCCTGTCGGAAGCCATACTCTGCAGTCGTCCCCAACCGGCCCAGGATGAGACTCCGCGCAGGAGGCACAGAACTGTTATGCTGGCATAAGCGCGAGGAGGTACGGTGTGTGGCATCGGGCGTAGTTGCACACACTGCCCAGCTACGTGGTCAGGGTAAGGCAGGAAACACGTCCAACACGTCCAAATTCCTCGGACGGGATGTATATATTCCTAGTCGTGAATGACAGTGTAGCGTCCCAGTTAGGATCGTGCCTGTGTCGGCGCCACCGATCACATGGTTGGAGGGGTGGGGGGAGGGGGGGGCATACATCAAATAAGCCACCCCATCAATAGTAAAGTAGTAAATAAACATATAATTCCCTTCCGTGCCTTTATGCTCGCATAAAGCTTATACATCACATATATATATGCACACATTTATTCATATATATTGATATGTCGCAGCATTCGACAGCTGACAATTAAATATTCCATTTTATCCATGTAAAATGGAGATTGAATCCTTTTAACTTCTGGAATCAGTATCAACCCCAGCATCATACTTTATAGCTCAATTTGTTTACCCCGAGTTCCGTGGGAACATTATTTAAATATCGTCCATCAACTGCTTATATATAAGCAGCTTATACATAGTTGGTTTCAGTGATGTACGGTAGAGTGCACCCGCAGTAATTAGTGGCGGGTGTGTGTTTCGATGAGTGCACTACCAATGTTAAGGATAAGAAATGGGAGGTGGGGCGGGGCGGGGCGGGGACAGGGGGAGGCCACGGAGGCGATGAAAGGGAGCCACAGCAGTGAACGAGGTGGGAGGAGGTGAAGCAGACCAGCACATGGCGGGCGGTCCCTCAGACAGGCCGGTAACAGGCTGATATAATTGGCTCTAATTGATTGAAGTCTTACTTACATCTTACTTCTTAGCAAAATCTGAGGTCTTATCAGAATGGTTTACCGACTATGTATTGCGACAGTTCACAGCTATGAGTATGACATTTCTGTCATGTTGGTGGTTGATTGGTCCGGACATATTCGCCTTATCGGGAATATTCATAACTGTTTTTTGTTTTTTTTCTTGAAGATTTATACTGCCTATTATGTATAGGTCTGAATAGACTTGTTTTCACCATTATACAACAGTTTGTCAATAGAAAGCCCAAGCCTACACTTTTACCAACCCAAGGGATTTTTAACCTCCCACACCACATAGACATGGTATGAGAGAAACTGGCCTTTGATGACACTGTAAGTTATACACAGTGGTGGAAATCCAAATTGGCAGAGGAATGGGGACTCGAACCACCAAACTTCAGATTAGGAGTCCGACCTAGAAAAAGGTCAGACACTCCAACAACTCTCCCACAGAGAACACCACACTGACAGTGTTTGTGGTCCGCTGCCTTGTTGAATTAGTATCGGCATCCTTCTTATGCCAGTGAGCTGCCTTACATTGTTAAACCATTCAGTTTGAGGTCATCCTCTAGGTCATTTGCCATCTATGATTCCAGTCATTATGGTATTCCCCATATTGTTATCCTCCTTTCTAGCAATGTGTCACCCCGACATAATACCATCTCTCAGCCAGCCAATCGTCTTCCTCTATCAAGCGCAAGGCAAAGCAAGGCATTGTCGTGATAGTGTTGAAAACAAAGGGAACATCGTGCCCAGAGTGGGATCCGAACCCATATTTTTATCACATTTCTATAATTCCAGGGCGAGCGTACGAATCATTGTACTATCTAGTCCCATGAAATGAGGGGAGGGGAACATAATGCCTAGAGTGGGATTCGAACATACATGTCTATCATTCCGTGGGCGGCGTCCTAACCATTAACCTAGCTAGGCTCCCTGGTGCAACCAACTCCACTCACGCCTACCTCTGTGGCTCCTTGACTGTGACAGTGTGAGTGAGGTGAGTGTAGACTGCAATGTTATTTGGGTTGACTCAGTCAGGGATCAGACATAAATATCCATCTGGGTTATTTTTCTTTTTTTTGTAAATATAGTTTATTCATTGAATAAAGTCTTTTGTCAGCGCTGTGGCACTGGTCTTCCAGCCATGTGACAATACAGTTATTTACAATATATGCATATACATGTAGTCTGATATTGTCATCAGCAGCTAGCCCAAATCAGCTGAAATAACAATATCAAACATTCAATGGTATAGTTTGACAACTCACATATAAAAATAGCAGTTATATGTTGTATTCATACACACTTGATACATACATGTGTATTGATTAGACCTTTACATTACGGAGTGGTTAGGTGCATTTCCCTTCATAGGTGTGTATGCATACTATGTTGTGAATTGCAATACTATCATGTTGTTGGAGTTAACATTTTGAGATGTAGTGTTAGTAGAATGGTTTGTTTATTCTGTTAGATAGAGTGTGGTTAGCTTGTAGGGTTAGGCTTAAAAGGCTAATACCTCAGGTTTGTTTTTTGACTACATGAAGTAGTTTGAGTAAGTAGGTTGTTAGTAATGATGGGATAAACAATGCTTGGAGGATTGTATGTTTCAGTCATTTAGTAGTCTAGTACAGACTTTATTAGTGTCTATGTTTCTACCTTGTACTCGTAGGCCACCAGGTGCTTATTGGATGCTGATGGGGGTTAGAGGTGGGTGTGTGAAGCTATAGATATAGGAGTCATTCTCAGAAGCTGTCTTCCACATTTCTGGTTTCTACATTACATTGTTAATGATTTTGCATTCTTGTTGGGGGTAGTAAGTACAATAATTATTGTTGACTCTGTGTATTAATTATGTTAGCAATACTACGTGTCTTTAATCTATCCCAACAAAATTTATCCAATATATGCTTATACGATTTTGTGCTCAAATTTGAAAAAAAATAACATTTTCATATCGACACGATACATCTACCCAAACTGTTTTTTCAACTTTTTTCTTGTAAGAAACAATTCATATGGCTTAAGTGTAATCTATCAAATCTTGCTTGAATTTGTTGTGTGCTAAAATGATGCTTTGGGTGTGTGTTTAAATGATGTTATGGATGGATATCACATATTTAATTTTAACAGCTTTCTCAATTTGCATAAGATCAGATTTTTTTAAAGTGTGGGGGGAAATTTCAACTTTGCCATATGCACAACATATAAACCTTCATATGAATATGGATTCTGCTATTATTTCGAATGTTTTCTGTTATTATTTAGAATGTTTTCACCTTTGGTTTCCATGTCAAAAAAGTGGTACACAATTTCTGAGAACGACCCATATATATAACATGAGCTTAACTTAGAACTAATTTGATGGATCTCCCCCGAAGCAATCACTGAAATTGAGGAAATTGATAAGCTGTTGAGTCCAGTTTCAGACGGCCCATATGAGAGGCTATTTCTGATTAGATTATATGCAGCACATATATATGTGACCACACACTGTGGCCAAATCAGTAGAGCGCAGTTTCCTGTGCGGAAGGTCGGGAGTTTGAATTCACGTTGAGTCAAACCAATAACTTACAGAATGGATACTTGTCACTACCTAGCCTGGTGCTCGGCATTACTAGGATAGAACAACATCCGATCAGCTCAGTATCAGGATAATGTGACTGTGTTGGAAATCGGGTCATGATACCAGCGGCCAGCTCTATAAAGTTGCCATGAGTGTGACCTGTCACAAGTTGGTACCAGTCATGATATGACCTTAGATGTTCGTAGGACGTAAAACTGCAATAAACAAACATATATATATTTGTGTATATGTGATGCATAAGAATTACATGAGTATAAATTAACGGAAGTTACGAAACAACCATATTATATTCCCTATTGGTTATGTCCGGTGGCGCCCTCTATCGGGCACCCAGCCCCTCTGCACTCTGGAGATTTACTGTTCAAATAGCAATGCTATTCCTGATAGGCTACATTACGGTTCCGACTGCGCATGCACTGAAAACGGCGTTGGGAGCAAAGCAAAGGCGTACGCCCATTGAGTTTGCCGATACACGTAGGGAAAAACTGGCATTTTATTCAAAATAAATAGAAATACATAACAATTTGGCATAAACATGGATGGAAGGATGCAATATAATAATATAATGAATATGTTTAAGACACAACTCTCCATAATTAAGCATTTTGAGCTAAGAAACATACAATTTCAGTCACTTTACAGGCTGATGTTTACATCACCATTGATTAGCCAGAATTAATTCTTGTTCTAAACATTAAAATGTCAAATGTGTCAACAAAAACTTGTTTTAAAGAAATATATAACCAATATCTGATTAACCCTACTCATTTTATATTTCTATATATGTCATTAACCATAGAATATAAATAAAAACATGAATAAAATAAATAAAACTGACTCTGGCTATGGCTCTAACACTAGTCTGAGTGCCTAGATTTGTTTAAATCTAAATGCACATGTCATAAGATGTGCTGGTTATATTGATGTAAATGCAATGCTGGATAAAAGATTAATATCTTAATTTGTTATATATATTTTTTTAGTTGGTATTCTATGTTTCAAACAAGAGCTGAGATGAGCTGAAACTAGCACATTTCATAGCTGCACCCAGTGAATTAGCATTTGCCATGTGCTTCTCGCGGCTTTGTTTTGCTCTGATGCATCCCACAATACACCGCGCCGCTGGAACCGTGATATAGTCTATTTGCTTTGTTGGGATTTGTAAGAAATGTGTGTGTCGCGATTGAAAAGATTAAAACAAAACCGAATCACTAGCCATCGATAAAGTATATATATATGGTTCTCCTTCAGCATCTCGAGTCATAAACCAATTCGCACCAGGGAATAAGCTAGAATTAAGACTGGCTTGATCGTGCTTTATAATGCAATGGGAGGAACCGTTTGATTCCCATTTAAAGGATTATGCACACCACTATTGCCGGTGTCGCATTCATATTGTCTTATGTTCCTCATCTTCAGATTGTTGATTAATTGGGGTTTGTGTCCTCGCAACGTCTGATACCAAATCAGTACATGTACCGACTTATAACAGGACACACTCATAACATATCCCAATGGGATCCCATTCAATCACATTATCCCGACAATGAATCAACAAACGACCTTTTCCTAGTTATGATATCCGCCAGGCAAGAAAGGTTGCACCGACAATGTCTTCGGCTTGATTCATTCGTGGTTCAATCTCATATGATCCAATCATCATCCTCATGCTGTCGGTCGCGATGCGACAAAGACTGCTTTCATTACTTGACTGCCACTCTCCATTTAGCTCTCTGCTGTGAGAGTGATGTCGATGAGTAGGTCTTAATGTCTCTCAGCTTCAGGTTTCTCTTGATGGTATCCTTGAACCAGAGACGAGGGCGCCCTCTCTTTCTGTAACCAGAAGACAGTTGAGAATAGAGGATCTGCTTTGGTAGCCTGTCTGATGACATCTTCATGAGGTGTCCAGTCCACCGGAGATTCTTTTTGATCAGAAGATCTTCCATAGAGGGCAGCCGCGTCCATTTGAGTATTTCTTTATTTGTCACTTTGTCCTTCCAGGTTAGCCTCATGATTGAACACAGATGTTGCATCATGAAGGCATGCAGCTTTTTCACCTGTGGTCTGTACACTGTCCAGGCCTCGGTTACGTATAGTAGGGTGGATAGCACGATTGCACGGTAGATCTTGCCTTTGACCCGCATGGACACATGGTGCTTGTTCACCAGAGTCTCTGGCGTAGTCGGCCGAAAGATGGCTAGCCTTGGCCATCCTCCTCTGTATTTCAGCATCAATGCATCACTTGATATAGTGCTTCCGAGGTAGGTGAATTCTGTAACAGAGTTCAGCTTGTTTCTGTCAACCATGATATCCTCCTCTCGGATTCTTGTAGAGTTGGGTTGGTACAGCACCTCCATCTTCTTGATGTTAATCTTCAGGCCAAACTTCTTTGATGCATCGGAGAAAGCGTCCACTATTTTCTGAATCTCTTCAGCAGAGTGGGCAACCAATGCACTGTCATCTGCGAATAGCAGCTCTCTCACCAGTATCCGAGTAGTCTTGGTCTTCGCTCTGAAGTGTGCGACATTGAATAGGTCAGCACTCTGTCTGGACTGTATATAGATGCCATCCCCCAAGTCTCGGAAAGCCTCGTCAAGCATTGCTGATAGGAAGATGGAGAAGAGCGTGGGGGCCAGTACACAGCCTTGCTTGACCCCATTGGTAACCCCGAACGATTCCGAGACTTACCCTCCAACACTAACATTCACCATCATTCCTGTATGTAGAGCCTCAATCATAGTTGTGAACTTCTTTGGGCATCCATACTTCCTCAGTAGCTGCCATAGCCCGGTCCTCCCGACTGTATCAAATGCCTTAGTGAAATCGACAAATACCATGTACAGTGGTCGGTCCTGCTCAATGCACTTTTCTTGTAGGTGTCGGAGACAAAATACCATATCCACTGTGCTCCGGTTACCTCTGAAGCCACACTGTGACTCTGGAACTACATCAGGTGTTATATAAATAGATAGTCTGTTGAGGAGGATCCTGGCGAAGATCTTGCCTGCTATGGAAAGAAAAGAGATTCCTCTATAGTTCCCACAGTCTGTTCGATCACCTTTCTTGTAGATGGTTACAATGCTTGCATCCTTCCATGCTTAGGGTACAGAACCATTCCTGGGTCACCATGGCTACCGTGATCTGCCCACCACCACCATGCGGTGTGGCTGATTGGCCACCACCTGCCTGAGCTGTGTGTGTGGTGATCT
Organism: Branchipolynoe longqiensis; assembly: GCA_030323885.1. NCBI lineage: Eukaryota > Metazoa > Annelida > Polychaeta > Phyllodocida > Polynoidae > Branchipolynoe > Branchipolynoe longqiensis. The sequence continues at coordinate 55,376,238 of CM059187.1, read as the reverse complement.
GTGACTAACAGTTGGGGGTGAGGGGGTAGTGAGTAGAGCTCCTGAGGCCCCTTAGTTCCTCCTTCACACTATCTACCTAATACACAATGACTATTGACCATAAGTAAAGGATCACCAGCAACTACATAAATACATTCATGCACCTGGCACTATACACCATTTACGTTAATAGACCATTTGTATTCCATTATAGACCATCTGCATTCCCCACCAATGCGTTTTATCGGAATATTTTACACTGTGCTGTGCATGGGTTAAATCTAGGCTCTGCATCAATCCCTGTTGAACTGTTATTATCTATGTTCACGGTCTCTGACATTATTCAGACACTATGTGTATATCTACATTCTCTGCTATATTCTGGACTCGAGCCGCAATCTGGTGGAATCCATCTGTACCCTTATGCGGTAAACCATATCAGTGGGACCATCTTATGGCAGAGTTAACAACACTCATGGTTATGTGACTCAAAATGGATGCAAACTCTGGTCGAAGTGACCAAGGTTAGTAAAAACCATCAAAATTAATATTCTATTAACATTCTATTAACAACCCACACATGACGAAGCATCAGTGGAGTATGAAGATGCGCATTGGCAGTGCCGATTAACAGAGGAGTAGTGATCAGAACAACCCTAAAACTTAACCACTGTTGGTTTTATATATAGATATATATATATGTCGGCTATTTACGGAAAACAGAAGTTCCGATCCTCGCTCAGCAGGATTCAAGCCAAATTATCCGATAGTGTACGCCAGGCTTAAGCACCACATAGTTGCGGCGGGCGACCGCCTGATGGGCATGCGCAGCCGGTGGCCTTTGCCGGAAGCCAGCAATTGTCGGCTGCTCCTGGTTTTGTGTGGGTGGCGGGCGCTGACGTCAGGCAGACGACAACTGCGGGGCAGGGCTTGCTTCAAACTACGCATGCTCGCCGGGAAAGCAGGGCTAATCTCTTCGCGAGTTGCTTCAACCATTTTGGCGACTAATATTTCAAATTCCCCCACCTCCCCCCTCTCCCCCTCATACCCCCCCCCGCGCTCCTATCTCAGTGACATGCCTCGTTCTGGGCGTGTGACGTCAGACCAGGGCTGACGGTCCATGTCGTGTAAACGCGCTTCGCCAATATCGCCCAGTCATTGCCCAGTGCAGCTGAGCACTCTGTCTGCCAACTTTCATATTATACACTGACGTAGTTAGAAGCCTCCTAAAGCTCCTTTCAGAATCATATTGGAGCTCCCCTCCCGCTTCCAGGCTGCCATTCTACACCCCTCTACACCTCCCCGCCGCATCCCTCCTCCCGCGCCAGGCCGGCTTCCTCGCTTGTCTACATGCCCGGCGACTATCAAACCAGTCTACCATGCACCAGCACTAACACAAAGCAACATAGGGCAGGCAATAGCATATACACCCCCCACCCCGACCCCCCACCCCAACCCCCAACCCCCAACCCCCAACCCCCAACCCCAGCGTTACTTTATCACCATGTTCAACATAATCTGCCTGGCACATGCCCCAGTCGGTCTCACGAGATGGGTTAGCAATTAAGCTAAGATTCCTTACACGCGGCATGTGGCATGCGGTATGCGTATGTGAATGCAGCAAAAATCGAAATGCCTTGAAGTCAATGGGCTACATTCCTTACACGCGGTATGCAAATGCGAATGCGAATGCGAATGCGAATGCGAATGCGGCAACTCGATCGGTCCCTATAGCGATCAGTGTGGCATGCGGCATGTGGCATGCCGCATGCCGCATGCTGCATACCGCATACCGCGTATAAGGAATTTTAGCTTTAGACAGCTACTGAAATTCGACTCTGACCCACCCACCCTCACCCTCACCCTCACCCTCACCCTCACTCGATATGTCAAGGGAATGAAGTGCTTCCACTGTGTGTATGTGTTCTCCATATTAAATTACAAAATTACAGTGTTGTTGTGAGCTGACATGGGATGAGCTTCGGGATACTAAGTCGTCCTCATATTAACTGATAATTCGAGTTGAATCCCAGCTGATCGTAGTTCTGGTTGGCATGGTTATCGGGTGGTGTGAGCTGGACTGACAACGGTGACGATATCGACAATGGACCACGTTACCTGTAAAACTATAATTGATTCTCAGTTCCAGATCAGGAGAATTCAAGTCACATTATCGGCTTGTGTGAAGTGGGTATTACTATTAGACTGCGGTAATTTACTTACTTGTTTTTTCAACCTAGCAATTAATATGTGATCTATAATCTATTATGGGAATATAAACAAGGACACTGCCACTTATAAGTTCTCTTTTATATATTATTAGTTATTACCTACTATTCTACTGTCATAGGAGTTAGTTCCTGCTTCTGCCACTATGATGCCACCTGTGAGTGGCTCCTGGCCACCCTGATACCAGCTGATGGTTAAGGGGAGACCCTGTCATATCATATATAGTTGCTTCTTAATGCATACAATGGGGTTACTTTTCATGTAGGCATGGCGTGTGCATGTAGTAGATATGTCCAATTTCCTCTAGATGGTTAGAGTAGTTCTTGTGTCAATAAGGATCTGATTATTCAAATCCCATACAAATACATACACACTGTGAAATCTATTCCTCATTTCTGCGCAGGCGCACAAAAAGAGGGTCTTTTTTTGGTAAGCACCACCCCCCCCCCCCTCCCCTCCCCTCCCCACCAAAGAATCTACCCATTACGACTTCCGTTGTGTATAATGTTCCACTGTAACTGACGTGAACCCGTGGTTTATTGTTTGGCTATGCACATAATCTCATTGGAGGAGGGTAGCTTATCAACATACTGTAGATATACATATGTATTAACTCTTGCTAATTGCATATTCTGCTTGTAATACGCGAACGATCCCCAGCTGTTTATTTCAAACATCCTGCCAACCAACAGAAAGACTTTCTCTGTACACAGTAGACGAATATGAAGAACAAAGGACGGCGATCTCAATAGATTTCCAGATGCGTTATATTGTCTCATATAGCACATTTATTAAAGTCACATAGTCCGACGAAGCGTCAAATTTTCAAAACCAAAACACTCACCTAGATTTGATTCTACATCTCTAACTTAGGTACTGATGCACATATTAAGTACTAGTTGCCACATGGCAGGGCATACTGAGTCGATTTAATCAAACCTGTTGCTGCTGAAGTCTATGATATCCGAGTGTCAGCGTGCTTGCCAAAATTAATCTTGCATGTTTGCGCTTCAAATATCTCCAAGGTTAGCCATTTAAAAATGTTAATTACCACAACCCAAAATAAGGTAGATTATGATGATCAACCTGCTGTATTAATGTATAAAAGAAATGACAGAAATGCAAAACCATCGGACTATGTAACTCCAAAATAGCGGCAGTAACACAATTTGGCGCTGAACAAACCGGTAACCCTCATTCAACTCGAGAGGCATATCTATACTCAAAGTAATAGTGTAATGGTCCATGGTCTATTGTATAGTACAATTAACACAGGAGTTAATTTCATGCATCATGACACATTGTTATTGGTAGCAGTCAAGTATATGTAGATAGATAGACAGATCGATCGATAGATAAATAGATAGATGGGGTCCTCTCCCTCAGGCCTGTATGTCATCTGCGTAGATGTACATAGTAGGTTAAGTTATCATATACAGGTTAGGAAAAAACTTTGAAGATTCAAAAAAAATAAAAAATAGAAACTACTAACACCCGAAACCGCAAAAGGTTGGCCCGAGAAAGATCAGGTAAACACTCCTGAGGGCGGGACCAGACCAATCCAGTATCACAGCTGTCCAGCGTTGAAAACAAGCACCCTCACAGGAGCTTACACATTACGGGCAGAATAAAAAACTTGTCACACACAAAAAAAATTGATAGATAGATAGATGGATAGATAGATAGATAGATAGATAGATAGATAGATAGATAGATAGATAGAGGGGTGAGAGAAGGGGTGAGAGAAAGATATGTATGAATATATAATATATGTCGTGGGAGTGATGAAAATGGGAAACATTGCGCCTAGAGTGGGACTCGAACAAACTTGTCTTGCCTTCTGGGTCAGTGTGCTGACCACTACACCACCTAGTCTCCCTGATGTCATATGCATGTTGCACGTGTATTATTTAATATCGGTTTGTTTGTGCACACCTATATTACCCGTTCTAATGCCTATCACGTATTGCATATATTGAACGCTAAGTTAATTAGTGTCCTACACCGTTGTAAAATATTCCGATTTAATGCATTGGTGGGGGAATGCAAATGTTCTATTACTGATCGGGTATATGTGACCAGGTGCAGGTATGTGTAGATGTAGGTGCTGGTGGTGCCTGATTGAGATGTAAATAGACATAGTGTTGCTGGCAGGGTTGTGTGTAAGGGGCACTCAGAGCCTACCCCCTCTCCCCTCTGCTAGTTAGGGTCACCACACTCAGGCTCAAGGCAGGTGGTGGCCAGGGGAGCCACACAGCTTGGTGGTGGTGGGAAGATCACTGGTACCCTATTGGTAGAGCTAAGAATGCTTGTTTCCCATTGGGGGGGGGGAGGTACTCTACACTGAATCCATGTACCGTGTAGATAGTGGACCAGAGGGCTTGACTTTCTCTCTTCTTTCACACTTTATTCTCTTCCTTTCTCTTTGTCTGTATTGATTTCGCTATAGCCTGCCTACACAACCACATATTCGAGGCATAGACTTTACATACTGGTGACCACGACGAGGGGTAAATCTATTAGTTGGAGTAAGGATTCAACTTTACTTTATGGAGACCTCGTCTTTACACCATGATAAATAGTGTAATTTTGAATTAAACAAGGCGTTTACTTAAGGTTTCACGGTCCGATTGTTTTGAACTTCTGGGATTTTATGAGATAAATATATTAGATTGATCAATATAACCTACCTTACTTTAGTATGAAGGAACTTTTATTTTAAATGGCTAACTTTGGAGATTTTGAAGTACAACCATGCAAAATTAATATTGGCAAGCATGCCAAAACTCTGACACCATAGGCTTCTGCAGCAACAGGTTCTCTTAAATTGCATCAGTATTTCCTTCACTGTGGTGACAAAGGTTTAATAAGTACATCACTAGCTAAGTTAGATATGTAGAATCAAATCTAGATAATTGCTTCGGTTTTGAAAGTTTGATATTTTCATCGGACTATGCAGCTTTAACATATGTTATATACTAGTGTGGAGCATCAGGCACAGACCGCCTCACAGTCGAGTTTCCGGAAGCTGCACAACCGCCGGGAGTTGCTCCATTCTCTACCCAACCCCCACCCAACCCCCAACCCAAACCTACCCCCACCCCCACCCCCACCCCTATCCCCAACCCACCCCCTACCCCCAACCCATCTCTCTTGTAATAGTTCTATCAATCTATGCACTCAGGATGCGACTTACCTGGATCAGGGGAGGTTAGGTCCGTAAACAGGTGCCCCCACCCCGCACGTACTCCAGTACTTCAGTCCTCCAGTACTCCACTCCTCCACTCCTCCACTCCTCCTCCACTCCTCCTCCTCCACTCCTCCACTCCTCCACTCCTCCACTCCTCCACTTCTCCACTCCTCCTCCACTCTTCCACTCCTCACTCCTCCGGGGGTTGCCTACGCCTTCCTCCCGTTGCTGAGCGCCGGGCGCCCACACTGCACTGCCGGCTCCTCCTGGTGGTCGTGGCGGTAGTGGCGGTAGTGGCGTGGTAGGTGCAGTCCTCCAACGCGCGCCGGGAGGAGTGGCCTGGTGGTGGCCGGGCGGCAGGGCCGAGGCACGCTGGAGAAGGCTGCTGTGGTGGCGGTGATGGCGGTGGTGACGGTGGTGGTGGTGGTGGCGGTGGCGGTGGTTGTGGCGCCACCTATGTTGCTCCTTCTCCTTCCGCTCTCCTTTCTGCTGTGCTTCCATTTCTATATGGCAAACCATACAGGGGGTTTCGGGTTTCTGTATGGGGGAAGGTGTGAAGATCCGGTTTCCGGCTGAGTTTTGAGACGTGTGGAGACTTTCCTGGTGTAAATGTAGTGTGCAGTCCTGTTTCCGATGAATGCAAAGCTTGAGGGGTAAGGATGTCAGTTCGGTTGAAGGAGGTGCGAGGGTTAAGTTAGGTGTGTTTGGCCTGGTTTGAGATGTGAATAGATGGGGTGGAAGGTGTAAGAAACTTTATTATGCACACCGTTTTCCATCACAACTCCCTTTGGTCACGTGACTCCCCACGTCACCAAGCGGGTGCGTTCGGGTAGTCATGTCTCTCACATCTCCCTTTCATCGAAATATGAGCTACGCTCAGGTCCTTTAACACGCTCATTGTTTCTAATCATGTCGATCCTCACTTAACCGGTCTAGGTTTTCCATTCGGGTTTACATTAATTTCACATAACCTTATTACAGGTCGCATTCTTAACTAATAGTGCTTAACCCTAGTCCCATCGTTATTTCCATACTCACGTTGCAATTTCCTCATCCTCCACCTCTCCTTCCCGGAACACTGCGTTATAACCTCTCATTAATGAGGCATCCGTCTCACCTTATGTATCGCCACACGGTACACCACAAAGTACAATGTTATTTGAGAAGGACAGCTTGCAGACAAGGCAATCTCACGAGTCAACCCAAAATGCAAGAGTACGTAATCACATCCCCAACAACAACTAACTCGACGAGTTAACATCATCATATAATATCTGTAACAATCAATAATAATAAATAAAATAAATAATCAACAACAAAAACAAACAAAAAATAATTTATAAAATATTTTGTTAAAATGTATGTTGTATGATGGAGCGGTATGATGGCTGGGTGGGACCGAGTGGAGCCCGTCCTGATATGGCCTTAGATGTTGCTAGGACGTAAAACAACAATAAACAAACAAACCGAGTGGCGCTGGTTCGGTTCTGGCACATATTAGGCGAGGTGTGTAGGAAATGTGAAGGAAGGGTCGACGCACGAAACATTTAGTTGATTGGTTTTGGAATTGTGTGTCCTGGCAACATCTAAGGTTATGTCAGGATATGTAGCGACTTGTGACAGTGCGCAAAAATGATGACTTCATAGTGCTGTCTGAGAGGGAAATCTGTGTTCTCTGTGGAGGAGTGGTTAGAGTGTCTGACCTTTTTCTAGGTCAGACTCCTAATCTGAAGGTCAGTTGTTCGATTCCCCCACCTCTGCCAATTTGGATTTTCACCGCTGTGGATAACTTACAGCATCATCAAAGGCCAGTTGCTCTCATACCATGTTTATGTGGTGTGGGAGGTTAAAAATCCCTTGGGTCGGTAAAAGTGTAGGCTCAGGCTTTCTATCGACAAACTGTCTAATGGTGAAAACAAGTCTAATCAGGCTTATCCATAATAGGCAGTATAAATCTTCAAGAAAAAAAAAGAAAAAGAATCAGGCCACTAGTGCCATGACCCAATATCCCACTCAGTCACATTATCCTGACACGGAGCTAACCAGTCCTTGCCCTATCCTATTAATGTTGAACACAAAGCTAGGAAGCGACAAGTATCGATGTTGTAAGTCAATGGTTTGACTCAACCGGGAATTGAACTCCCAAGGTATGGGATTCCTGCACTCTACCGAATCGGCCACCGCGTCCGGTAGCATTTAGTAGAATGGATGCGAATGTTCGTGGGGAGCTTGTCACACCATATGACAACAGAATAGGCGCGTGTTGAGCTTCTATCGTCACAAGCAGCAACTGCATATATGTTGGTTAGTGTATGTGCTAAGTACATAATGGCATATGCGGTGATCGGTCAGACAACGCCAACACGACAAAATGGGAGTTGCCTAGCAACCGTGCCGTATGCGTGGAAGAGCAAAGTCAGTGGTAATGAATGCATGTTCCCCTTGTTGTAATAAACAAACAACTAACCAATACACGATATTCACGGTCATGCGCTGTGGCAACGGTACCACAACTGTAGTGTTCGTCGTCGCCGTCAGATGTCGCATGCATTGTGAATATTGTGTATTAATAGTGACTGACTAGTTTGGTACCCTCCTAAAATTTTCAAAAGGGTCCAAATATGAAAATTATATTTTTCTTGGAAGCTCCAATGACCCGAAAGCAATATACTTTTGGAATTTTCAAAATATCCCAAAATTTGACTGACATACGTGCATTAGAAAGTTAATAATTTCCATAGCTTTTGTATGCGGTGTGGCAATGGTCCCACAACCACATTGTTCATTGTCGCCATCAGATGTCACATGCATTGTGAATACTGTGTATTGTAGAACTCGCAGACTCACAGAGGGTAAGAAGATGTGGGAGAATGCTTACAATACAAACAGAGAAAGGATGCATGCAGTTGATAGCTACACAACTGAAAGTAACAATATACGGGGTACCACGAGACTATTACTGTCTAGCAGTAAAAACAAGTCATTAGGCTTAACCCATATGGGCAGCATAAATAGACAATCACCAAAAATAAATATAAATAACAATACTCAGGAAAAGTATGCACACGCAGCCAATTAAGGGGGTGGCGATTTGGTGATGAGGAACGATGGCGAGTAAATGGATTGTATGTCATGTCTGAGTGCTGTAGCACTGGTGTTCCGGCAAGACCTCGCGAATGTAGCAGTCACACTACGACGACAAGGGAGGGACGACAGCCCGGCGGCTGGGATTTTGTGAAATCCCGACGACCTATGCAAATTCGGGCTAAGTTGGACGACAATCGGACGACATCCGGACGACATCGGGACAACAGACGGGACGACAGCGGGACGACAGTGTCTGTGTGTCTGTGTCTGTGTGTGACTCTGTGTCTCTGTGTGTGTCTCTATGTGTGTGTCTGTGTCTCTGTGTGTCTGTGTCTATGTGTGTGTCTGTGTCTATGTGTGTCTATGTGTGTGTCTGTGTGTGTGTATGTGTCTGTGTGTGTGTCTGTGTCTGTGTCTGTGTGTGTCTGTGTGTGTGAGTCTGTGTCTGTGTGTGTGACTCTGTGTCTGTGTGTGTGTCTCTATGTGTGTGTCTGTGTCTCTGTGTGTCTGTGTCTATGTGTGCCTATGTGTGTCTATGTGTGTCTATGTGTGTGTCTGTGTGTGTATGTGTATGTGTCTGTGTGTCTGTGTGTGTCTGTGTGTGTGTCTGTGTCTGTGTGTATGTGTCTGTGTCTGTGTGTGTGTGTTTGTGTCTCTGTGTGTGCCTCACTCTCACTCTCAGTCTGACTCTCACTCTCACTCTCAGTCTGACTCTCACTCTCACTCTCAGTCTGACTCTCACTCTGTGTCTGTGTGTCTGTGTGTGTGTCTGTGTGTGTGTCTCTGTGTGTGTCTCTGTGTTTCTGTGTGTCTCTGTGTCTCTGAGAGTGAGAGTCAGAGTGAGAGTCAGAGTCAGACTGAGAGTCAGAGTCAGAGTGAGAGTGAGAGTCAGACTGAGAGTGAGAGTCAGAGTCAGACTGAGAGTGAGAGTCAGACTGAGAGTCAGAGTCAGAGTCAGACTGAGAGTGAGAGTGAGAGTCAGACTGAGAGTGAGAGTGAGAGTCAGACTGAGAGTGAGAGTGAGACTGAGAGTGAGAGTCAGAGTCAGACTGAGAGTGAGAGTGAGAGTCAGACTGAGAGTCAGAGTGAGAGTCAGACTGAGAGTGAGAGTCAGACTGAGAGTGAGAGTCAGAGTGAGAGTCAGAGTCAGACTGAGAGTGAGAGTGAGAGTCAGACTGAGAGTGAGAGGGAGAGTCAGACTGAGAGTGAGAGTCAGAGTCAGACTGAGAGTGAGAGTGATAGTGAGAGTCAGACTGAGAGTGAGGCACACACAGAGACACAGACACACACACAGAGACACAGACACACACAGACACAGACACAGACACACACAGACACACACAGACACAGACACACACAGACACACACAGACACACACACAGACACACACACAGACACACACAGACACACATAGACACAGACACACACATAGACACAGACACACACACACAGACACACACACAGACACAAACACAGACACACACAGACACACACAGACACACACAGACACAGACACACACAGACACAGACACATAGACACACATAGACACACATAGACACAGACACACACATAGACACAGACACAGAGACACACAGAGACACATACATGGAGAGAGAAGCAACTACAGCTTAACGACAAGACGACAGTGCCGCCACAGTGCCGCCACAGTGCCGCCACAGTGCCGCCACAGTGCGACAGTGCCGCGACAGTGCCGCGACAGTGCCGCGACAGTGCCGCGACAGTGCCACAACCTCGGCTGTCGTCTGTTGTCGTCGAAGTTTTTCAACATGTCCAAAATCCCCGCGACAACTCGGCGACAGTCGAGAAATAGTGGAGAAACTGGAGTTGTCGCGGAGGTGTCGCGGCGGCACCAGCGCGACACCTGCGCGACAATCGGCGACAATCGACGACAGGCCGGAAGTGGGTGTCGCAGGGCTGTCGCTGCTGCTTGTCGTCGTAGTGTGACTGCTACATTAGAGCTAGTTGGAGATGGGATGGGCTGGGTGGCTGAAGGAGTTGAGTATTCGCTTCCCGTGAGGGCAGGTCGTGGGATTCGAACCCGTGGGGTTCAAATCTTGGCCCAGTTGACCTAATGACATACATATTGATACTTGTCGCTACCTTAAAGGGCTGTCACACTACAACGTAAGATCCAACGTAAGCCCGGCGTAGGTGACTTTTCATCATTATGTTGAGGTCTGTTGGATTATGTTATGATGATGTTAGAATGACGTTAGACTGACATCGAGCTATTTCACGTTACGTCTTGTTATGTCGGCACGCATCAAGGTTTTCAACATTCCAAAACTTTCGAAGTAGCTCGACGTGATACTCTGACGTTCGGGTGATGTCACACTCACGTTATGCCAACGTTAGACATGCCAGAGGGATGCGTCGGCTATGTTAGATCAACGGTGGTTGTTTGGTTGTTGTTTGTTGGTTGATTGTTGGGTGGTTGTTGGTTGGTTGTGGATTGGTTGTTGGTTGGTTGGTTGTTGGTCGGTTGGTTGGTTGTTGGTTGGTTGGTTGTTGGTTGGTTGGTTGGTTGGTTGTTGGTTGGTTGTTGGTTGGTTGTTGGTTGGTTTTTGGTTGGTTGTGGATTGGTTGTTGGTTGGTTGTTGGTTGGTTGGTTGTTGGTTGATTGTTGGTTGTGGATTGGTTGTTGGTTGGTTGGTTGTTGGTTGTTGGTTGGTTGGTTGTTGGTTGGTTGTTGGTTGGTTGGTTGTTGGTTGGTTGTGGATTGGTTATTGGTTGGTCGGTTGTTGGTTGGTTGGTTGTTGGTTGTTGGTCGTTGGTTGGTTGGTTGTTGGTTGGTTGGTTGTTGGTTGGTTGTGGATTGGTTATTGGTTGGTTGGTTGTTGGTTGGTTGGTTGTTGGTTGTTGGTTGGTTGTTGGTTGGTTGTTGGCTGGTTTGCTGTTGGTTGTTTGGTTGTTGGTAGATTGTTGGTTGGTTGTGGATTGGTTGTTGGTTGGTTGTTGGTTGGTTGGTTGCTGGTTGGTTGGTTGTTGGTTGGTTGGTTGTTGGTTGGTTGTGGATTGGTTGTTGGTTGGTTGGTTGGTTGGTTGTTGGTTGGTTGTTGGTTGGTTGTTGGTTGTTGGTTGGTTGGTTGGTTGGTTGGTTGGTTGTTGGTTGGTTGTTGGTTGGTACGACGCTAGACCGACGTTACGACCACGTCGGCTATGCTGCAGTTTCGTCCAACTTGGGCACGCATTTGCATATCACGTTGGGAATTTCGATACATTTCACGTTGTCCCTACGCTGACATCGTTACGTCATAGTGTGACAGGGCCTTAAAGGCCCTGTCATACTACGACGTAATGACGTCAACGTAGGGAGAACGTGAAGAACGTTGAACTTCACAGCATAGTATGCAAATTTGGGCACAAGTTGAACGTGGAAGCAGCGTAGTGGACGAGATCGTAACGTTGGTAAAGCATAGTGATACCGTCATTCAACGAGAGAGGTCAACTTCATTACGTTCACGGAACGTTATGAATGTTATTCCATCGCCAGAACTACATTACCTGATGGCGAAGCGTTGAACGTACGTTCTCCTGACATTCTCCTGACGTTATCCTGACGTTATCCTGACGTTATCCTGACATTCCCATTATGCCGCGTGGACGTTGCCACCGAGTTTAATGTGGGTCATCGTAGTGCAACGTAGTGCAACGTAGTGCAACGTAGTGCAACGTAGTGCAACGTAGTGCAACGTAGTGCAACGTAGTGCAACGTAGTGCAACGTAGTGCAACGTAGTGCAACGTAGTGCAACGTAGTGCAACGTAGTGCAACGTAGTGCAACGTAGTGCAACGTAGTGCAACGTAGTGCAACGTAGTTGAACGTAGTGACTAACATTTTAATAACGTCCGTTTAACGCCATTGACGTTGATTGAACGTGAACAGAACGTACGGTGAACGTAAACCCTTACGTTCAAGCTACGTCGAAAGTTTTGAACATGTCCAAAACCTTGACGTAACTCGACGTACCACGACGTAATGTGACGTAACTCGACGTCATTCTAACATCATTCTGACGTCATCATAACGTAACCCAACGTACGCCAACGTAATGACGAAAAATTACCACGTTAGGCTCACGTTGGCTCGTTACGTTGTAGTGTGACAGGGGTGTTACCTGGTACTTGGCAATACTAGGATACGACACAAGTGGAATGAGGAAGTCCAATTTTTCTTGTGATTCAAATTGAAATTTCCTCTGCTTAATCGACGAATGTGATCGCTTGGATATGTTTAATTAAATAGTATTAAATAGAACTGGTGCAGAGGGCGGGTAAATTTAATCGTCATGCATCAAATACCTTCAGATTAACGAGGGAGAATCATCATTTTCCTGGAATATAAGTAAAAGATCAAAATATTGGCGTTTTTTACTTGGTGAATATTTATGTTTTATGGCTATTGTGTTTTCTGCACTTTGAAAAAAAACATCCTTTTTTTCTCGATTTTGTATTTATCTATTCGCGGAACTGTTGCCTGGATGAATAACAGCCACTAGGCAGGGCACCCCAGTAGGCTTTCTGTCATCCATGCTCCCACTGAGATGTGCGGGATGGGTTGGTTTGGTTGTTGGAGTTTTACATCCCGGAAACATCCAAGGTAATATCAGGACGGGTACCGACTTGTGACAGTGTGCACCTATGGTGACTTTATAGTGCTGCCACACAGGGAAATCAGGCAGCCGGCACCATAACCCGATAACACACTGTGAAGTAACTTTTATTTTAAATGGCTATCTTTTGAGATATTTGAAGTTCAAACATGTCAAATTAATTTGGGCAAGCATGCCAAAGCTCTTACACTATAAGCTTCTGCAGTAACAGATTCTATTAAATTGACTCAGTGGTCATTTCTATATTGCAACAAATACTTGGTAAATGCAGCAGTATCTAAGTTAAATATGTAGAATCAAATCTAGATAACTATTTGGTTTTGAAAATGTGATGTTTTCATCGGACTATGGACCTTTAATGACTGGCATAAATAGTCCCATTTATGAATTTCAAAGAATGTATTGTGCGCGTCCTGATATGACCTTAGATGTTGCAAGGACGCAAAACTCCAACAACCAACCAACGAATTTAGGGTGCAGTCAAACATGGTAAAATAGAATTTGCTTCCTATTTCATTGAGTATTAACAAGTAAATGTTGAAAGCTGCTATAAGCAACTAAAATGCTGCGCTGTCTACTCCGATTGAGGAACAGTCTTGTTGTGTTCAGGTGTGATTAAACTGCACCGTGTAGCGTGTGCAAAGCTTTCACCTGAAGCAGAAAACACTGTCGCGGCTATCTGATTGTGCGACGCAGTGTCAGGTGCCCTACCCTGCATTGCAAATGTACCGGCGTTTCGTTTCCGGTTGTCTGGCTCGCCACCGGAAGGAGTTAGTCTATTCAGTGGGTGTTGATTTGGCTTCCTGCTGTGCAGACGTGGTTCAGTTTTATTTTAAAAGAATGATGATGTACAAGTCAACTGGTGCAAGTCAACCTGCACAGTAATGATAAATAGCCGTGCTGGGTGGGTAGGGGGGAGGGGGGATGTGACATAGTTATTGCCTGATATCCCAGAACCCAGATTTCATCCAAATGTCTTTTTGAGTGGAAGACCAGTCAGTACCCAGGCACTGAAAAAGATAAAAGAAAACAAAGTCAATTTAGGGCTGTTTACTAAAAACTACTAAATGGGGTAAAACCGTACCCTACTTGCATAGATCATCATCCAAGTGTTACCGGATGCGGTCACCGAATCGGTTAGAGCGCAGGCTTTGTCTGTGGAAGGTCGGAAGTTCAAATCCCAGCCGAGTCAAACGAACTTACAAAATTGACTTACAAACCAACTAGAAAAACTTACTTACAAAATTGATACCTGTCACTACCTATCCTAGTGCTTCGCATTGCTAGGATAGGGTAAGGACTGGTTAGCTCAGTGTCAGGATAATGTGACTGAGTGGTAAAGCAGGTCGTGGTACCAGCTGCCGCGTATCCCAGTGGGACAGCACTATAAAGTCGCCACGAGTGCGCATTGTCAAAAGTATAATAAGCGCAGTAATGAGAAGGTTGGTTTGTTGGGTGTTGGAGTTTTACATCCTGGCAACATCTGAGGTTATATCAGGACGGGTACTACCATATTACAGTGCACAGTCATGGCAACTTTATAGTGCTGCCCCACTGGGAAAATTCGCCTGTTTGAACGATATGCAAATGAATGCGTAGAGTTTGAAATAGCCTCCTGCATATGAATAAGACCTAGTTCTCCAAAACTATGACAATATGAACACATTCCTAGCATTCCTAGCACGCATAGGGTTATTTTGGTATTGTGTATGTAAGCTATCTGAGAGCAATATCCGGAGGTGTCAGCCACTAATAAAGGCATGTCACACCTACAAGTCCGGCATCCAAATAGCCAATATTTTCTATTTGTTGTTATTGTACATCTTAGCAACATCTGAAGTCATATCAGGATGCGTACCGACTTGTGACAGTGCGCACTCATGGTCACCTTATAGCCCTGCTCCACTGGGAAATCAGGCCACCGGAACCATGACCCGATATCACACTCAGTCGCATCATCCTGACACGGAGCTAACCAGTCCTTGCCTCATTCTATTAATGCCAAGTGCCAGGCTAGGAAGTGACAAGTATCAATTTTAAAGTGATGGTTTGACTCGACTGGGAACCGAACTCACAACCTTCCACACGAGAGGCCCGCGCTCTACCGATTAGGCCACCGTGCCCGTGCACATGGGTAATTAACTTGAATAGTAAATACAAGCACTGCTGCTTTCTCCCACACAGAATCTATGAAGTTTGCCTGCGGATGCTTTATAATAAAAGAAAATGCTTTGCCCCGGCATTTATTTTTATTTCGGTAATACGCACAGAGATATATAGCTGATGCTATCATATTCGATTTGGAACTGGGTACTCATGAAATATATCACACTCCCCTCATGAGACACCGATACACTTTAATCACACCTGTGGCTTTTAACAAATCCAGTGTTACACAGTTACATAAATAATGCGATGTCTCTTTTCATCAAGTTTTCAATGTCGACAATCAGATGAGCGATAATAAAGAACTTGACGAAGCCATTATACATAAGCATAATAAGCACAGTAATGAGAAAGTTAGTTGGTTGGTTGTTAGAGTTTTACATCCTGGCAACATCTCAGGTCATATAAGAATGGGTACTGACTTATGACAGTGCACACTCGTGGCAACTTTATTATGCTGCCCCACTGGGAAATTAGGCCACTGGCACCATGATCTGATATCCCACTCAGTCACATTATCCTGGCACTGAGCTAATACCAGCCCTTGCCCTATACTATTAATGCTGAGTGCTAGGCTAGGAAGCGACAAGTACCGATTGTGTAAGTCATTGTATTGACTCGACTCGGAATCGAACTCCCGACCCTATGCACGGGAAGCCTGCGCTCTACCGATTCGGCCACTGCATCCAATGTAACGAGAAAGACCTAACCAGTGCATGTATGTTCAGTCCATTCTTGTTATGTCAACCGATTGGGCGCAACTTCCTGAAGGAACCCAATGAGTTCTTCTTGGTGTAAATCAGATGTAGTAGTAATTTTGTATTCAGATGTAATCACAACTTTTATTTATGGATATCACAGATTAAGGTGTTTGAAATATGTTTGAAATGTATTACTGTTCTATTACTATTATTAAATTACACCATATCAGGAGTGAAAAGAATGGGAGAATTCCTGTGAAAATGTTGCGTCGATGAATGGCTTGATAAGTCGAACTAATGATCATGTAAGAGCTGATCGAGTCTCCTCTTGTCATTTCTTACCCATTATGTGACCGTGCATGGTGGCAGAATCGGTAGAGCGCGGAAGGTTGGGAGTTCGCCTCCGGTGTTGCAGTTTCCATGGCATACCAGTTTGTGAGGGACACATCGCTTCTGCGCATGCATCAAAATTGAACAGCATCGTCACTACCCTTATAAATTTAATATAATGATTTTGGTAAAGATGTTTTCTATATGTGTACCAAGCGATTTGTTTCTCGGTGGTGTGGTTTTAGAGATATTTCACTTTTTCTGTATTTTCTGTATGAAGATTTCTCATGACCATTGACAATGCCTTGAGTTTGATGGTCTGCGTAGTGCAAAACATTAGTTTTATTCAAAATTAATAAATGGTCAGAAGCCTAACCTTATAAATTTAATATAATCTATTCATTGAATATGTTTTCTATATGTGTTCGAAGTGGGTTGCTTCTAGGTGGTGTAATTTGAGAGATATTTGACTTTTTCTGTATGAAGATTTGCTCATGGCCATTGACAGTACATTTGAATGTATGTGTCCCTCGCAAACTGGTGTGCCGCGAAAACTGCAACACCGGGTCGAGTCAACTGGCACTCAGCATGAATATGATAGGACAAGAACTGCTTAGCTCAGTGTCAGGATAATGTGACTGAGTGGGACATCGGGTCATGGTGCCGGCAGCCTAATTTCCCAGTGGGGCAGCACTGTCACAAGTCGGTACCCATCCTGATATGACCTTAGATGTTGCCAGGACATAAAACTCCAACAACCAACCAACCCATTATGTGAATGTATCTGCATAATTAATTTATCAGCGGGCGTAGCAGTTTATAAATTACTGTCAATTTGCATTTATTTTGCAATAGGTCAGTTAACCTTTTCGCATAGTTGTTTGTACGTCCATGTGACGTGATGCATTGATACACTGATTGCAATGATTCTAATGGGATTAGTTCATTTTTCTCTTTAGAAGACGTTGATAGTTTTTTTTATTCCATCTTAAATGTCTTCACATTTCAAATGAATGCGTGTTCTTAGGAAGATACTAAAAGGATTACTTTCATTAATCCGTGTGAAGATAACTTGAACCCTACTTGTTAATCATCAAAATGCCAAATGGATTTTACGACAAACATGGGTGATTCCTGATAATATGGGTTCCTCTGCTCCTGCTGAAAAGTAAAGGCCCTGTCACATTACGTTTTTCACCAATGCGCGCCAACGTATTGCCTTTTTAGGCGAAACGTTGGCATGCGTCGGGAAGCGTTACGCGCGCGTTACGTGCGCATTATGCGCGCGTAGGTACACGTCGGTACATTTTGGCATGCGTCGGCGCGCGTCGGCGCGCGTCGGCATGCGTCGGCGCACGTCGGCACGCGTCGGCGCGCGTCGAAGGTTTTGTGCAAGCACAAAACTTTCGACGCGCCCCACCGCGCGCCGACGTGTTGGTGCGCATGTTCTGGGGACGTTCCGGGGACGTTCCTGACGTTCCGCGGACGTTCTGGGGACGTTCCGGACGTTCCTGACGTTCCGGGGACGTTCCGGGGACGTTCCGGGGACGTTCCGGGGATGTTCCTGACGTTCCGGGGTCGTCAGAAGCACGCTAGGCAGACGTTGCCACACTTTGCACCAAATGAGTGCTTTGTTGTTTTACATCCTACCAACATCTAAGGTCATATGAGGACGTAGTGCCAAACTTTTTTTTTTTTTGCCAGACGCGTCGACACGCGTTGGCCACGTCCGATGAACACGCCGCGCGGACGCTGAACTTTCTCCTAAACCGCCAAAAAGTTGAACGTGTCTCGACGCGTTGATAATATTTTGCGCGCTGCCGGCACGCCGGTAAGAAGCGTCATAGTGTGACAGGGCCATTAGGTAATCGCAGATAATTATGTGTGTTATATTAATCCTGCCAACTGACACATTCTGTAGATCATATATGGGCATGCGTGTATGACTTAATAAATGTTTGTGTGTATTCACTGTGATTCACCTTAATTTTTATAATAACTACTATGTAGGCAATTTTCCAATCTCTCAAATTCACCCATAGCAAAAGTCTGCGGACAATTTGAATGTTATTTGTTGACCGATTTGGTAGGTCATGGGATTCGAGTCAAAGCAATGGTCGAGTCAAACCGATGACTTAAAAATTGATACTTGTCGCTACCTAGCCTGGTGCTCGGCATTATTAGGATAGGGCAAGGAGCAGTGGAAAGAAGAAGACCAATTAATTATCTGCGATTGAAATTTCCCCTACTTAATCAACTAGAGCACCCAAAAAGAATTGTAATTCAAGATACCATATAGCTAGTATAGAATTAAGTAGAAAAAAGCGGAAAACTCTTCCCAAGAAAACCCCAAAACACTAACATAGAACCTTAAGAAAACAACTAACATAGTAATAAGAATAGAACAAAAATACAATGCCAAGAGGGCCCCAAAAAAAACTAACATAGACTACTAAACATACCAACAGACTATCTATCTGCTACTGAAATGCAGACAATCAATTAACTTATCAGCAGCTACTGCTTGGTAAGACAACACCAACACTACAGCTGGCCAGCATTGAAAACAAGCCTGGGTACCCAGGCTTACATGCTATGGACAGTATAAATACAGCCTCAATAAAAAGATGTTAATGCTCCATGAAAATGATCGGTTGTGATTACCGCACGCATGCGGTTTGATTATGTTCATTTCCTTGCAACACTGCACACGTATGTATAACAGGGATGCTTTGTTTCTGCTGATATGTCATTGCCATTCTATGGATCTAATTAAGTTGTCCAACGGGGCTTGACGGGCAGCCTGCAATACGTCACTTCGGAGATAACAAAGTTGGTGTTCACTCATCCAATAGTTTTTTGGTTGGTTGTTGGAGTTATACCTCCTGGCAACATCTAAGGTCATATCAGGATGAGTAATGACTTATGACAATGTTTACTCATGGCTACTTTATAATGCTGCCCCACTGGGAGATCAGGCCATAGCAGCATGACGTGATATCCCACACAGTCACATTATCCTGGCACTGAGCCAACCAGTCCTTGCCCTATCCTAATAATGCCAAGCACCTGGCTAGGAAGTGACAAGTATCAATTTTTAAGTCATTGGTTTGACTCGATCATGGTTAGAACCCATGGGTTCGAATCGCACGATCTACCAAAACGGGAGACGGATGCTCAACGCATTCGGTCATCCCATCTCGTCTTCTCAGCCAATAGGCAAGTCCCTGAACATGCAAAGGTGTGTGGGGGGTTGAGGTGAAGAACGCTACAGCACAGCTCACCGATCATATACCTTTGTGGTGTTCTCTGTGGCGGAGTGGTTAGAGTGTCTGACTTGTTTCTACGTCGGACTCCTAATCTGAAGGTCAGTGGTTCGATTCCCCATGCCTCCACAGCTGTGTATAACTTACAGCGTCATCAAAGACCAGTTGCTCTCATACCATGTCTATGTGGTATGGGAGGTTAAAAATCCCTTGGGTCGGTAAAAGTGTAGGCTCGGGCTTTCTTTTGACAAACTGTATAATGGTGAAAACAAGTCTATTCAGACTTATCCATAATAGGCAGTATACATTTTTTTTTTTTAAATAAAAAATACAGAAAACAAGCCGAGTTTTATCGAATGTAGAATATTAGCTAGCGCAATTCCATTGCAATGTACAGCCAGAAATAAATGTTGGGCCGAGATTGGTGTACATAAGGAACTATGTGTTCACGAACTCAAATTACACTTAACGTATTGGACTTTGAATGAAGGAGATGCCTGGGGGCTGGGGGGGGGGGGGGGGGGGTCCTTACCTACGTCCATCACGAAAACACGCCGGGTCGCAGCTTCAGTCCTTCTTCGGGTACCAGCGAACACAAAAGACGGGTATTCTTACTTCTGCCGGTGCCTCAGGAACTGTGCAAACAGAAACTTCAGTGACAGGGGCTTTCCGTATCGCGTCAGAGGAGTTATAGGAGGTAGGACATTGTCTTGCTTTGTAAATGCATCAGCAACAGAAGCCCACAGTCGTTAGGGTCTATAAATACAGTTGAAATGTAGTTGAATATCCTGACTTCTGGGTTTACTCGTCGTTCAGCAACCTTAACAGTCGTGCATTCGCTGGTTTTGAACTATGTTCTAAAGATAGTGATATAATGAATAATGAAGAATAAGAATTGGAATAAATGTTCGATTTCTATATAATTTATGATTTCACATATATATCTGACTCTTACTTGTCGATAATTCTATGTAAATAATATTTACCTCTGGTATGGGATATCGCAGGTCAAGTTATCGGCTAATGTGAGCAGGCTTTATCTTTTCATATGACAATGGAAGAAATAGGAAAGGTTACAGTGAGCACAGAATGAGGCACTGAAGCATCCAATTAGACATCTTCGTCGAAAGTAGGTCACGTTGCTAGGTTACATTACAATAACTGTTCCCGTACTATAATGACATCTATCTTAAACTTAAAGGCGGCAATTGCGAATTTTAATCTCATATCCTCCGCAGTGAGCTGAGCCTAATAGCAACAGACAACATGTTGTTGCTGGCTTTGCCATTTTTCTCCATTCAGATTAGGCAGGACAAAACCCTCCTGCTGCTAACTGGTGAAATTGTAGCTGACAGTAGCGTGTCAAGTAGACACGCTCCAGATAATGTTGGTGACAATTTATATTATCAGGAAGGCTTTCTGAAGTGTGAGGTGCCCAAAGCTATGGTATCCATCTACTTAAGACAACGGTGTGTGAATAGTGAGGGATGACAATTACACACCTATATTATCATATTTGATCAATAATAATTCAAATTGAATTTCACCTGCTAATACTGGAGACGTTATTATGTATAAGGAAATACTCGATCGGACAGGGCTGTCCTCTATGGAAGATCTTCTGATCAGAAAGAATCTCTGGTGGACTGGACACGTGATGAGGATGTCAACAGACAGGCTACCAAAGCAGATCCTCTATTCTCAATTGTCTTCTGGTCAGAGAAAGAGAGGACGCGCTCCTCTCTGGTTCAAGGATACTATCAAGAGAAATCTGAAGCTGAGGGATATTAAGACCGACTCATGGACATCACTCTCACATCAGAGAGTTAAATAGAGAGCAGTGGTTAAGTAATGAAAGCAGTCTTTGTCGCATGGCAACCGACAGCATGATGATGATAATATATATAATAATAATATATATATATGAATCACAAACCGGCAACTGACATTCTGCCTGAAATGAAACCACGACTTCTAGATTTGAGCTGAAGCTCTTGTCATTCCGATAATCGAATATGGGTGTGTTTTTTGCTGGGACAAACACATCCCACATATAAGGCATAATTACCCAATATGAAATTGATAGACTTTACCTGTAGAGCACGAAAACAAATTCTATTTGACAGAGAAAAGCAAATATGGATTTGTCGGTTTTTTCGCCTGAACTTTTCATATCAAACTTTAGTTACTATTTATTTTCAAGTATTGCCTACTCCCAACCATATATTATCAGTGCACCATCTATTTCTCTCTCAGGATTATAATATTGTGAAGAAATCTGTGGTAAATATAATTGCAAAAACATGATTGCTGAGAATCATCAGCAATACCGTAATCCCTTTGTAATGAGCGCTACACATTGAAGAAAGTGACAATTCAAATGAAAGCACTTATATGCAGTTACCTATTAATAACATGTCTTTAAACTGAATTTTCTAATCAGAAAAAATGCACACAAATGTGAATGAGTACCGATTAGTCCGCGAATTAGGCCTTTGACAAAGGGAAATGATACAGCGGGGATTTAAGATGGCAGTTAATGTGACATCATCATCATCATCATGCTGTCGGTCGCGATGCGACAAAGACTACTTTCATTACTTGACTGCCGCTCTCCATTTAGCTCTTTGCTGTGACAGTGATGTCCATGAGTTGGTCTTAATGTCTCTCAGCTTCAGGTTTCTCTTGATGGTTACATTTCATGAAAGCTGCCTGCAAAAGTGTTGAAGTGCTGCTGCCTTTTGCAAGTTACCAGCGGCACTCTCTCGGGGAGCCAATCGAGATTTCACACCGGCAAGAACATGTCCAGACAGGCACAAAACTATTTGTCCCTGCAGTGGCTGGTCGGGAGATGTTGGGAGGTCCATACATCAACCGCCCTTGATGCTGCCACAGTGACATGGTTTTCTGTTCAGGGTTTGCTCCCTTACCCTTCGGTTCTGTCAAGAACCTGTACCAGAAGGCAGTGGTTTACAACTCTGCAGGGCAGGGGCGTCAAACTCCCTGAGGTATTGCAATACCTGCATACCATCTGCAACGTGACAAGTCTCCCAATATCAGTGTTTAATGTGTATTAAAAAGTGTACTTTTGGGTCATGCTTTCGTGTGGTTAGTACTAATATTAATCGACGGAAGTGATTATGATATTGTTACTCCCTGAGTGATGGTTGCTAATTGTTTAATGTGGTTACTTACTATTTGAGGAAATACGGTATCTGACAAGTTTGCATGTTTGTTTGTTGGGACATTATGTCCTAGCAACATCTAGGGTCACATCAGGGCAGGTACCAGTTTGTGACAATGTGCACTCATGATGACTTTATAGTGCTACCTAACTGGGACCCTGGGCTGCTGGTACAAGAACCCGATGTCCAATTCAGTCACATTATCCTGATATTAAGCAGGCCAGTATTTACCCTATGCCATTAAAGTTGCATAGTCCGATGGTTTTGCGTTTCTGAGATAACTACATTAGGTTGATCATTATAATCTACTTCCCTTCAGATTGAAGTAACCTTTACTTTAAGTGGCTAACTTTTGAGATATTTGAAGTGCAACCATGCAACATTAATTTTGGCAAGCATGCAACAACTCTGACACCATAGGCTTCTGCAGTAACATGTTCTATTCAATTGCCCTCAGTATTCACTTCTGTGTGGTGACAAACGTATAATAAGTGCACCAGGCTCTAAGTTAGATATGTAGAATCAAATTTAGATAATTGTTTCGGTTTTAAATATTTGATGTCTTCATCGGACTATGCAGCTTTAATATGGTCTATAAATCGCTATAAGTCGTAACAAGCATCAATTCTATAATTCATTGGTTTGACTCACCCGGATTAGAACCCACAATCTCCCGTCTATGAAGCCAGGCAGTGTTCTTGCCGATTCAGCCATCCCGTACGGTATATGTGATAAGTAAATGTGACTTATTTTTTCTTCTTTTTTTAAATTTATTGAGGCTGTATTTATACTGTCCATAGCATATAAGCCTGGGTACCCAGGTTTGTTTTCAATGCTGGCCAGTTGTAGTGTTGGTGTTATCTTACCACGCAGTGGCTGCTGATAAGGTATTTGATTGCCTGCATTTCAGTAGCAGATAGATAATTGGTTGGTATGGTTAATAGCCTATGTAATTATTTTTGGATTTTCTTGGTATATATGTATTTATTTTTTCTGCTCTTATTACTAGACTAGCCTACTCCTATTTACATATCATAGGCTTGTACGTAGCTGTGTGGTGTGTTTATGCGAGAAGAGTACTGTTTTTGATTTGCTTGTGTTGATGGTTATTTTGTTGGACTCACTATTAATCATTAGTATTATCTCTTAGATACTTGGTTTGTGTGTAGGCTTCCTTTTTAACATATCGCAGTTACTCCTCTCTGTGTCCTTCCTGTAATCTAACCTGGCTTGAAAATAAAAGGCGAATACATAATTATAAAGATGTGCTAATTTGATGAACTGATCTGCAGCAGCAGTCATAGGTGGGGGGGGGATGTAATTGTTACCGGGCGCGCTGGCCAAATATGTAGAGCGCAGGCCTCGTGTGCGGGAGATCGGGAGTTTAATTCCCGGTCAAATCAAACCAATGACTTATGAAATTGATACTTGTCGCTTTGTAGCCTGGTGCTCGACATTAATAGGATATGGCAAGGACTGGGTTGACTTAGTGTCAGGACAATGTGACTGAGTGGGATATCGGTTAATGGTGCCATTGGCCTGATTTCCCAATGGGGCAGCACTATGAAGTCACCAGGAGTGTGCACTGCCACAAGTCGGTACCCGTCCCGGTAAGACCTTAGATGTTGCCAGGATGTCAAACTCTAACAACCAACCTATGTAGTCGTTGGGATCGATGGAATATGTGGTATCTGTGGAATCTATCGCAAGGTAGCATGTGTGCTCATCTAATCTGAGCTACGCATCTGGCAGGAGTCTCACAGCAAGCCCAGTTCCTCAAAGGCATAATATAAATCTAATACATATAATTTATAATGTAATGTATTTATAATGCTGAGTGACGCAGGGGACACCCGGTTACAAACACCGCCCCACAGAGGGGGGTACTCCACCAATGCAGCAGCGCAGGAGGAAGGCGTTCTCTGTGGCAGGGTGGTTAGAGTGCCTGACTTTTTTCTAGGTCAGACTCCTAATCTGAGGATCGGCAGTTCGATTCCCCGTGCCCCCAGCTCTGCCAATTTGGATTTCCACCACTGTGTATAACTTACAGCATCATCAAAGGCCGGTTGCTCTCATACCATGTCTATGTGGTGTGGGAGGTTAAAAATCCCTTGGGTCGGTAAAAGTGTAGGCTCGGGCTTTCTATCGACAAACTGTCTAATGGTGAAAACAAGCCTATTCAGGCTTATCCATGATAGGCAGTATAAATCTTCAACAACAACAAACACCGCCCCACAGAGGGGGGTACTCCACCAATGCAGCAGCGCAGGAGGAAGGGATCAGATTGATTTCCCCTCAAGCATGTGTGTGTGTGTGTGGTGGTGTGTCAATTCAATTCTTTTATTTTAACTCTCTGCAAGGTATGTTTACAATAAATTGAGGTGATACAATAAATGCATACAAATTCCTTACAGACAGAAAGGATCCCAGAAAAGCGATGCTTATCTAGCTGGTCTCCATGATGTGAATGAATAAAGTGATGACAATAACAAATTATTAAACTTAAGCTACATTTTTAACTAATGATTATGATGAGCTACTGATGCGTCTCTTCACAGTTAGTAAAAAACAAAGTAATGATAGGAATATTATATGGATATTGTGTCATGGATTCATGTACTTACATGCAGTATCAGTAGTTATTTTGCATGTATGTTAATAGGGGTATTATATATATTCTTTACTGGTAATCGATTTAGTATGCATTGAGATAGCTTATCTTTAGTTTTTTACAGAAGTTTTTCAAAGTTTTTCAAAGTTTGAAGGTTTCTAATCTCTACTGGTATTGAGTTCCAGATATTGGTTCCTTGGTTTTCAGTTGTTATTTTGCCATATTTGTTTCTAGTGTGTTTGTGATGTATGTTATTTATCTGTCGTGTGTTATGGGAATGGACCTGATTGTTTTCTTTGAAGAGATTATCAAATATTTCAGGGAGGAGGCCATTCCTTTGCTTGTAAACAAATTTTGCAATGTATATTTTATAAATGTCAGTTACCATATGTAAGTCCAGGTCTTTATGAAGCGATTTAGTTGGGGTGAGATAGTCTTTGCTATACAGTATTTTCAAGGCTCTGTTTTGTTGTGTCTGTATCTTTTTTAGGGTTGATGATTTGGCTCTCCCATACACCTCTATACCATACTGGATTTTGGAGTAAACGTATGCATAGTATAGTAATTTTTTATTTTCCTCATGTACCCGTCGTCTGATTATTTTAAATGAGTTAGCCGTTTTAATTATTGAATTATTTAAGTCATCAATATGTTCATCCCAGTTGAGGTTCTCATCTAGAATTATACCTAGGTATTTCACAGAAGGGACTCTCTTTATTGTGTTATTGTTTATCTTTATGTTGTTTAGGTAATCAGGAATGGTTGTACTTCTGCTTTTAAATATTGTGTAGCATGTTTTGTTCAGGTTTACTGTTAATTTGTTATCATTGCACCATGTAAATATGTCTGAAAGGAATGTTTTAATTGAATGTTTTAGTTGTTTGGGTGAATTTGAGGTTATGAAGCCTGTGTGTGTGTGTAGATCCTTACTTCTAATAGCGATATGAATACAGTGTATATGAATATAGTGCGACACTTTTTCATTACGAGTGCTGTGTGATCGGACAAAATTTTATTTTAAATGGAATTGCCGACATCTTGACATAGTGCTACCATTAGTACTATAATACTCTCGGGAACAGGTCGATAATAGTCAAATAGTCAGACAATGGGGGCATTCAACTGGGCCTCTCTATGCGAATATCAAAATATTTCCTTACAAATTCCTATTCGACTGGGACTGTGTTGTGGCTCCATCCGATCCATCCGTAAATCTTGCAGATAGAAAGGGCCCAGTCGAATGCCCCCATTGCCTGCCCTATATGGTGCTTCCGAATCCATGCCGAATACAAATAGCTAAGCACTCCAAAATGCTGAACTGGGCACGGCGGCCGAATCGGTAGAGCGCCAGCCTCGTGTATGCGAGATCGTGAGTTTGGTTCCCGGTCGAGTCAAACCAATGACTTATTGATACTTGTCGCTTCCTAACCTGATGCTCGACATTAATAGGATAGACCAAGGAGTGGATAGCCAAGGACTGAATGGGATATCAGGCCATGGTGCCAGCAGCCTGATTTCCCAGTGGGGCGCCACTATAAAGTCACCATGAGTGTGCACTGTCACAAGGCGGTACCCATCCTGATATGACCTTAGATGTTGCCAGGATGTAAAACTCCAATAACCACCCAACCAAATTGCTGAAATAGCGACCACGGCTGATGGCAGATTGATGATAGAATTATTCACCGTGTAAAGCGCAAATGCAGATATTGTACATGTTGCGAGAACATGGGTAATTGAATGCGTATGACCGACGTCTCATTTCGAATGGATACAAAGCATCGTCTATTCTATTTATAGATTAACCCACCGCCGGGACTCGCCACCACCTAGCGTAAGAATTAGACGTTAACGAACTAGCCGCCTTTGATTCACTTTCATCTTAACTGCGGTTCGATCAACATATACTACTAAGCCTTGGGTTTTTTAGGACAGCGCTAACATGCCGTCAACCAAATCAACGCGTCACAAACGGGACCAGGTCTCTACAACTCCTCAGCCTACTTCACCAAAGAAACAGAAAAAGAAAGGACGAGGAAGACCTAGGTCAGTTGTCGATACTTCTATCAGTGCACATGTCGTATCTCGTTCAAGCCGTACCGTGGAACGGCGCGAGGGAAGGGATGATAGCATGGGGTCTGTCCCAGGGACACCGGCAAGTAAAGCGAAGGAGGACACACAGGCATCGCTGGCGGTTGCACTCGCAGGGATCCAGAAACAAATATCTGACTTGTCAGAGGGATTTGACGCGCGAATCAATGAAATATCAAAGAGGGTTGACAGGCGTCAGAGATCCAGATCTCCCAGTTTGACACACAGCCACAGACACTTCACGTCACACGAGGCCGTATCAACTCAAGGCACCCCGGATGGTGCAGGCGGTCACCAACCACGGGCATACACACGTACGGGCTCAACATCTCCGTGCCAGACAAAGAGATATCATGACGACCAGGACTACGATGATAAACGCAGGAGATCGGGTAGCGATGCATCATACCGCAGACTCGATCGTCATCATGATTATGAACACAATGACAGGCGCTATGACAGGCACAATGACAGGCGCAATGACAGGCACAATGACAGCTTAACCCTGGCCCATCATTTAACATGGACGGCACCGATGACGCTCGCAATGAAGCAGTCAATGAGCTTCTCATCGCCGCCGGCTCAGCACTGGGAAAACGCAACGGTACGAATATTTTAGCGCCTCACAGGTATGTTATATGCGGAAATCAAAATGAGAGGATCGGGTTGGAGGAGGCGTCATGGCACGAATATTTTGCGGCTATGTACCGTATGTCTAAGGACAAGAAACTTCCACTCGGATGGGTGGAACATGTCAGCGAACATATGTATCAGCTCTCTGTGATGGCCGCTAACTGGGACTGGCATACATGCCGTCAATGGTCACAGACAGTATTCACAATGATCGCAGACGGCCTCCTACCCAGAGGTTGAAAAGACGCATACGCCATCTAGAATGTGCAGCGTGATGTCTGTGTCATTGGCACTAGGGTCGAGAAGTCAAAACAAGGAACACGTACCATCAGACGCAATGACGGGGTGCCGACGGCAGCGGCCGTGGGCTCAGACGGGAAACCTAGCACAGCTCACACACACCCGACATATGACAAAGACATGGACGGGAAACCTTGAAGCTAGTGGAACTGGGGCGAGGATTGTGGTTTTTCAACGTCACATGGCCTGCAGCCAGACAGGAAAGCTCATTTGTGTGCCTGGTGCGCAAATAAATATAAGCATGCTAACGCCCATCAGGAGAAGGTATGTTTCAACAAGAAAAGGTTCTTTGATAAAGTGAATGGCCCGGCAAAGGACAAAAAGGATTTTTAGACACCGGTTGTGCTGATTCAGTGCAGTTCAACTTACAAACATCGGATAGCATCGCGGACAGAGGGATAGCAGAACCTTGAGTAAAGTACGGAATGGCTCTGGCGGGGGGAGAGCCTTTCTTCCTCACACACTTCGAAAATGTGAGAACATTGAGCCTAATGGCGAAATAACCGCACGCCAAGTAAAGAAGCGTAAACATGACGTTGATTTCATACAAACAAGGAAGCGATATGTATTTGCATGAACAGTCGAGGGGCAGGGGTCAAACAGCCCATTAATCACACTCAACCACTGTCAGGCAGCCGGGACCGATACAGAAACTACAGTTGAAGATATTAACGATGTCATCGCACGTGCACCGCAGCATGGCAGAGGCGACGTAAAAATTGACGGGGCCGCGGCAAGTGACCCAGATAATGAAGCTTTGAGACGTTGTATCGATTCCAACCATAACAGTAACTCGGGCACTGGCGGTCACCGCCCAGCCGGCTGGCTGAGTGGGGGCAGCGGTCATGCACTGTCTGCACCTAGATCACCGCGCGCTACAGATACTGGTATAGGAAGCAAATCACCAATTAAACTTCACAGAGATGCAGGAATAATAGCCGAGGATAGGAGCGGTTACAAGCACGACGCTTACGACAAAGTGAAACAATTATTTCACGGCAGCCCACCATGCTATGATGATAGACCACCGGACAGACTGCTGGTTGAGGACCATGTCGACACTGATGGTATCGACCAAATACTCGACATGGTGTCGGTCGATCAAACTACACACTACGACCCGCCTCATACGCCTGCTACATATAGGCCCACCCTTAACAACATATGGCCATTTGCTAACGAGACACTCTGGATGAATCACCGTGGGTATATGGAAATTTATGCTCAGGTTAGGCTGTCTGCTATTCCAAATTACATCGGGCAACATCTTTCAATACCATCGTGCCTGAAAATCAAGGCCTGGAGGGCGTTGCTTATGGACTATCACGACAAACAGCTAGCAGATTTTTTGGAATTTGGGTGGCCTGCAGACTACACTGCTGATAAGCCACCCATTTCGTCTAAGGCGAACCATCACACAGATCCTGAAAATGTCGTGCATAAGCGGTATTACATAAACACGGAACTTGGACATGGTGCCATGCTCGGACCTTTCAAGGAGGCATCCTTCACCCCATGGATGCAAATCAGTCCTATCATGACCCGTGACAAACAAAAATCTCACAAAAAGAGAATCATAGTCGATTTTAGCTACCCCGGTGGAGCAAGTGTAAATGCTGGCATCAGGAAGGCCCAATACCAGGGACAACCGGCCACTTACACCCTTCCCGGCATCTTGGATCTGGTGGATGAGGTGACGCATTTGGGACAGGGAGCCTTCATCTGGTGTGAGGACCTTGCCAGAGCTTACAGGCAGCTACAGGCTTGCCCACTTTCTACGCCATTACTAGGCATAACACTAGATGGCCAAATCTAGATAGACATTGCTCCCCCGTTTGGCTGCCGCACGTCTTCCATCGCATGTGCGCGTACAACGAATGCAGTCGTTTACCTGATGAGAAAACGGGGGGGCATCATGCTTTATGTTACCTAGAAACACAGACAATGCTACCTCTCAACAAGTGCTTAGCACGGGATCTGGTCGAGACCCCATAATCTGCGCATGTGCGTGACAGATCTGGCTCTTTGCTGCAAAACTCAGCACAGACGTCATAATATGACACAAGCCGGGCAAGGACCTTGTGCTGGCAGACGCCCTCAGCCGCATGAGCTTTGGCCCGGCGGCCGAGGAACTTGCCAGGCAAATGACGGCTGATCTCAACTTAACGCCCATCACGGTCAACCATGATGATGCCCTCACCCCGATCCTCTAAGTAACCCATGAATCGCCATTATTATTTTTGCCTCTCTTCATAGGTTACTCTCAACATCACCACTATCGGCTCATCAACATCATAGCGGCGGGATTGGTGCCGGGAACGTGGAAGAACAAATCAGTGCAAGTCAACGAGTACTTGACCTTCTTCAACAAGGGAGGAGGTGATCCTGTGAGGCCGACTCAGTATGAGGTCATGTCTTACCTGCTACATCTGTCTGACACAAGGACGCCCGGCACTGTGATGAACTACATCAGCGGTGCGCGTACTTGGGTACAAGCGACAGGCGCCTCAACTCAAAGTTTTGACACCTACCTGGTGGGTCTAGTCAAACGAGGAATTCAGCGTCACTCCACCCAGGCACCACCTCTGAGCCCCTCTGACATAAGGAATGCCGTCAGGTTCTTCAACACTGCTGGAGATAATGGTCCATTTCTGGCGGCTTCTCTTTTAATAGCTTATTTTACATTATTGCGCCAGAGTAACCTTTTTCCCTCATCCTCAACTGTGGATCCGAGTCACGCCTTGCGTGCCCGCGACATAACGCTGACGCGGTTTGGCCTCAACGTACACGTCAGGTCCTCAAAGACTCTTCTAAGAACTGCTCCACCACGTAACATCGCAGTTCCGGCGATACCAGGATCCATCTACTGCCCTGTCCATGCCTGGACCCACTACGTGTCCAGGACACAGCCCGGCCTCGAGGGGCCGGCTTTCATCACCACTGATGCCCTTCCGCTCCGACCGCGAGTGTTACTTGACATGCCTAGGCTTGCTCTGGCCACACAGGGCCACCCGGCAACAGGTGCTGTGACGCTGCACAGTCTTCGTCGAGGGGGGGCACAGGCTTGTGCTTCACTAGGATCTTCGAGCCAGGACATCAAAGAACTAGGTCACTGGACATAAGATGCGGTACACTCTTATGTACCAAGACGCTCGATTTATTCGGCACCCAGAACTTTAGCTATAAACTTTGGTCAATTTCTGTGAGCCTTGAAACCATGACATTGAACGTTGATTGTAGCGATAAAAAGAAGACGATAATAAATCCCAATATTAAAGTCTGTCGGTCTTAAGCATTCTCAATTGTACATGTTGCGAGAACATGGGTAATTGAATGCGTATGACCGACGTCTCATTTCGAATGGATACAAAGTATCGTCTATTCTATTTATAGATTAACCCCCCACCGGGGCTCGCCACCACCTAGCGTAAGAATTTGAGGTTAATGAACTAGCCGCCTTTGATTCACTTTCGTCTTAACTGCGGTTCGATCAACCTATACTACTAAGCCTTCGGTTTTTGAGCCATCCCACCCACCCATACTGTTATGCTCAGTGGGGTCAATTTCTGTGAGCCTTGAAACCATGACATTGAACGTTGATTGTAACGATAAAAAGAAGACGATAATAAATCCCAATATTAAAGTCTGTCGGTCTTAAGCGTTTTCAATTATAGACCCATGTAGACATTAAAGGCCCATCCACTACAAATAGTACAATGCAGCAGCATAGTCTCAGTGGGATATTTAATTCACGTTCTCGGAAGTATATTAATTCGTGAAATTGCACTGTCATTCTGCAGTTGTCTATGGATGCTCAACTTCCTATGTAATATACCACATCCTTTCCAATCAATTTGCGTGTACACTCTACAAGAACATTATTGTCCTATAGGGGTTATATTTATCAGCATTTCTATTTCCAGGTTTAATGCTAGACGGGATGGCCGAATGAGTTACAGTGTCCATCCATCTCCCCTGTTGGGATCGTGGGTTCGAACCCATGTCGAGTCAAACCAATGACTTAAAAATTGATACTTTTCGCTTTCTAGCCAGGCACTCGGCATTATTAGGAAAGTGTAAGGAGCAGTGGAATGAAGAAGACCAATTGTCCATGATTGAAATTTCCCCTCCTTAAACAACTAATGTACCAAAAAAAAGAAAAGAAAATGCTACGCGTATTGAGAATTTACAATAACAATCTTAGCGTATTACACGTATGTTCTTATTCAATATTCATGAATGCGAATTTAAGTGAAAGAAATAAGTTTGCCTTGGAATCTTCTGAATGAGGCACCTAATTAAGCTGTAACATTGAATTGTTCTTCTGTTGGTTAACTTGCTTCTTTTCTCATAGAAAGAGTGTGCTCCGTTTTCTATGTATGGACATGAATATTAGAAACACGCATGCTGCATGTTAGTATTGCCATGGAAACCGTTGCTGAGGGGAGCTCATAATGTGTATTGTTAAATTTATGCAGAAATTGAAAATATGTTAAAAGCTACAATATGAATAATTTCAATGACATGTATCGTGTATATGCCATGTACATAAAAAGCATGAAAGCAATATTCAGTAAGTTGTGATTGATTGATGAATTAACATAGGAAAATCATGAATATATTCATTGATTTAAGGAGTTTGATGTTACCTGTACTTACAGCCAACATTGATGTGAGTGCATTGCATGCTGTGCGTGCTATGCATGCTTTGTACGCTATGCAGGATACTGGTTGGAAGGCTGGCGGGGTATCTACCATGTATTGTATCTCTATTCACATGAGGGGTGCATGATTCTTTGACAGTGGTGCATGGTTCTTTGGACAGAGGAGGGAATGGTTCTTTGACAGCGGGGTGCAGAGGGATGTGGTGCAGCTGGTATTAATACACACACCACCAGCCGTCAACAGCCACGAAGGGCTGGCCACAATTATCGACATTGTTCTATTCGTAGACAGCCGTATGATGGGAAAGCATGTATGGGAGCGGTGGGGGTGGGGAAAAGATCTACTAATTAATAATATTCCATTGAAATGTTATTGGGATTGGACCAAATGAAACCTGTAGTGAAATACTTTTTTCTTTTCTTGTGAGAGGCAATTCTACATAAAGCATGAGAGCGTTTTACGTCCTAGCACCATCTACGGTAATATCAGGGCGGTACCGCCTGCACTTATGACTGCTGGCATTGCCCCTGTGGGAAAATGACCCAGTACCCGACTCAGTCATATTATCCTGATACGCAGCCAATCAGTAATGTTCCTATTTCAATTATGTTAAGTGTCAGTCAATGTAAGCGACAAGTATCAGTGCTGTACGTGGGTGTTTGTTGTTGTTATTTTTACTCGACCGGGGATTGATCCCATGACGTCCCATAAGTGAAGTGGGCGCCCTACCCACTTAGCTGGTTTTCTCATGAGAAAAGGATACCAAGTTGTCTGTCTGAAATTGAATACATCTTAGAGGCATTATTTTCCATTGAACACAGTAGTATATCTAAATTAATGGAGTTATTTATTTGTTAAGTAGTTCTCTCTTTATAGATTGGATAATTAATTATCGATATATAAAATGGCGGAATATCATCCCTCTTTGTTACTGTTAGTCAATCCTGTCCTAGCGTTTGATTATTATCCTGCGAGAAAAATATGTATATTAGCCAATCGCTGCCCGAGTTCCACGCTTTCGGGCTGCGCTACTGCAGCGCCTCCACGCATTATATAACATAATCAATTGCCACATGTTGAAGTCAACATGGATAATTCGGGGCGCGAAAGCATTACAACTCACCCCGACGCTCTCCCCTGGCGCCGCCTTCTGGCTGGGCTTCGAACCCAGCACCCCTACGCCATCTAGCGGAAATTCCACTCCCCACCACGTGGCGCCGGGCTGACCTGCTCACTTCTCCCCAGCATCCGAACGAGCGTGGTGCCTGGAGATGTCTCACCCTTTCTCAGCCGTCCCACCCTCCCATCTGTAAGACCGGGAGGCCCTAGGGTTGAGCGTCCTGGTAGCCCACATGTCCGATGATAGACTGATAAAGACAATATAACTATGAGATACTTCGAGTCATTCAACAATAAACATTCTAATTACCACTTTACATCTTGCTTTCGCGTTACTGAATTATGCATAATATACCTTCGTTGCGAGTGACACTGGTCTACATCCGGTGGAGGCGAGGAGGCTGTAGGTGGCGCCACCGGTACATTGTTGGCTCTTACAGAGTATAACAATAATGATAACAATTCCCTTACGTACCTTTATACTCGCATAATTTGTTATACATCACATATATGTAGCATAACATATATGTATACTCAGTTAGTTTTGCTGGAAGTATTTTCCTGGTCAACACAGCCTGAAGAACAATAGATAAGATCACCAAAGCAAAGCAAAGGCATACGACCATTGAGTTGGCCAATATGCGTAGGGAAAAACTTCGATTTTATTCAAAATTAATCAAAAATACATAACAATTTGGCCCAAACATCGATGGATGGATGCAATATAATAATATAATGAATAAGTTTAAGACACAACTCTCCATAATTAAGCATTTTGAGCTAAGAAACATACAATTTCAGTCACTTTAGAGGCTGATGTTTACATCACCATTGACTAGACATAAGTAATTTTTGTTTTAATATTAAAATGTCAAATGTGTCAACAAAAGCTTTTTTCAAAGAAATATATAACCAATATCTGATTAATCCTACTCATTTTCTAGTTCTACATATGTCATTAACCATAGGATATAAATAAAAACCTGAATAAAATAAGTAAAACTGACTCTGGCTATGGCTCTAACACTAGTCTGAGTTCCCAGATTTGTCTAAATCTAAATGCACATGGCATAAGATGTGTTGATTATATTGATGTAAATGCAATGCTGGATAAAAGATTAATATCTTAATGTATTTTTTTTTTTTTTTAGTTGGTATTCTATGTTTCAAACAAGAGCTGAGATGAGCTGAAACTAGCACATTTCATAGCTGCACCACATTTTATAGCTGGCGATGTAGTGTATTGCTATGACTATGAGTAGGTATCTCTCCTATGGTGCAGACGTTGGGCTCTTGTCGCCCTTTCTGTTAATGGCAATGGAAGACCAGTTGCAATCATGCTAATGGTGGTTGTATGTTTGGTATTCGGATAAGGCCACGCTACTTTTATGCGCGCCACAATGCATTCATTCTAAAAATAATCCACAAATCGGAAGACAGTATTTTAATATTTAGATGACCGAAATGGTGATATCTCAGCAATAGTTCATTCTCTGTCGGTGTACAATTTTGTTGACCTGAACATTTAAAAAAAAAAAAAAAATTATTGAGGCTGTATTTATACTGTCCATAGCATGTAAGCCCGGGTATCCAGGCTTGTTTTCAATGCTGGCCAGCTGTAGTGTTGGTGTTGTCTTACCAAGCAGTAGTTGAAAGCAATAAATGTATTGGTCTCTTTCAATATGTTTATATGCATATTGAAGCATGGAGATTTTTTACTTGTTCTTTTTTTATACCAGTATAAACCAGTATATACACATTCATATTAATATATACCAATATGCATACAAATACAAATATATCGCTATGCATACCTATATATACATACGAATATATATATATATATATATATATATATATACAGCCCAATATATACATCAATAAATATACCAATATATAACCCAATATTTATACTGATAATAATATCGATACATATTAGTATTCATAAACCTATTTGTTTGCTAATATATAGCAATATATGTACCAATATATATATATCAATGTGCACCAACATATAGACCAAAAGATAGACCAATATGAATAGCGGTACTTATATCAATATATATTGGTATGCACAAACCAATGCATATATTACTAATGCATACCAATATATATACCAATAAATATCAATATACACCAAAACACAGACCAATTTATACCAATATTTATAGCAATAGTTACATCAATATATATATATATTTCATATATACCGATCTATATACAGATATATATATAAATATATGAATGCATAGACAAAAATATAAACCAATATATATATAAATACCATATATCCATTCCAATTATAGCAATAATCTACAAAAAAATATGCATATATATATATATATATATATATATATATCAATAGATATACCGATATCTGTACTCATTGCAGCATCGGTACACAGGACGAGGAGGCATGACGTTGGGATAACATGGCATTTATTCCGGGCGGCCCCCGGGGGCATTACATGATGTGAGCGAGCCGGAGGCTGCATGGAGCAAAGTCATGGGGTGATCGCGGTCAAATATGAGAGTGGGATGAGTGAGGCGAGACATATGAGCATAGGCGATGAACATGTGGATATAGTGGTTATTAGCGGGTAGCATAAATAACCTATTGTAATATAATATGATATGTAATTATAGTAATTGTTTAGTATAATTGTTATATTATATGGCGATATTAATTATGTGAATTGCTGGTTAATTAATAGCGATGTATGGTATAATGATAATATATATATAATTTCTTATGATTAAGTGGCCAAGCCAAGTATTGTTCGTGGTAGAGTGTTATTTTTTGGACCATGGCATTTACCAAGGCAGAGTTGACTCTGGTCGAGTCGCGTGTGTCAATGTATACCTTATGGGCTTGTGAGGCCCAGCCACCAAATCGCTGGACCTCCAGTTCGGAGCTACCGGATGCGAATGCCACGGTAGCAGCCGCCCTCCGGATGGCATGGAGAGTGAAGGACTGTTGGTGCGGGTGGGGTTGCTGGGCGTCGCGCCATGCCCTAGCAATGTAGGGGATGGACATGGTCTGTCCGTCCGCCGGGATGACCAGCAGGGGTTGTGTCGGGTGCCGGGTGGGTGCTATGCCGATCATGCGATTGTATGCATTGACCGGGCATAGTCGTGGGTCCGGGCTGGGCGCCAGCCGGATGGTCCTCGATCTGCCGTTGGCCTGCATTTTTTTGGCCCATTTCTGGTCGATGATGAGGTGGGCATCCTCGACCCACACGCCTTGTCTGGAAGCATGGCGCGTCGGGTCGTAGGTCGCTGCAGATCTTGGTGCCACCTCGGATTGTCGGGCTCCGGTGTAGAACATCACCAATATGGCGAAGGCCACCACCTGCCCCTGTGGCGAGTGTGCGAGGTGGATGACCGCCGTCCTGATGACACTCACTGGCGCATGGGCCTGCTGCCTGGGCCTGTGGTCCTTGGACCTCTTGAGTGCATCGAGCGCCAGGGTGACCGTGATGTGGTCGAGGGGGGTCACCGGGGCCTCCTTGATTTTGAGGAAGAGCCTGATGTGTGACACCGAGTTCGCCACTGATGATGGGCACAAGTGGTCCGCGCGCGCTCTTCTATCCAGCACCTCAGCTGGATCGGGGTCGGCTGGAGCATGTCGACCGCGTAGTTGCGGCAGTGTGCCGTGTAGTTCCGGATCGTCGCGTTGTAGTTGGCCCAGGTCCCCGGCGCCCTCGCGTCGGCCTGCCTGGCCTCGGCCGCCCTGTGCAGTCTGCTGTATTCGGCCCCTGTGGACAGAAAGAGGTTGCAAAGGGCTGTAGTCAAGGAGGGCTGGTGGTATGGGGGCGAGGTGTTTACGTTGGCAGATCTGGATCGCCAGGTCCCTGTGGCGTGGACTCATGTGGGCCCTGCTAAGGGCATCGGCGACTATGTTCTGTTCGCCTGGGATATGGTGGTATGTGAGCTTTATGTTACGTACCGCCTGGAACATCCAGGCGGCCCTGGCTATGCTGAGGAGGCGGGGGTCCTGGCCCTTGCCGGTGGTTAGTACGTGGACTGCCGCCATGTTGTCACAGTGTATGGCTATGTGACCTCCATGGTCCTCAGGGCGTGCGAGGGTATGTAGGGCGACGAGGACATTTAGTGCCTCTATCTGTGTGATGCTGTCGTTCTTGTTGTGGTAGCCGTGGGTGAGGGGCATGGAGTAGGCCCATGTGTCGTCTGCCCCACCTATGCCGCCGAGGCAGGCATCGACAACGATTTCCCTGCCCGGGTCGTTGGGGGGTATGATTGCCGAGCCGTTCCATCTGCTGGTGAATGCGGGGAACCAGGCGAGGTCGGCCCTCATGTCGTCGGTCATGGCTGTGCGTTGGCCGGTCATGCCCCTCAGCGCCTGGAGGATGCGGCCGACAAACAGGCGAGCGGGGTGGATGCACTTGGATAGGT
The DNA here is from genome assembly GCA_030323885.1 of Branchipolynoe longqiensis. Lineage (NCBI taxonomy): Eukaryota > Metazoa > Annelida > Polychaeta > Phyllodocida > Polynoidae > Branchipolynoe > Branchipolynoe longqiensis. The sequence continues at coordinate 55,337,636 of CM059187.1, read as the reverse complement.
GGAGCAGCTTCCCCAGTAGCGACTGAATGCGCTTCCTTGTGATGTGAGTCCTGGCCGCGGCCGCGTGTACGAGGCTGATGGTGGCGTCGACCTTGTCGAGGGATATGGTCAGTGTCATGGTGGTGGCATCTATGTGTATGCCCAGCCACCGGACTGATCGCGCGGGGGGCTGGGTCTTGTCCCTGGCCTCGGGGAGGCCGAGGTCCTCGAAGAGCTGTCGCGCGATGGCGAAGTGGGCGTCGGCGGTGCGCTTGTCGGGGGCGACGACGATGAGGTCATCGAGGTACATGGTGGCCGCGATGCCATGCCCCCTGAGGATGTAAGTGATGGCCTCGGGCACCCTCTGGATGTGGCAGCTGGATCCTCGGGCTCCAAATGGGACGGAGATGTCAAGGTAGAAGCGCCCCTTCCAGCGGGCGCCGAGCAAGGGCCAGTCGAGCGGGGCAGGAGCGGAAGTTTTTGTATGCTCGGCTGATGTCCATAGTAAACATAAAGCTGCCGCGCCCGCACCCGCTTAGTTCGCGTGTGAAGCCCTCTACCGTTGGCAGGCAGTGGTCGCGGGTGTGGCCGAGGGCGGTGTTCTTCATAATGTACGCGTTGACGGATGTAGCGGCGGGGAAGGATAGGTCGGTGATGATCCTTCGCTTGGTGGGGTCTGCCTTCTGCCTGGTCATGATCGGTGATGCATGGAACCAAGGGGCGAAGGGGGGGGGCGTCGTGTGGGCCATATAGGGCGCCGCACTCGGTCTCTGTGTTAATGTAGTCGTCGACTGCACCGGGGTGCTGTGCGGCGCTTGGGTGGTTGGCTACCTCACCGGTGCCAGAGGTGGGTCCCATATAGCCGAGGGGAAAGCCGTATGTTAGGAAGTCGATGAGCTGTCTGTGGTCGGCAGAGTCAGAGAGGCTGGCGCGCCATTTGTCGACACATATACCGCTGGGGACGGGCACCCGTGCGGCGACAGCATTAGGGAGGCCGGTTTCACGCACACGTCGGTATATGTCTGCTATGTCGGTGGATAGGCCGGGGGCGGGTCGAGGCCAGTGGCGTATTCGGTGTTCGCTTAGTGCATGAGGGCTGGTTTCGATTGCGCTGCCGGGTAGGGTGGGGGAGTCGTGGGTACAATGAAGCCTTATGCGTTTAAACAGGTTTTGTCCGTTGTGTGCTCCATCCCGGCCGAGTCGGTCAGCTTTGATGTGTACCAGGCCGTTAGCGGTGGCCCCCCCGGAGTGGACGGGCGGGGGCGTTGCAGGTGGGGGGGGGGGTGGACCTGAGCCGGGATGAGAGGCGTCGGTGCGGGGTGGTGTGGGTGGAGTGGGTGGGCGGGCCGGTGGTGTGGGTGGGTGGCGGCTGCCGTGCGGGTGTGGCGAGAGGCGTGGCCATTGACTGGTGCTGGGCCATGGGGTTTAACGAGGGCTGGGGTGGGGGGGTCGGCGTGGGGGGGTTTTGCAGGGGGGTGGGGGGGGGCGTGTCCCGGTGCTCCCTCGCGTCCCGTGGCATCAGTCCTTTGTGGCATCCCTTGCTTTGCGCCTACACTGCTGCTGTGAGTGATCGAATCCGATCTGTGTCACCTTGTAGCAGTAGGCGCACGCATGCACCACATTGTCGGGTCCGTCGTGGTGGCGTTGGGTGAGGGTGCAGCGTCGTGGGGAGTTGTAGGCGGCACACGGGCGCTCATGTGTTTCAAGCTCAACCCGGCCACGTGCTTGTTTGTTGTTGTCACGTGGACCGTTGTTGTTGTCACGCGCACTAGGTCTGCCCGCCCTGTCGTCGGGGTTGGGCGTGGCCGTGTAGTAGGTTAGGCGTTCGTGCTTCATGTCTGACCTGTCACTCCATCGCATCTTCCTCCTTTCGATGCTGTCAAATATGCGCTGGGACCAGCTGCGCACCATCGGCCAGGGCTTCGTTTTGCACTCGTCGGTGATGCACCTGAAGTGGTCCAGCATGTCGAGTGCAATCTAGATACATATAGGGCTTGGATATGGGGTTGGTGATGAACATGTCGTGCATCACGGCACGCCTACCTTGGAGCTTTCGGTGCCTTGCCTCGTATCTTGCGACGTCGTCGTCTATGGATTGCAGTCGCTGCATCCTGAGCTGCTGCTCGTCGCGTATGTCAGCGTCCCTCCCTGCGAGGTGGGCGGTAGGCGAGGCGTATGGGTCCGCCACCACCAGTGGCGTCAAAGTAGGCCTGGGTTGTATCCGTGGCGAGAGGGACCTTGAGCTGTGCGGGCAGGGGGGGGGGGGGTGGGGGGGGGGGGTCCAACGGCCTCGCCGACCCGTGCACCCCGCAATGACCCCGAATGACCCCATGGTCATTCACCACGATTGATACGCCGATAGATATACCGAGAGATATATAAAAATAGATATACGGACATATAAACCATTATATCACTTACATATAATTCATTTCTTTTAAATATGTCTGTCTAAAGTTTATATTTTAGTTGCTAGTTGTTACCTATGTTTATATTATGCATGAAGTTACAGCAACATCATATATATATGGAAGGTAACCATGCCAAAAGTAGCCAGATAACACACCACACAGCTATGTACAAGCCTATGATATGTAAATAGGAGTAGGCTAGTCTAGTAATAAGAGTAGAAAAAATAAATACATATATGCTAAGAAAATCAAAAAAAAACTAACATAGGCTATTAACCATACCAACCAATTATCTATCTGCTACTGAAATGCAGGCAATCAAATACCTTATCAGCAGCCACTGTGTGGTAAGATAACACCAACACTACAACTGGCCAGCATTGAAAACAAGCCTGGTTACCCGGGTGTATATGCTATGGACAGTATAAATACAGCCTCAATAAAAAAAAAATTATTTAAAAAAATATACCGATATCACTTTGGAAGCTGGTGCCATAGTGGCCTATCTGTTTGGGATGTGAGATCCCAACGGATATGGGTTCTTCCGTAGAGTAGAAATCAATATAGATGCAAAAGCTGATGTGTGCTGTATGGACCATGTCCTGTAAAAGTGACGTATCACCACAGCACTGCATTATGAGGTCTGAAATAGATAGGGACTGAAGAGGGTAGCTGAGATTGAGATTGATAGGCATTTACATTGAATCACTGCTTATTTGCAAAGTATGCTTTGAAAATTGGAATGCACCAGTAATCACTCACAGCTCCAGTTCTGCAATATCACTATGTCCGAATTCAATCTCAATAGTGCATAAGCCACTGATTTTTAATTTCTGCAATAATTCTTTGAATAAATATATTATTTTGGTGGTGATGACCTACTTTACTTCTTAGCATGATACTTTAGCATGGTCACATCTATCTTCTCGTATGCTTGTGAATCATAGATCTTCACATCAAAGCTCCAAAGAAGAATATATACATCGGAAATAAGGTGCTCCCACAAAATAATACACAAGTCAGACAAAGACCATGTTACCAATGAGGAAATCCATGCCAAGATCCAGCAGGCAATTGGACCACACAAGGATTCCTGGACACTCATAAAAAAAATGCAAACTGCACAGTGGTATTGCCATATTTCCTATTCATCAGGTTTGGCCAAAACTATCTTGTAAGGCAAAGTGAAAGATCAAGAAAATAAGGCGGACAAAGAAACGGGTGGGAAGACAACATCAGGGAAAGGGCAGGCCTGGAGTTTGGTAAGTTCCATATGGCAGTGGAGAGCTAGACCAATGACTGGATAGCCAAGGACTGAATGGGATATCAGGCCATGGTGCCGGCAGCCTGATTTCCCAGTGGGGCACCACTATAAAGTCACCATGAGTGTGCACTGTCACAAGGCGGTACCCATCCTGATATGACCTTAGATGTTGCCAGGACGTAAAACTGCAACAACCAACCAACCTAAATACGCTGATTGCTAAGGGTTGTGACATTGTCCAAGTATAGAATGCCTCTTGGTTCGCAGTGAATATGTAAATTAACGTTCAACACCTGCATTTAGAACTAGAGAACTCTAGATTTACACCAAAAATAATAGTAAATATGATTTTCACTTGTTCTTATTTCATTAATGGCTTAATTATGTGTATTGATTCATAGCAAGAACATGGAATATGTAGTGTCCAGGAGCCAGTATATACAAGCCTGTGAAGCAAGTTCTTGCTAAAGTAGATAATTCTTTATTTAAACATATGTCTGTCTAAAGTTTATATTTTAGTTCCTAGTTGTTACCTATGTTTATATTGTTTATCATGAAGTCACAGCAACATCATGGAATAATGATCACTTCGGTATTTGATTTATTTTATATTATTTATACATGGCAGAGTTTAATGATCACTATATTAAATGCTGACTCGACACAAACTTAGTACTTGCTTCAAAATTTGACCCACAACGAAGATTCAGCTGCGTGTGCATGATCCTAAGGATATGTATATTATATTGCACTGCATATCTAATTAAGATCCCGTGGTCTGTCTCGTAGTCTTATGTCACAGCGTGTTTTCCGTCATACTGCGTCGTCGGATAGCGTTTAATCTCAGCACACCTTTCTAATTTAATCTGCCATTGGTTTAGCTGACAGAGTTGACAGTTAAATTAGCTCCATCCTTCATGCGTGGGCTTAGCGTGCCACTGAAGGCTGCTGTAATCACGTGAGATTCCCGTTTGGTCTGCGTTCCCGGAAGGCTACGCCAGGGTTCCATTGGTCAGAGATTTCATGACATGCAATTCGCGTCCTGCGACGTGCGTAACGACATGTGTTTATAAATTATATAGATATACTTAGTAGTGCAGGTTGGGATTTCCTTGAGGTGCATTAAACGACAGTCCCGATTTGGTACCTTGTTCTGACCTCAGATGCTGCTAGGACGTAAAACCCTTTTCATCTCCCCACCCTAGACGTTGAGGTTTTATTTAAACCATTGTAAAGGCTAGGACTCGAATCTGTGGTTTTGTAGGCAGGCTATAGTGAAATAAATACAGACAAAGAGAAAGGAAGAGTATAAAGTGTAAAGCAAGCGCCCTCTGGTTTATTATTTATATGGTTATATGGGTTCGTTGTAGAGTATCACCCCACATGGGAAACAAGCATTCTTGGCCCAACCAATAGGGATCCAGCATCGCTGGTCCCCATGGCTACCACTTGTATACCAGTGGTCTGCCCACCACCACCAAGCTGTGTGCCCCCCCCCCCCTGACCACCACCAACCTTGACCCTGAGTGTGGTGATCCTACCCAGTGGAGGGGGAGGGGGTATGCCCTGAGTCCAGTTACACCCAGCCCTGCCAGCACCACTATGTCTATTTACATCCGACTCTGTCACCACCACCCCTTACATATATATATGTAAGGGCTGGTGGTGCCTGAGTGGGATGTAAACAGACATAGTGGTGTATATATATGCATACATGCGCTTGGTCACGTACACCTGTTTAGTTATAGAACATTTGTATTCTCCCCAATGCCCTTAATCGGAATACCATGTTGGTTTTGAAATCCTCCTCTGCGACGTGATGTCGCCCCATCTGAGTTTGTGTGCGATAAGGAACCGGTGGATACCCGACATGATTCAATTGTACAAACATGCAGACATATGTGACTATGCAACTGTTTATGTATTGATGGAGTGAGCCTCATAGATTTACCATTGTTGTGAGAGAATATGTTAACGCGGGATGCAGGAAGCAAGATGTGCAGGATGCAGGACGTAAGACGCAGGATGCAAGATGCAGGACGCGGGACGTCGGACGCAGGTCGTGGGACGCAAGCCACAAGACGCATGACAGAACGCAGGACGCAGAACGCAGGACTCATGACGCAAAATATAAGATCCAAAAGGCAGGACAGAGGATACGGTAGACGGTACCCAGGATGCAGGACGCAGAACGCAGGACGCAGGACGCAGGATGCAAAATGTAAGACCCAAAAGGCCGGATGCAGGACGAGGTAGACGGGACGCAAGACGTAGGGCGCAGAATGCAGGACGCGGGATGCGGGACGCGGGACGCATGACACAGGATGCAAGATATAAGACCCAAAAGGTGGGACAGAGGACGCGGAAAAAATTGCAAATAGAGGTATATTTGCATGAGATATATGCACTCATTATCGCTGACCAACAAGCGCCCGGTTTAAATTGGACTGAGTGAGTGATGGGTGGAAGTTTTGCATCTTATAAAAACATAACGGTCACATTAGGAAGAGTAACGATGTGTGTGCTGTCCTTATAAATATTTACAGTATGCCTCCACTGAGATGCTGTCCCGACAGCATCATGATCCTCACACAGTGAGAGTGAGAGAAGTAGGGATAAGTACTAATGCGTCCGGCCTGTTGGCTTTGGTCGTAATGCTCGCATTGCGTTTGATGCGAGGCGAGGAAGGACCCCCCCCCCCTCCTCTACCTCTCCTCCAGCCGTTGGCTATTACCTAACTGCCCGCGCTTCTTCCCCTTATAGCCGCCCCCACACCGCCTCTGGCCACTCGCCCTCCTGCCTCCACACACTCCGCTCCTCCTACTCTTTTTTTCTTTTTGGCTTTCTTCACCAAGGCTATCTACACTATCGGCATGTAGTGGTGGAAGGCCGTGCACTGCACCACCCTGCTCACCTTGGTCCACCACTACCGTGCACTACACCACCTTGCACGACGGCCTCTCACCACTGCCGTGCACTACACCATCCTGGACAACACCCTCACCACTACCGTGCTCTACACCACCCTGCACGACGGCCTTCCACCACTACCATGCACTACATCATCCTGCACGGCGGCCTCTCACCACTACTGTGCACTACCCCACCCTGCACGCCGGCCTCTCACCACCGCCATGCACGACATCATCCTGCACAACACCCTCTCACCACTACCGTGCTCTACAGCATCCCACTCGATGGCCTTGCACCACTACCGTGCACTACGCCTCTGCATACGGTTGGTGCTTCCCCGGCCCATCTCCACTACCCGTGGTATCGACACGCTTGCGCATACTGTGCAAACGTTAGAAAATTCCTGACAACGCACTCGGAGGCCGTATGTAATAGCAAGAGAACCCCGAGACCGGCGCGGCGCCCCGCCCCCCTCGAGCGGATTTTTTAGTCCGCCGCCCCCTCCAGCCCGGCCCCGAGGGACCCAGCCGGTCCCACCCAACCCCCCCATGCCAACCCACGCATACCCACAACCGACCCTCCTCACATCTCACCGCCCCTTGACTCACCGCCTTCTCACATCTCACCGCCCTCTCACATCCCGCCGCCCTCACAAACCGCTCACACCACACCCGGCTTCAAAGCCCCCCCCTGGTCGCCGCCCGCCGCGACCCAACAGACCCTCCCTCAGACCGCCACACCGCAACCAACCGCCACCGCTCTCTCATCCCTGCCGACCACCCGGCCACCACACGCCTCGGCCTTACCACAGGCCCCGCCACCTCTCTCTCATCTCCACCGACCACCCGGCCACCCCCCGCCACGGTCTCACCACAAGCTTCGCCGCCCAGCCGGCCCCCCACGCCACCCACCGTTCCCCGCAACCGCCCACCCCCCACCCCTCCCCCCCCTCGCGGCCACCACCAACACTCTCCCCCGCCACCCCCCTCGCCGCCGACAGACACCCGCCCGCCCCCCCCCACACCCTCCCCCCGGCGACACAGCCTACCTCACCCATCTCCCCGGCCTCCCCCCTGAGGCCGACCGCCCCAGCCCTCCCCCCCCCCACCCCCCTCCCCCACCTCCTTCGCCGCCCCTCTCAAACTCCCTCACCGCGCCTCCTCCCCCCAACTCGCACCCCCCCGCCCCCCCCCCCCACCATGACCTCAGCGACACACTCTGACGTCGTGCACCCCACATCACACTCTCCCCGCCTCGCCCTCCTGCGGCCCCTCCCTCACGCATACCCCCCCCCCCACCCTCCTCGCCCTGGCCCCACGCCTACAGGCTGGCTCCGCTACACCACATACCCGCACTCAGGGCGGGCCTCCCAACTGGCCGCCCCATCCCCCTCCCCCTGCCTCCACCCCCGCCTCCCACACCCCACCCCCCTTCCGCCTCACGTCGGGTTCTCACACCTACACTCCGCCTCTTCCCCCAGCACCCTCTGCTACGCTCTCTGCTCCAGTCGTGCTGCACGCCCAGGGACCCTCTTGCTCCCATCTGCCTGTGCTCCAGAGGGCTGGCTTCCCGGGTCACCCTGGTCACCCATGCCCCCGCCAGACCCGCCGCTACCCAGGTCACCCTGGTCACCCCCATGCCACCCATGCCAACCCAGGTCACCCTGGTCACCCATGCCCCCAGGTCACCCTGGTCGCCCATGTCACCCAGGTCACCCTGGTCACCCATGCCACCCAGGTCACCCTGGTCACCCACGCCACCTACCGCCTATACCTGTGCTCATGCCTCTGCTGCCACTGCACGCCCCACCTGTGTGCTGCCCCTCTCTGCTGCCACTGTGCTGCTGCCACTGGGCCTCCTGCCGCTGGGTGTGCTGCCACTGTTGTATATCAACGTGTTGCTGCCGCCTGCTACTGCCATGTGCCGCCACCCTGTGCTGCCACTGTGCATGCAGACACCCTGTTGCTCCCACTTCTGCTGCCCCTGTACTGCCAGAGGCCCGGCTCCCCAGGTCACCCTCGACACCCATGCCCCCAGGTCACCCTGGTCACCCATGTCACCCAGCCGTGGCACCCTGGACCTGTCTCCAGCCACCCTGCCTGCTCTCTCACCGCAGTCATGCATCAGACTGCTGGCGGAGTCATGCCAGACCCGCCGCTACCCAGGTCACCCTGGTCACCCATGTCACCCAGCCGTGGCACCCTGGACCTGTCTCCAGCCACCCTGCCTACTCTCTCACCGCAGTCATGCATCAGACTGCTGGCGGAGTCATGCCAGACCCGCCGCTACCCAGGTCACCCTGGTCACCCATGTCACCCTGGTCACCCATGCCCCCAGGTCACCCTGGTCCCCCATGCCACCCAGGTCATCCTGGTCACCCATGTCACCCATGCCACCTACCGCCTCCACCTGCTCACACCTCTGCTGCCACTGCGGGCTCCACCTGTGCTCCCCCGTGCCTGCTGCCACTGTGCTGCTGCCACTGGGCGTCCTACCACTGCGTGTGCTGCCGCAGCTGTATCAACGTGTTGCTGCTACCTCTGTGCTACCGCTCTGCCGCCGCTCTCTCTGCTGCCTACCGCCTCCACCTGCTCACACCTCTGCTGCCACTGCGGGCTCCACCTGTGCTCCCCCGTGCCTGCTGCCACTGTGCTGCTGCCACTGGGCGTCCTACCACTGCGTGTGCTGCCCCAGCTGTATCAACGTGTTGCTGCTACCTCTGTGCTACCGCTCTGCCACTGCGGGCTCCACCTGTGCTCCCCCGTGCCTGCTGCCACTGTGCTGCTGCCACTGGGCGTCCTACCACTGCGTGTGCTGCCGCAGCTGTATCAACTGTGTTTGTCTGCTACCTCTCTGTGCTACCGCCTCTGCTACCACTGGCGCGGCTCCACCTGTGCTCCCCCGTGCCTGCTGCCACTGTGCTGCTGCCACTGGGCGTCCTACCACTGCGTGTGCTGCCCCAGCTGTATCAACGTGTTGCTGCTACCTCTGTGCTACCGCTCTGCCACTGCGGGCTCCACCTGTGCTCCCCCGTGCCTGCTGCCACTGTGCTGCTGCCACTGGGCGTCCTACCACTGCGTGTGCTGCCCCAGCTGTATCAACGTGTTGCTGCTACCTCTGTGCTACCGCTCTGCCACTGCGGGCTCCACCTGTGCTCCCCCGTGCCTGCTGCCACTGTGCTGCTGCCACTGGGCGTCCTACCACTGCGTGTGCTGCCCCAGCTGTATCAACGTGTTGCTGCTACCTCTGTGCTACCGTTCTGCCGCCGCTCTCTCTGCTGCCTACCGGCTCCACCTGCTAACACCTCTGCTGCCACTGCGGGCTCCACCTGTGCTCCCCCATGCCTGCTGCCACTGTGCTGCTGCCGCTGGGCGTCCTACCACTGCGTGTGCTGCCCCAGCTGTATCAACGTGTTGCTGCTACCTCCGTGCTACCGCTCTGCCACTGCGGGCTCCACCTGTGCTCCCCCGTGCCTGCTGCCACTGTGCTGCTGCCACTGGGCATCCTACCACTGCGTGTGCTGCCGCAGCTGTATCAACGTGTTGCTGCTACCTCTGTGCTACCGCTCTGCTGCCGCTCTCTCTGCTGCCTACCGCCTCCACCTGCTCACACCTCTGCTGCCACTGCGGGCTCCACCTGTGCTCCCCCGTGCCTGCTGCCACTGTGCTGCTGCCAATGGGCGTCCTACCACTGCGTGTGCTGCCCCAGCTATGTGCTGCCGCAGCTGCATCAACGTGTTGCTGCTACCTCTGTGCTACCGCTCTGCCGCCCTGGACCTCTGAGGCGGTGCACGCATACGTGACCCGCCTCGCCCCCTCGGCGGCCCCTCGAGCCCTCTCCTCTGTCTTGGTTGAGGGCTCCTCGGGTCCACCTCCCGGGCCCATCTACTAAGACTATCCTTGACACTTATATATCATGACTCTCATATAATATACTTTATATCTCTCTTACTCCTGATCCATTACTCTTATCCAACTGACATTGACATTTATATATCATGACGATCCCTCATATGTTATACTTTACTACCTCTTACTCATCATATTACTCATTACATTGATGCTACACATCTTCCTTGACATATATAATTATTCATGATTGATCACTGTAATATCCATGAATAATCCGGCACTTCTGAATAAAGTGCCCCTTATCCACTCACGCCTCCTCGTCCTTCCTTGCCGCGCATCGGTCGTAATGCTCGCATTGCGTTTGATGCGAGGCGAGGAAGGACCCCCCCCCCATCCTCTACCTCTCCTCCAGCCGTTGGCTATTACCTAACTGCCCGCGCTTCTTCCCCTTATAGCCGCCCCCACACCCGCCTCTGGCCACTCGCCCTCCTGCCTCCACACACTCCGCTCCTCCTACTCTTTTTTTCCCCATCGCACCATCCCTATACACCAAATCTCCACCATAGGGTTGAGGGCTCCTCGGGTCCACCTCCCGGGCCCATCTACTAAGACTATCCTTGACACTTATATATCATGACTCTCATATAATATACTTCTTATCTCTCTTACTCCTGATCCATTACTCTTATCCAACTGACATTGACATTTATATATCATGACGATCCCTCATATGTTATACTTTACTACCTCTTACTCATCATATTACTCATTACATTGATGCTACACATCTTCCTTGACATATATAATTATTCATGATTGATCACTGTAATATCCATGAATAATCCGGCACTTCTGAATAAAGTGCCCTTTATCCACTCACACCTCCTCGTCCTTCCTTGCCGCGCATCATCGTGACTCCGCCGATGATCGAACCCATGACCTCTACTACAGGAAACTGCGACTATACCACTGGGAGATTCTGCATGGCTTTAGATAAAGACGCCTAAATGCTTACAGAACTATGTGTTGATAATCGGCCTGAACTGTACTTTTAATTGTATTCCCTTTGTTGCTTCTATATGTTCTTTTTTTTTAAATCATGATTTTCAAAAACAAAAATGCATGAATCTAGAAAGTGTTGGTGTTCGTGGAATAAATAGACAGTTTTGGTTCCGTCCGTCCTTGGTCAATACTTACCATCGCACTGTCTACACTCTATTTGCAGCGTGACTTTTATCAAGTAGGCCTCCGATAAAAGGAAAAACATGTAGCCATTGTAGTGAGAACGACAGATGTGTCGGTAATTGAACGTAGAATTAAATAAGGACAGCCGGCTCTGGCAGGACACCCTCCCCCTTCACTGACTACAGTGTCGCCTGTGACCCGCTGCTGCTAGAGCGTGTTCCGGACATGGCACATGTGTGCGGTGGGTGGGGGGGAAGTAGAGGTGGGCTTGCCGGTGTCAGAGTTTCATTTCCCAAATATCGCTTCTGCGCATGCATCAGAATCCAACAGCGTCATCTGCGCATGCGTCAAAAATGAACCAGTTTCAAATCCCAACCCAAGCTATGAGCTCAGAATATCCCAACTTTCACTATCATCTCTGTTTTTAATACTTTCAGAGAAAATTGCCCTTAAGTTAAATTAAATACTTCAGATCTTCCTCTTCAATCGCGCATTAATATATTTTTAATCGACTCAGTGAAAGCTTTTAAATTAATTTTGTTAAAATAAATGCTCTGCATAGACATAGCATTGCTGCAGCACAAATCAATGCAGTATTTACCTTTCGCGGGCTCGTCAGCAAACTCAGTGCATTGTCAATGGTCGTAAGCAATCTTCTTACAGAAAAAGTGAAATATCTCTAAAACCACACAACCTAGAAACAAACTGATTGGAATACACATAGAAAACATGTTTACCAAAAATATTATATTAAATTGATATGGTTAGGGTTCTGGATTTCTATTAATTTTGAATAAAACTGATGTTTTGCACTGCGCGTACGGCAAACTCAATCTGTCATTTGGGAACTTCAACTGGTGGGAAATGAAACTCTGACACTCTGCAGTTTGCATTCGTCACTCAAATCCACGCATGCGCAGAAGCGACATTTGGGAATTTCAACTGGTGGGAAATGAAACTCTGACACCGGGTTCCATTAGGCGTTCCCTATGCAGTTGTGTGGGGGAGGGGGAGGGGGTAAGGTTGTTGGATGGATGGGGGTGGGAAATAGACCGTTTCCACCACCAACCCGCCCACTGATGGCAACAGATGAACTAATGTTGTGTGCAGCAGCAGCTCAATCTGCAGCACGGTCTGTGGAAAAGATCTTCTATAATATGTATATAGAGGATTTCCACCACCAACCTGCCCTCTGATGGTAGTAGAAGAACTAGTGCTGTGAGCAGCAACTCAATCTGCAGCACGGTCTTTGGAAAAGGTCTACTATAATATGTATATAGAGGATTTCCACCATCGACCTGCCCTCTGGCGGAAGTGGAAGAACTAGTGTTTGTGTGTAGCAGCTCAATCTTCAGCATGGTATATTGAAAAGGTCTATATAATATTTATATAGACGATTTCTACCCCCAGCCTGCCCTCTGACGGCAGTTGAAGAACTAATGTTGTGAGCAGCAGGTGACTTTGCAGCATGGGCTGCCGGAAAGGTTTTAAACACATAGCTGATTTCCACCACCAAGCAGCCCATCTTATGGCAATGGAAACCCGAATGTTGTGGATAGTGGTCTCGGTGTATAATATACTCTACGGAAAAGGTCTTATCGCGGATTTTCATAACCAACCAGGCCTTTGGTGGCAGTGACAAAGACTAATGTTGTGAGTAGCAGCTCACTGCGGGTGATCTGTGGAAACGGTCTATTGGGCCAGATCACAGGTGTGGCAAGAACTGTATGGAACTGACATTAATACCATGCTACTTATATTTCAAGGTTATCTCAACGTTGTAAGACGACAAAGAATGTTTGCGATCAAATTGACGGTTTTGCTACTCATTTACAACATGAATCTTGAATAGAGAGAGCACGGTTTCTTGATATATTGTTAATATTTGCTCAAATTATTTCTTCTAATTCATATATATTAGTTTGCAGCATGTCTTTAACACACACAGAGTTTGTACTATCTGTTAATAATTAATAATGGTCATAAGAAATGAAACAACCCCACGTTGATTGGCTGATAAGTAGGTCTGGGTAGAGTTACCACTATTTGCAACTGACTTGCAATCTTCTGTAGTTTGTTAGTGAAATCCTAATTTCTGATCGATAACTCCGGGTTCCTAATTCCCAATCGAAGAGTATCATATTTCGAGTTGCTTATACCCCAGTCACACTACAGCTTGCGACCACTTTGCGACCATCTTAGACCAAAGAACCCACACTTACCAGTGATGCCCAGACATCGGCAATCATTGTTTTGGTAGCAAGGACGCCACGGGTGAGTGTGAGTTCTTTGGGCTAAGATGATCATAAAGTAGTCGCAAGCTGTAGTGTGACTGGGGTATTAGCTTATCAGTTCACTTATCAACCACATTAAAGATGCATAGTCCGATGGAAATATCAGCGTTTCACAAACAAAACAAATATCTAGATTTGATTCTACACATCTAACTTAGACACATAAAAATAAAATCTTTACGCCTTACCAAAGTGAAAAGACATAGTACTCCAGTACATAGAAAATGAGATGTGGTTGACTGTTTAGAAGGTAATGGTAATATATATTTTAGTTTATTTATGTATTATTTATATGGTATTACTAATGTATATGTGTTATTTTTAAATGGGGAAGGTGCCTCATAAGTATTGTACTTCTGCTTTCTCCTTTTTCATGTGAAACATTACTGATATAAATATCAACTTGTATGTACAATGATCATGTGAAACTAAATATTTTATTATTATTTTACAGTTAGATAGTGATGTACTTATTAAGCATTTGTCGCCACATAGAACGGAATACTGAGGCAATTTAATAGCATATGTTACTGCAGAAGCCCATTGCGTCAGAGTTTTGGTGCCTTGACAAAATTAATTTGGTATGCTTGCATTTCAAATATCTCCAAAGTTAGCCATTAAAAATAAAAGTTACTTCAAACTAAAGTAAGGTAGGTTATAACAATCAACCTAATATATTGATCTCAGAAAATGATGGCAACTTAAAATTATCGGGCTACGCTATTTCAAGGTAGGAGGCGCGGTATGACACTCGGCACTCGGCATTAATAGGATAGGCCAAGGACTGGTTAGCTCGTTGTCTGGATAATGTGACTGAGTGGGATATCGAGGCATGGTGCCGATGGCATGATTTCCCAGTGGGGCAGCACTATAAAGTCATCATGAGTGTGCACTGTCACAAGTCAGTACCTATCCTGATATGACCTTAGATGTTGCCAGGACGTAATACTCCAACAACCAACCAACCATCTATATATATATCCTCTATTTCTGGTAGCGTGTCGTCACGGTGGCGACCACTCGCAGACAGGCGGCGACTAGCGGGGGAACCGGGAACTGGACCCGGTAAGCAAGGGCATAATAATGAGGTGAATGAGTCAGAGGCATCCGGACAGCGGAATGAATACCAGCCATCGATATTGGAATACCATTGATACCTTTTGCGGTATGTTCACATGTATATATGTTTTATGTCTTCCCATCTATGCCCACCTGGCGGCGGATCAGAACCCATTTATTCAGGCCGTGTTCAAAGGTAGCGAAGTTGTCAGATGTCAGCCCTCCACCTGTCATTGAGATGTTGGCCCGATGCCAGCCCCAGCAGCATTCACCTCCTACCCGGATGTGATGGGCGACAGGGTAGAGCGCTCACTTCTCCGGCAGGAGGTCGCGAGATCAATCCCCGGCCGAGTCAAGAAAATGAAGATTTACCAAATTTATATATACTTGTTGTTACATTCCCTGGTCATTTTGGTATTCCTAAGGTCGGACAAGAACTGGTCAAGGCTGAATATGATATCAGGGCATGGTGAAGATGATTCGAGAGTCCAGTGGGGCAGCAGCACTATGAAGTCGCTAACCTGTCCTGATATGACCTTAGATGGTACTTGGATATAAAACCCCAACAAACAAGCCACTAGGCAGTCCACACCCACTCAACCCCCCCCCCCCCACACAACGCCATTCCCAAACCCCCTCCTCTCCTACCCCCCAACCTCCCCCATCCCCCACACGCTCCCTAAGAGACAGACCGCGGTATGGGGGGGGGGGGGCACAGGGGGCGAGGCGGAGAGGGGGCGGAAGGCGGGGTGGACTCTGCTGACAGCGGGATTGTGGACGTTCATTGATAGTGATACACACGTGTGACAGGGTGCGTGGCACACTGCCTCCTAACGGGCATCTGCGGTACTAATTCATTAAGCTGCCATTGTGTGGTGGTGAAAACGCACTGGGGCGGGTAGAGAGCTAGGGGGGGTGGACGAGGGCGGGGTGGCACGCACAGTGGCCAATGGGCACGGAAAGCCCTGCCCCACCCCCTACCCCCACCCAGCACCCAAAGATCTACCTCAATGGTGACTAGTGTCAACACCTGGCGCCAGTCGCCGTCATAAAAGCCTTCCACTGTCGGGTTTGTCTGTGCCTTATCAGGCATGCTCGTCGGTCAGCAGGGCAATGGGTGTGGGTTGGCACAAGAAAGCAGCATAATAAAACAGCATACTGCGTGTGGGGAGGTGGAGTTTGTGTGGGGCGGGGGGAAGTAGCATGATAAAGCAGCGTATTAGGGTGGCGGTGTGTGTGTGTGGGGGGGTGGGGGGGGGGGCACAAGAAGTAGCATACGTTAGTAGTTTTTTCGGAACAGGTTGTAGGGGGAGGGAGAGTAAAAGATTGGTTGGTTGTTGGAGTTTTATGTCCTGACAACATCTAAGGTAATATGCGGATGGGTACCGACTTGTCACAGTACATAGCCATGACAACTTTATAGTGCTTCCCAACTGGGAGACCAGGCCACCAGCACCATAACCTGATATCCCACTTAGTCACATTATCCTGACACTGAGCCAAGCAGTCCTTGCCATATCCTAATAATGCCGAGCTCCTGGCTAGGAAGCGACAAGTATCAATGTTTAAGTCATGAGAGTATGAGAAAGTAGTATAGTGAAATGGCGTACCGCCCAGGTGATGCCCAGACAGCGCTTACCTTGGATTGAGCCACTGAACCGTGAGTGTGGATTTTACTATGAGGACATTCATGAATATTCACAGGGCTTGGGTCCCGACATTAGGTCAGACTAATACGCTGTTCAGTTGACACAAGCTTAGCCACTTCAAACTTTCCTCAAATATGGTTGTTGTAATCATTAGAGATAGATATTTCAGAGTTTCATGGAAATTTCAAGGTAGGCATGTTCATAGCATTTTACAAGACTGACAGAACAGATCCCACTAACCTTTCACTGTGAGTGTGGCCCTTGTTGTCTATATGGCATTAATCAATCAGCAATCAATCAATCTCTATGCTTTTAGTCTTATTTAAGAGTGGTTGTGAGTGTGACTCAGTAAAATACCCAAGTTCTTATCGTCTGTGACATCTCGATAGAAAAAGCTGGATTTGTCCAACTCGGAATATGCAGGACCTATAAACAGCCATGTTGGCCTGTAATCTACCTTAGAGCTGCATAGTCTGATGGTTTTGAGTTTCAGTCACTTTCCTGAGATAAATATATTAAAATGATTGTTATAATCTACCTTACTTTAGTCTGAAGTAACCTTTATTTCAAAAGCACGATCACCAATTTTTTATTGTTTTATTTGGTCTTAGTTAGCGAACCCATAAATTGCAGAATATTAAAGCTAGTATAGTTAAAGCTAATGCACTAATGCCGACAAAAAGGTGAACTGTTCAGTACACACAACCGCTTTCGGGCATTATTTGTGTAATAAATCTATACATGTACGTATTGCATATTTATGATTGCATATGCCTCCTGACTGAGCCACACCCGCACGCCCCACCCCCACCCCCGCCCCCACACACACACTCATTCCACTTTGATGCTGTGTGTAATCTAGTAGTTGTTCGTGCTATCAAAACGAGTCTCGCCCTGTGATATGTATTATCAGAGACAATCGGGCCCCTTAGCCTCACTGATTTGTATGTGTAGTTGCATTACCCGGGGATTGTCAAGCGCATCGGAATCCCATCAAAAGCTGCAGTCCTAACTATAATATCAATACCAGATGACAATAGGAGGCACGTCCTTCCCATATACATGACTCCATTGTTTGTGTACGTCACGTACACCAGCTCGCCCCAGTCCCATTAAGCATACGACAATGAAATGCTTCGCTGATTGGACAGGCGCGTCACGTGACTGCGGCTGGGAGATTTCCGACTGTCGGCGTTCGGCGCGAGCGTCCCGGCGTTCCGCGTGGCCTTACCCGGGGCTTCCCCCGCTGGCCGCCCGTCGAGTGCCCGATTATGCTGCGCATGTCAGGTGTGAAGGGCACCACGGCAGCACATTAGGGCCACAAGGTGCTTGGTCATCCGCAAGTAGGAGCAGCGCAAGTCCATCGGTGTGACGTCACGCCGCGGTGGTCGCCGCGGCCCTGTTTGACGCAGTCGCTCTGTCTGCCCTCTTTGCACCCACACTCCTGTTCAAACGCACACTCCCTTTCACATACACATACACACATACATTCTCCATTTCAAACATGCCAAAATAATGTTCGCAAGCTTACTAAAGCGTTGACGCCATTGGCTTCAGCAGTAACAGGTTCTATTAAACTGACTTAGTATGTATTCCCTTCTATGCAGCAACACATGCTTCATAACTGCACATGTATCTAAGTTAGATGCCCAGAATCAAATTTAGATAAGTCTTTTTGATTTTACATGTGTATGCTTTCATCGGACTATGCAACTTTAATGAAAATGAACTATTCTGATTTGTGTTAATTTATCAAGTGATTATTACCCAGTCAATTGGACAATTCGGCTTTAGTCCTACGAGGCGGCCATTTTGAATATGGATAACCATCCATTTCTTTCCAAATGACCGCGTAATCCGATTAACTAAATGAAGGACGGAGTAGTGAATTAATGCAACAGCTGATGGCTTTCCAAGGGTTAATCACCCACAATTAGATATTATATTTATTACATTTATTGAATTGACTGCAATATGACTCACTCTCGTGCTTGCTTTAGCTATGAGAGGATTTATGTGCACTCCTCATCATTACATCCGTCATAATTAAAGGCCCTGTTATTGCTGATAACACATTTCGGATAGTGATATTGATTACATTGCACTGTGATCTTCTTGTTTGAATATCACTTCTTTTCGTCGTTATTTTTCTATGAGTGCCTTTTCTGACACATGATATTTCAACAATCGCAGTGCTATCGGCATTATTAGGACATGGCACGGACTGGTTGGTTCAATATGGGGATAATGTGACTGAGTGGGATACCATACTATGGTTCTGGCAGTACGGTAGTCTGGCATGGAAATTAGTAAAATATAAAGCCGCATGTATTGTAACAAGATGGCACCTGTCCTGGTAGGACCTTAGCTGTTGGTAGGACGTAAAACCCTAATCACTAACGGGTTCTTAGCAGATATAACCCCTTATCTCGTTCGATAATGTTGAACCCCTTATATTCTCATCCCTATTTGCCGGCATATCGTGCAAAAGAAATGCATAGTGTCAATTCTGAAATGGTGAATGCTAGCCAGTGTCACACCTAGCTGTCTCACATTTTGATTATAATCCCAGATCGGTGTTTTTTTTATCGCGGACAATAACTCTCCAACCCAATCTGATGGTTGTCATAATATAGTGTAGCAACTGTAATAACAGACCCCTAATACCCCTGTCACACTACGACGTAATGAGCCAACGTGAGCCTAACGTGGTGATATTTCGTCATTACGTTGATGTACGTTGGATTACGTTATGATGACGTCATAATGACGTTAGAGTGACGTCGAGCTACGTCAGATTACGTCGTGTTACGTCAAGTTACGTCGAGGTTTTGGACATGTTCAAAAGTTTCGACGTAGGTCGAACGTAAGGGTTTACGTTCGCCGTACGTTCTGTTCACGTTCAGCGAACGTCAATGACGTTAAATGGACGTTATTCCAACGCTCCTCACTACGTTCAACTACGTTCCACTACGTTGACCCCCATTAAACCAAGTGCAAATGCCCACGGGGCGTAATGGGAACGTCAGGACAACGTCAGGAGAACGTCAGGAGAACGTCAGGAGAACGTGCATTCAACGTACGTTCAACGTCTCATGACTTAGCTAACGTCACGTAACGTTCTTCTGACGATAGAATAACGTTCATAACGTTCCATCAGCGTCATTACGTTGACCTCTCTCATCGAACGACGGTATCACTACGCTTTACCGACGTTACTCTCTCGTCCACTACGCTGCATCCACGTTCAACTTGTGCCCAAATTTGCATACTACGCCGAGAAGTTCAACGTTCTTCACGTTCTCCCTACGTTGACGTCGTTACGTCGTAGTGTGACAGCCCCATTATTGTTTGCATCCGTTTCAATATTACCATGGTTACACTGCTATTCGGTTCCCAACATTACTCCAATTACTTTTAGCGATGACACACTTATCTGAGAGCATGTATGCCGATTAGCTTTTGTTTGTTGTTGTTTTACGCCATAGCAACATCTAAGGTCATATCAGGACGGTTGTCGATGAGTGTATTATAGAACACATCGCTATCACTAAGATAGCAGTTTATGTTACTAACCCCTTCTTCCTTATTAGCACACCAGACAGGGTGGCCGAATGAGTTGAGTGTCCGTCCCCTGTTTTGGGAGATCAGGGGATCCGAACGCATGAGATCGTGGGTTCGAACCCTGGTCGAGTCAAATGAATGTCTTAAAAATTGACACTTGTCGCTTCCTAGCCTGGCACTCGGCATTACTAGGATAGGGCAAGGAGTGGTTTCGCTCAGTACCAGGATAATGTGACTGAGTGGGATATCAGGTCATGGTGCTGGCGGCCTGATTTCCCAGTGGGGCAGCACTATAAAGTCGCCATGAGTGCGCACTGTCACAAGTCGGTACCCGTCCTGATGTGACCTCAGATGTTGCTAGGACGTAAAACAACAACAAACAAACAATCCTTATTAACACCTCATTGACGCCTTTCTTATATGATCTGCTGCAAAGATAGAGCTCGTCCGTCAACAAATTCTAGTGATTATTTGAACATATTTGTCGCGGAATAATGGATTTGAACTCGTCTCCTACATTTTAGCGCCTAAGTAAGGGGCCGTTCAAAGGTATCAACATTTTCAAAGTAGTACAAAGAGTACTACTTTTCCAGCCCCCCTCCCTTTCAAGTAGTACAAATCAACATTTTACTACAGACCCAGATGGGGTGGCCAAATGAGTTGAGTGCTCGGCTCCGGTTTTGGTAGGTCATGGGATTCAAATCCCCAAGTTCGAAGCCTGGTCGAGTCAAACCAATTACTTATAAATTGATACTTACTGCTATTTCATCTGGTTTCAGTATTGCTAGTGAGAGGGCAAGGAGCACTAGAATGAAAAAGAAAACAATCATCCGCGATTGAAAATTCCGCAACAAAAAACAAACAAAAAAGTCGACGAAAAATATCAAACATCTTTATTAAACGATAAAAGTTGTACTTTGCTGCCAGCCCCGCTTTGTAAGACCGCAAAAGTGTTGATAACTTTGGATGACCCCCTAACCTTTTGTGCTATTCTGGTTTCCCTGGTTGTTCTAAAGCAGGGGCGGGTGGGAGTAAACTGTACCGGGCGTTCTTAGCGCTCCTCGGTTACTGTGGGTAGGCAAGTCATATAAGAAGATAACTGGTTGTGCCCATTAGGCTAGTATAAGCCAGCCAGCCATAGGGAGTCATGATTCACAGGAAACTAGTTCAATTGGGAATTGTGAACTAGACTGAGTGAAACTGCTAGTATCTGGACAAGCACTGTCAGCTGATGAAAACTGTGCGTAAAGGATGGTCAAGTAATCATGGATGGAAGAATTAATAAACTCCATTTCAAAGCACATGCCTTAAAACGTCATCGATACACTCATTGCTATGGCATGTGGCCGGTGATCCTATTCAGAAATATCTGAACTATGTATTGTCATCTCGTACCACGTGTACATGCTATGTGTTCATAAGGCTATATAATCATAGACTGTTCCCTTGTGATATGTTCCCTTGTTCCCTGTTTGCTTGTGACCCTTGCGGCATGCCACACAGACAATGAACATGTTCATTCTCTACGTTCCCTGTCAGTATGTCACATGTGCCATGCACAATGCCATACGGTCCCTGGGTCCAACCTATGGGAACAGCCATTAAGCAAAACACAGGTTCATTGTCTGTGTGGCACATCACAAGGTCACAAGCGAACATGGAATGAGGGAACGCACCACAGGGGACCAGTCTATGGATACCCGGTATCGTATTTTCAGCGCCCGGTCATTGTCAGCGGCCTGTCGTGGCTTCTGCGCATGCGCGGATTTTAAGACATATGCAAAACACCCATGCCCTCGCCGGCTACAAGCTCAGCCACGGTACCCGGCAGTGTTAGGGACCGATTAGGCCGAAATCTATTGAATGCGATCATATTTAACAGAATTACATACTCAAATAATGAAATTTAATTAAATTAACCTTAAATTACAAGCGATATTAACGTAGCAGCTAGATCAGCGTCGAATCGCCGAGTGTAAACAAAACAAATAGCAGTGATCGCCGCAACGTGCGAAAATCCGTGCATGCGCAGAAGCCACGACAGGCTGCTGACAATGACCGGGCGCTGAAAATACGACACCGGCCTAAGAGCACCAGTCACTGTAATCACGGGAAGGCATAGTGACGTCAGCGTATTCTCAGTAGTGAGAGTGACAGCTGGCCAGCTCCTCACACTGATTACAATGTCAGGACATCACGGCTACACTGAATGTATATGAAAATGCAGGCGCAAAACCGACAAATCCATTTTAGTAGTTTTTGTCAAATAGAATTTGTTCTTGTACTCTACGGGTAAAGTCTATCAACTTCATATTGGGTATATGTTGGTTTCTGTGTGGGGTGGGGAGGGGGGGAGAAGGATTTGATTATCGGAATGATGGCAGATTCAGCTCAAACCTGGTAGTTCATTTCGGCATGAATGGCATTTTTCCGTCTTTGTGCCTGAACTCTTCATATATAATCAAAAGCAACACGAGTTAAAACTGCATAACGAATCCCCACCCCCACCCCCGCCTCCATGTTGTTTTTCCAAGTTATTCTGGCAGTACTGTGTGTATTTTACTGAGGTTCCCCCTCCCCAAATTGGATTATTTCAAAAGAGTAAGATAAAAACAACTTTAAAGGGTTGATAGATTGATTGGTGGTTGTTTTACGCGATGTCGGCAGCATAGGCCATATTCACGGCAAGAAATGTTTGTTTTTTGTTCAAACCATCGCTTTTACATGTAAAAGCAGACAATCAATTATGTGCCAGTAGACACTCATTAAATTAGAAAGATCACAATCATATATTTGTGGTCATGGGAAACAAATTCCCATAGAAAAAGAAAAGTTTTATTAATAATTGATAGAATCTATTTAGTAAACTATATGAGGTGGTACAGTCCAGCTGCCCTCAAAAAGGCTAAAATGTTTTCCTGTTTTACCTTAGTAAAAAGGTCATGCATACTGTCTGCAGTGTAGAACTGTTGGCGCAGGGCCAAAAAATCAACGGAACTTAATAAAAATGTGTTTGAGTGTCAGCGGGGACTGACACCCAATACATTCAGGGGGAGGTTCCCCCTTGAGCAGAAAAGCATGTGTAAGCCATGAGTGGCCAATACGGCAGCGGCTAAGGACCACTTGGTCCCACCGACCTCCCGCATGAGTCTGTGGTGGCTTTCCCACAGATGGTTCAATTTCTTTAAGTTTATTAATGTTTTCATCGCACTCATGTTGCCATTTGGATTTTATGTGGGTGGCTATTAGTGGTTTCAGATCAGAGTGAGGGATCAAACACGGTTCAAGATCACAATTCAGGGCCTTCTTCGCAGCCCGATCAGCTCGTTCGTTTCCTTGTATGCCGGCATGGCCAGGCACCCAGCACAGGTGGATGTCATACCCATCCGTTGTCAGTTGGTTCATTTTATAAATGACCGTTGCTAGAATAGGGTGATTCATTTTCAGTCCAGCAACAGCCAGGAGGCAAGAGAACGAATCACTGTATATAACATAGTTAGTGTGGTTGGATACCTCGATACACTCCAAAGCGAGAAGGAGTGCTCGGGCCTTCTGCAGTGAAAATCGAGCTCTGATCGGGCAAACGTACACCAAATTTTTCCCGTCGGCAGACTGCCGCAGCAGCTACCCGGCTTTGGTCTTTCGAACCATCAGTGTATATGGAGAGGTGGTCTGCAAACTGGCCTTGAATCTCTGCATGCAGTCCTTGGTACTCGAGTGGATGTGTCCCAGACTTCCTCAGTTCCGTGAGTCGGAGGATAACCGATGGCTTTCTCAACGACCATCGGGGATGTTCTGGGACTTTGGCATCCTCCAACACGTCCAAATCCACGCCCAAGGCCTCCAAATGAGGTTTCATTCGGAGCCTCAGTGGCCAGATGTAATTCGGCCTGGCTTCATACCTGGATTCGTCATGTTGCTCGAATAGACAATTGTGTGCAGGATTCAATGCATTAGTTTTTATCTTGACTACATATTGCATGGCCAGTTTGATTCTCCGGTTATTAAGTGATGGTTCATTGGCTTCGAAGTAAAGGCTCTGAATCGGTGAGGTGTGGAAGGCCCCAAGGGCCAGGCACAGTCCCTGGTGGTGGATCGTGTCTAGCAGCCCAATATATGATTTCCTTGCGGAACCGTATACTATGCTGCCGTAATCCACTTGTGACCGAACCAAGGTTCTGTACACGGAGAGCAGAACATCTCTGTCCGCTCCCCACTCTGAACTGGACAGCACCCTCAGAATATCCAGCGCTTTCAGGCATCTTGTTTTCAGGTACTTTATATGTGGCACAAAAGACTATGCAGCTTTAAAGGGAGCCGACTGTTAGTTAAAGTTGCATAGTCTGATGATTTTGAATTTCTGTCATTTTCTGAGATAAATATATTAGGTTGATCGTTATAATCTACCTTACTTTAGTTTGAAGTAATTTTTATTTTAATGACGAATTGTTGAGATATTTGATGTGCAAACACACACAATTAATGTTGGCAAGTATGCCAAAACTCTGACCCCCCATTAGGATTCTGCAGTAACAGATTTTTATTCAATTCGTTTGGTGTTCCATTCTATGTGGTGACAAATGACAAATGCTTGATAAGCGCACTGGTATCTAAGTTAGATATGAAGAATGAAATTTAGATCACTGCTTTGGTTTTTTTAATTTGATGTTTTCATTGGACTATGCAGCTTTAAATGTCCGGACATGCACCTGAGACATGCATTATATTAGTTATCTCAATTACTATGTTCAAGTGCCCCGGCTTTCTAAACTAAAATAATACAGCACATATTTAGTCTTAGCCCAATGAGGGCGCCACCTGTATTAAGGAACATCTACAGTGGGACACCCTCTGCATTGTTGCATGCTAACAGTAGAACACCACCAGCAGGAACCAGCAAATATATCGCACATATATATTACCATAGTATTAACAATGATCGGTTAAAAACAAAGATAAATAAACCATGAAAAGTCCAATTCTCCCACGATAAGCGAATAATTCAAGTGCAAGGCAGTGACTCCTCCAGAGGAACAAAAGACAGCATAAAACGCATGCAAACTTACCCAGTAGAGAACAGATGGTGGGAAGCAATTATTATCTTCTTCTGTGGAACCTACACAGGAAGCTGCCAGTTGCTATATTACCTGAGCATGGCTTGCATTTACCAGGAACCCTTTCAAAAGCAATGTATTGTAATCCTCCCGCGGTTGATGATATATCGAAGATGACAAGTCGCATGCATAATAAATAGTTCACGTCCGATGTGTATCTCTTGGAGTATATCCATGTGTCCTGTGGATTTGGTCGATTTGGGTCAATCACTTGACGAGAACCGCATAATCGTGTGGCACTGCAGCCGGTTTTGGGGCGGTTGGTTGGTTTTTGGAGTTTTACATCCTGGCAACATCATATCAGGAAGGATACCGACTTGTGGCAGTGTCTACTGATGACTTCATAGTGCTTCACACCGCCGGCACCATGACCCAATATCCCACTCAGTCACTTTATCCTGACACTGATCTAACCAGTCCTTGCCCTATCCTATTTAATGCCAAGTACCAGGCTAGGAAGCGACAAGTATCAATTCTATAAAACATTGGTTTGACTCGACCTGGAATCGAACTCCCGACCTTCCGCACGGGAAGCCTGCGCTGCTGGACTTTGGGCTGATGCCATTCGGGTTGTGGTGCGTTCAGAGTAGCACGCATATTCCATGGATGGGATGTCTGTCGAAACAGGGATGTTGTCTATACATGAAAATAACACATTTCTTCGTATGAAATAAATTAACCTTCTTCCAGACACTTAAATGTAATATGCATCGGATGCTTATAAGCAGATAGGAGGGGGCTGAGGGGCTGCCTGGAGGGGAGGGGGAGAATTAGGGGAGCTGCTTAGAAGCAAACCTCCCGCTCGCCAGGCCGCACCCCAGCCTCCAGTAACCCAGACTACAACGGAGCATATTAAAGGAGGTTACAGGAGCAGTAGTAGAAGACAATAACAAACAGCAATAAGCAGGATCATTACACACAAGAATAATATTTGCATAAGTGCTTTATTCCTCGCAAAATAAGTTAGAAGGTATAACTTCCATGTGGAATATATTAACCTTATTTTCAATAGTAGAGCTAGCGTATTAAAGATGCATATTGTGTCATAAGTCCCTCATATTTCTTCCCTCATATTGCATTAGCGGTTGCTCGGATATAAACCCCAATTAATTATAAATATATATATGTGTCAAAGTTGTAGACATAAACAGCACCTATAGTAAATGAATGTTCATAATTATAACTATATCAGACCTCTATGGATGACCGACAAGTAACTGAAGATTCGCAATTATAACTGTATTAGACCTCTAAGGATGACCCACAAGTAACTGAAGATTCTCAAATATAAATATATCAGACCACTGTGGATAACTCAAAGGAAACTGCAGATTCACATCCTTAATTATACAAACCTCTATGGATAACCCAAAAGTAACTGAAGATTCACACCTATAACTATTTCAGACCTCAATGGATGACCCAAAATCTAATTGAAGATTCATAGCTATAACTATATCAAACCTCTATGTATGACCCAAAAGTACTTGAAGATTCACAACTATAATGATATCAAACCTTTAGGTATGACCCAAAAGTAATCGAAGATTCACAACTATAATGATATCAAACCTCTATGTATGACCCAAAAGTAATTGAAGATTCACAACTATAATGATATCAAACCTCTATGCATGAGCCAAAAGTAATTGAAGATTCAGAACTATAATGATATCAAACCTTTAGGTGTGATGCAAAAGTAATTGAAGATTCACAACTATAATGATATCAAACCTCTATGTATGACCCAAAAGTAATTGATGATTCACAACTATAATGATATCAAACCTCTATGCATGACCCAAAGGTAATTGGAGATTCATAACTATAATGATATCAAACCTCTATGTATGACCCAAAAATAATTGAAGATTCACAACTATAATGATATCAAACCTCAATGTATGACCCAAAAGTAATTGAAGATTCACAACTATAATGATATCAAACCTCTATGTATGACCCAAAAGTAATTGAAGATTCATAACTGTAACGATATCAAACCTCTATGTATGACTCAAAAGTAATTGAAGATTCATAACTGTAATGATATCAAACCTCAATGTATGACCCAAAAGTAATTGAAGATTCATAACTGTAATGATATCAAACCTCTATGTATGACCCAAAAGTAATTGAAGATTCACAACTATAACGATATCAAGAATCTATGTATGACCTAAAAGCAACTGAAGATTCACAACAATAACCATACCAGACTTCTATGGATGACCTTTCAGTCGCAGACTCACCCACTTCAGAAAGTCCCATTGGAATTGCCTTGCTGCGTCCATACCTTACCATTGTGAGGCGCAGGTGGGTGAACGGACAGGGCGCCAGTAGAACTAAAGACTTCATTACCGCAGTGAGACAGTGCGATATTTCACTTCTAATGGTACCAGTACCGCTTTACCGATCCTGTTTTCAGCTAAGTGTAATGGCACAAGTCCAGATTGACCAATACGGCTTCTCTGATTTAGCTCATCATTGCAGGCAACGTTCTGCAATCCCAGGATTGTCTAACTCAACACCAACGACTGCCTATGACAATTTCTCTTAGATTTGACAATTCTATTCACAAATATTCCCACCTGTATGTTATATCATGCGTTGATATGTTCCATCATAATTGCACTAAGTCGTATTGTATATTCCCATTTAAAATATATTACTTTTTTTCTTTTTTTTTCTTTAGGATGTATACTGCCTATCATGGATAAGTCTGAATAGACTTGTTTCCACCATTAGACAGTTTGGCAATAGAAAGCCTGAGCATACACTTTGTGTGACCCAAGGGATTTTTAACCTCCCACACCACATAGATATGGTATGAGAGCAACAGGCCTTTGATGACACTGTAAGTTATACACAGTGGTGGAAAACCAAATTGGCAGTGGTGGGTAGCATGGGGAATCAAACCACCAAGCTTCAGATTAGGAGTCAGACCTAGAAAAAAGACAGACACTCTAACCACTCTGACACAGAGAACACCATATTGATATGGCAGATAATAGGAGACCAATTTCATTCTTTTATTATAATTGAGAAAGACATCAACTACGTTTGCCAATAATCTTCTCTACTTCATATTTGCATATTCCTTCAGGACTCCCGGGGTTTGGGATAGAATATTAGCCAATAGGTAGTTATTATTTCAAAATGTAATCTTGAATTGAAAAAGTAAGCTCGGCCTTTTCAAATAGTACAATTCCAGATTCACCAATACCAAAATTATATTACATATTGACACGGCAGAAAATAGAAGACCGACTTCCCTCCCTAAATAAATGCTTTTTTTTCTTTCTTTTTAATTAAGAAAGACATTAATTACATTTGCAAATGATCCTCTCTACTTCCTATTTGCAGAATACCGATTTTCCTCCTGAAATAAACAATGTCTTTCTTTTTTTAATTAAGAAAGACATAAACTAGGTTTGCCAATGATCCTCTCTACTTTATATTTGCATATTCATTCAGAACTTCCGGGTGGGGTGGGGGATCGAATATTAGCCAATAGGTATTTACTATTTCAATGTGGTTTTGAAATGAAAAATAATCTCGGACTTTTAAAATAGAACAAATGGTACAATTCCAGATTGACTAATACCAAAAATATATTACATATTCATACAACAGATAATAGAACACCGATATTCCTCTGTAAATAAACAATTTCTTTCGTTGTTTTTAATTTTAAAAGACATCAACTACGCTTGCAAATGATCCTCTCTACTTCATATTTGCAGATTACTGATTTTCCAACAAAAATAACCATTGAACGACTATAGTATCTACACTTTTTTGTATTATTTCCGGGCTGTAATAATGAGGCAAGCGAAGGATATTAGTGGGTTTTTTGCATGAGGTTTCTTTTGTTCGCTTTATGTTGGGGCCCGTTAACATATAATGTGCGAGCCGTCAATAGTGAACGTCACGGGCCTTGATCTAGAGCCCCTGCCGTGAGCCCTGCCCCGCCCCGCTCCATCCCGCTCTCCCCTGCGCCGCCCATCCCCGCCCCGCCCCGCCCGCCCCGCCCCGCCCGCCCCGCCCCGCCCGCCGCGCCCGCCCCGCCCCGACCCCCGCCCCGCCCCGCCCCGACCCCCCGCCCCGCCCG
The DNA here is from genome assembly GCA_030323885.1 of Branchipolynoe longqiensis. Lineage (NCBI taxonomy): Eukaryota > Metazoa > Annelida > Polychaeta > Phyllodocida > Polynoidae > Branchipolynoe > Branchipolynoe longqiensis. Next base: position 55,308,239 of record CM059187.1, on the reverse strand, counting down.
CCCGCCGCCCCCGCCCCGCCCCGCCCTCTACGACGTGGGGTACCGCCGAACCTGTGGCAGTGCGCTGTCAACTCCATGGTGGACTTTGTATAGTGCTGCCTCACTGGGAGACCATGATGCCAGCAACATGACCTGAGATAGCACTCAATCACATTATCCTGACACTGAGCCAATCAGTCCTTGCCCTATCCTAATAACGCCGAGCGTCAGGGTAGGAAGCGAGAAATATCAATGTTTATGTCATTGGTTTGACTCGACCATGGTTAGAACCCGTGGGTTCGAATCCCACGATCAACCAAAACGGGAGACGGAGGCTCAACTCATTCGGCCATGCCGTCTGGTATATCATCAATGTGCGCACGCGGATAGAATTGCAACCGCATGATTTCCACCCGAGCCTTGTGTTGTCATGTAGACGCGATGATCATGACCTGGGCATGAGTGTCTTCACCTCGCCGGATCACGTTCTCAATCAGCCGTTAATCCGCGTCTAATTATGACTGCCGGCTTGCGGCAGAAACAAGTTATGGGTGCTTGGGGTAGGGTGGGGGGAGGGAAGGGGTAGGGGAGGGATGGCAGGAGTTGTATGATCGGTTACAATTTAAACGCGCAGGAGGCCCCTATTTCCAATTTCATGGGCGGAGTCGTCCTTTAAGTGTTCTCATCAGGCTATCACGGAGCACGAGGTGAACGCTGCCACCAGAGGGCGCCTCGGGCCGGTGGGCGGTTCTTTTTGTATGGGGGAGAGTGAAGGTCCTTTATTGCGGAACTGATCTATTTGCTAAGGTCCTTGTGGCGGTGGCAGACTCCGGGGCATTGGTTGGTATCAGGGGGGGGGCACTGGATTGGCGGGGGGTCGCACGTGGCAGGTTGCATAGGGATTGAGTTTGGGTTGGGGCGGGGGGGGGGGGGAGAGGCATGGGTTGGAGGCGGGAAGAGAAGGAGAAAGAAGAGGAAGGGGAGGGGGGAAGTTGAATAGAGAATTGGGAGGTTGGGTTGTGTGGGAGAAAAAAGCTAGGCCTCCCAGATGTCGTCATGACGTTGACACATTGAGAAGTGGGTGGCATAGAGGGCGCCACTACACAAGTACAGTGCCCTCGGCGCCATGGCGCACGCTCGCTGTCCTGATCCGATGAGTCGGTGGTGACACGCGGCGATTGATGCCTGGTTGAGCCGCCAGAGGTCAGGCCAAGCCTGCCCCCATCTCAGAAGGGGCATTCCCCCTACCGCCAGGGGCACTCTTACACACGTGCCAGTAATAGAGGATCATAATTTACTTTTGTGTCGGAGTGATTTGAACGCCAGAGGGGGGAGGGGGTGGTGGAGGCGGTAGTGCGACAGACTATAAGCAGACGCAATGTATTCCTACGCTCGCGGCTGTAAGCATGTGCCAACCACATAGCACTCGAGTGTCTGGTGGGGGGTTATTGCAGTGCTTTGTGCGTTAACACACACAAAATGAAGGACGAAAAGAGAGGGGGGAAAACCTTCTTTCACCGGAAGGCAAATATCAGCTCTGTCCGGCTGAGCGCGGGCTGGGGCGCTTTCAGTTTTACACAAAGAGCTGACAGAGTCGTGATGTCCGAAGGAGAGGGGGAAGTGGGGCCCGCTCGGGCTTTGTGCATCGCCACAATTGACCTTTCAACAGTTGACACAAGTAGGACAGTGGACAAAAGGAGCGTTAGAATTTACAACCCGAACCCAGCAGCGCCTTGCGCCGTCACCTGCTGCTACTCTGCACAGTGACGTCAGCGACGTCCAGCCGCCATTACTTAAAGATACATAGTCTGATGAAAGCATCTAATTTTCGAAACCAAAGCAATCATCCAGGTTTGATTCTATGTGTAAGTTATATACTGGTGCACTTATCAAATAGTTGTCACCACATAGAAGGGAACACTGAGGGTAACTTGTGGGATATTTAAAGCCGCATAGTCTGATGAAAACATCAAATTTTCCAAAGCAAAAACAGTTTTCTGGATTTGATTCTATATGTTTAAGTTAGATACTGGTCCACTTATTAAACATGTGTCAGCACATAGAAGGGAATACTGAGGCAATTGATTAGAACCTGTTACTACAGAAGCCTATGGTGTCAAAAGTTTTGGTGTGCTTTCCTAAATTAATTTTTGCATGGCAGCACTTTCAAATATCTCAAAACTTACCCATTTAAAATATAAGTTACTTTAAGCTAAAGTAAGGTGGATTATAACGATCAACCTAATGTTTCTCTCAGAAAATAACAGAAACTCTAAATCATCGGACCATGCAACTTTGGTCGTAATGCGAAGCATTACGTTTGATGCGAGGAAAGGAAGAGACCCTCCCCCCGCCCCATGCTGTCGCGCTGCTTTCTCACCTCGGCAGACGGCGCAGCGCGCCGCCCCCTCCCCCGCCCTCCGCGTCGCGCGGCGCTCACGCCTCACCCGACGCCGCTGCTCGCCACCTGTCGCCCTCCCCCGGGCCGGCAGCTTTCACACTCACCTGCTGTCGCCCCTCCCTCTCTCCCCTTATAAGGCCGCCCCCCGGCCTCCCTCAGGCACTCGCCCTCCTGCCGCCTCCCAGATCTCTCCTTTCTTCATTTGGCTCTCCACCTCGGACCTCTGCCCCACCACAGCTTCAGCATGCCTCAAGGGAAAGGACGTGGACGAAAGGGCTCCCGGGCCGCCCCCCGCACCCCGGGGCCCTCTCCAACTCCCAGGAGGGACGAGTCGCCGGCCTCCGCCTCGGCATCTCCCGCGGCGACCTCGGGCCCCGCCTCGGGCTCCGAGATCTCCCTAGTCCTGGAGGCTCTCCAGCGCATCCAGCTGGAGCATCGCCAGGCCACCGCCGACATCCACGCCCGGATCGACTCCCTGGGCACCGGGGAGGCCCCGACACCTCGGGCGCCCGCCACCACCACGGCCCGGCCCCGGCCGCCACCTCAGGCGCCCCCGCCGGGGGCCGCGCACACGGAATACGAGAGGTACCGCCACCTCTCCCAAGCCCCCCCCATCACCCTCGCCGCCCTACCAGGAGGAGCGGACCCGATACAGCCCCGCCTCCGCGGCCGACGCCGTCCGGGACATCCTGGCATCCGCCGAGGCGCGGCACTGCACCAGGCGCCAAGGGATCCCGGCCAGCTACATCTTCCCCTCCGACCTGGTGAAGCGAGGGCCCGAGAGGAAGCCGGTGAAGAGGGGGGAGGCGACGAAGGACGAATATACCCTCGCCCTCCTCACCCTCATCGACCACCCCGACTTCCCCGCCCACTCCGCCCAGGGACTCCACCACCACCACCTCACAGTCTGCCGGGATAACCTGATTTACCCCTGGGCAACCGTCCGCCGGTACTCCGAGACCGTGTTTACAGCGATCGCGGACGGAACCCTCCCCCAGGGGTGGCATGACCCGGTAGCGCTGAACCTCCTCCGATTAGACTGCCTCGCCATGCCCGACCTCCAGGCCGCCCGCCCACTCGACCCCCTCCACCGAGGCGCGCACATCCCCCGAGTCCAAGCCGACGCCCGCGCCGCCTACGATAGAGACATCCACGGGGCCCCTTGCCCGGCCTGGAACCGCGCCCCCGCCTCGTGCGACCGGGCCCACCTCGGGGAGGCCCACGGTGAGGCGGGGGACAGGCGCCGTCACATCTGTGCTTACTGCGCCAACGTGAGGCGCCTCTTCACCATGCACAGTGAGGCCGACTGCATCACGAAGCAAACCCGTGAGCGCCAGGCCCCCCCCTCCACCTCGCCGGATTTTTGATCCGCCGGCCTCCCCCCGGCCGGCCCGGGGGGACCCCTCCGGCGCCTCACCCTCACCACTGCCGACAGCCCCGCAAGCCCCGCCGACAACCTCCCAGCGACCATCGATCGCAGCGCCGCCAAGTCCCAGCCGAGGATCATCACCTCGGGCATCACACCTCGGACCGCATCCCAGCCCAGCCTCAGGAGGAACCCTCTGCCACCGATCCTCACGACACCGCCTTCAACACCGCCGCCCAGACCCCGACCACCACCCCATCCAGCCCCGAGGACTTCGCTGCCCCCCTGCTCGACCCTCGTCGGACCTCCTCACCGGATCCCGCCAAGGAGCGGGCCTCCCCCTTTTTGGCCGCCCGCTCCCTGTCGACGCAGACCCCGGACACTCCCCGCCCCGAGAGGGAGCCTGAACCCCGACACGGCCCACCTCTCGGCCGGCCCGCCCCACCTGCTCCGCCTCGGGCGCGCCGCCAGCCCTCTCCGCCCAGACCTCCACCTCCGGACCCCCGCCTCGGGCGCCCCGGCCCCCCGCCTCGGGCGCGCCTCGAGCCCTCCCCTACTTTTGGTGGAGGGCTCCTCGGCACCCCCTCACTCCACTGACATTTGAACTCTGTTCCTATATTTACTCCGCTCTTCATTTATTTTATCCATTGTTCTTTATTTACTTCTATTCCTCGTTTACCCTGTTTACCCTGTATGCCCTGTATGCTTTCTGAGGCGAAAATAAAAACCTTTTATTTCCACCCCCGCCTCCTCTCTTCCTTTTCGCGCATCGGTCGTAATGCGAAGCATTACGTTTGATGCGAGGAAAGGAAGAGACCCTCCCCCCGCCCCGCGCTGTCGCGCTGCTTTCTCACCTCGGCAGACGGCGCGGCGCGCCGCCCCCTCCCCCGCCCTCCGCGTCGCGCGGCGCTCACGCCTCACCCGACGCCGCTGCTCGCCACCTGTCGCCCTCCCCCGGGCCGGCAGCTTTCACACTCACCTGCTGTCGCCCCTCCCTCTCTCCCCTTATAAGGCCGCCCCCCGGCCTCCCTCAGGCACTCGCCCTCCTGCCGCCTCCCAGATCTCTCCTTTCTTCACCACCCACCCACCCTACACTCCTCCTACCTTCTCTTCCTCCGGTGGAGGGCTCCTCGGCACCCCCTCACTCCACTGACATTTGAACTCTGTTCCTATATTTACTCCGCTCTTCATTTATTTTATCCATTGTTCTTTATTTACTTCTATTCCTCGTTTACCCTGTTTACCCTGTATGCCCTGTATGCTTTCTGAGGCGAAAATAAAAACCTTTTATTTCCACCCCCGCCTCCTCTCTTCCTTTTCGCGCATCAATGTTCCTATTTTTCTTTAAGTTGCATAGTACGATGGTTCTGACTTTCTGCCATTTTCTGGAGATAAATAACTTAGAGTGATCAGAATAATCTACTAGACTTTAGCTTGAAGTAAATTTGATTTCAAATGGCTAAACTGTTGGGGTATGTAAAGTGAAAACATGCCAAAATTAATTTTGCAAAGCATCTCATAAAGCGCGGACACCATAGGCTTCGGCACTTACAGATTCTATTAAATTGACTTAGTATCCCCTTTTATGCAGCAACAAATGCTGAATAAGTGGACCAGTATTTCAGTTGGATATGTACAATCAAATCTAGCCAAGTGTTTTGTATTTGAAAATGCCATGCTTTCATCGGACTATGCAGCTTTAGCACTCTCCCGGAATAAACACAAACAACACGCATTCGATTATTTATTCTCAAAATAAAAAGACTAATAGCAGCATCCTAGACGCACCCACCTATGCTCTAAACATGGCATTGTAATGACATTCATTGGAATTTAGAAAACAGCCCCTAAAGGTTAATGTGATGCAAGTTTTATCTAGGTGTTATCTAAGGCAGACCTTGTCACATCGCTTTATTTAATACTATCATGTCTTGACAACTTCAGCTATCTCATTTTTCTGCTATAATTGGCGTGCTATGCTGCGCCCCTCTACACCTACGTCTAGAGTTGTAATTAGTGTATTAGTTCAAATACCCTCCCCTGTGTGATGGCCTGCCCTGTCAGTGCTGACAATCTATCTCATAGTGGGGAAGGTTGTGAAGTGGGATAGTGTCAAGGAAACAACAGCGGGTATGGTGGGGGGGGGGGGGCTTTCTAATAAAATAATACTTGTCAGATCGCTCATAAAACCATGGCGAAATCTGCTTCTAATTATATACGTCCAGGGTCTGTGTTAATTATTGCCTCCTTAACTCAACTCATTAACCCCACTCGATGGTGGATTAATTTATAATATGAACCCAGGCTATACATGTATAATATATGCGTATATGAATATACACTGTGTGTATATATTGCTTAGATGCATTGCCACACAAGCCCACTTGGTACCGGGTGCGGTGGCCGAATCGGTAGAGCGCGGGCCTCGCGTTAGGGAGAACATGAGTTTCATTCCTGGTCAACTCAAACAAGGACTTATAAAATTGATACTTGTTTCTTCCTAGCCTGGCGCTCAAAATTAATAGGATAGGGCAAGGACTGGTTAGCTCAGTGTCAGGATAATGTGCTTGAGCAGGATATCGGATTATGGTGCTGGCGACCTGATTTTCCAGTGGGGCAGCACTATAAAGTCACCATGAGTGCACTGTCACAAGTTGATACCCATCCTGATTTGACCTTAGATGTTGCCAGGCTGTAAAACTCCAACAACCAACCAACCAAGCCCACTTGATATAGGTGATGATAATAGAAATATCGAAAAGCATGTGTGTGGTATATCAAGATAAAAGAATTATGAGTGCAATGCTTCGTCTACTAACGCTGCTGCTGAAGTCACGGCAAAGACTGGATGTGGATGCGGGTCGAGCGGCCTGGGTCTGCATGTTAAAAGTCTAAGCTCCTTCTTTCCTCGAGCATCCGCCAGCCACCCCACCCCCGCCACTCTCGGTCTATTTCCATCGAAAATTTACTCTTGAATAAAATATAATGGTAGGTCATTAGGAACCAGTCAGAGTCTAGGCTCTCTACAAATACTCAGGTGATCATTTCACTTTCTGGATATGAAATAATAAAATATGCCGTTAGGGAAATATTTGAGAAAAGTAGTTTTTGTCCGATTTTATAATTAAATTAACTGTTTTAGTTATTCACAAACAGTGTTTGGCAATTATTTAGTACAAAGCTCATAATTCAGGGTACAATTTCGAGCACAATATGCGATATATGACACAGGTGTGAACAAATCTGTAAATAGCCGTTTGACTATAAGGACCGTTTCATGGGTTCGAATCCGTACACCGTATTTTTTTTTCTTTAAGATGTATACTGTCTATCATGGATAATAGTCTTGTTTTCACCATTAGACAGTTGGTCAATAGAACGCCCGAGCCTACACTTTTAGTGACCCAAAGAATTCTTATCCTCCCACACCACATAGACATGGTATGAGAGAAACTGGCCGTTGATGACACTCTGGTTATTTGGCAAATTAAGAAAATTCATGACACAAGAAATGTCAATAAAGGTCTTCAAAGGAATGGTACTCCCATACTTTGACTATCTAGACACAATATATGTGGGAGCAAAGCAAGAACTGCTCAACAAGCTGCAAATCCTACAAAATAAAGCATTAAAATTATGTCTCAGGGTGGACAGGGTGCTCCCCCCCTATCACTTGCACATGCAAACCAAAGCAAAATTGCTTAAAAAATATATAAGACTAGTACAGCTCAAAACACTCGCATTTGGGTACAGTCACGATAGGAAATACCAAAAGCAACCAACCAGAGATACACGAATAAATAATGCACCACTAATAAAACAAACAAGGAGCCGCATAAAGGCCCGTGAAAAGAGCACATTAGAAATGGCTACTAAGGCTTGGGATGCCCAATCAGTAAAAGAAAGACAGATCCCTGATCTAAAGACATGCAAAAGATATCTATGTAAAAAAGGGAGGACGCTGATGACACCCTAGGGCCAGAACCCCAAATGGGCATGTGATAGGTCACGGCCCACAAACTGGGCTGCCCCAAGGGAGAAACCTGAACCACCCTCAGTAGATAACAAACAACCACAAACTATCAAAAGCAGAGACTCCCGATCTGAAAACATACAAAAATATATATGTAAAAAAAGGGAGACCTTGAAAACACCCTGGAGCAAAACCCCAGAAGGGCATGTGATTGGTCATGCCCCACAAACTGGGATGCCCCAAGGGGGTAATCTGGACCACCCTCAGTAGATAACAAACAGCTACAAACTATGTACAGGCATATAAATGGAGAGTAGGCTAGTTCATAAGTAGTAGTAAAACAAAAACAAAAAACAAAAAAACTAATATACTTCATATACTATTCATACCCACTACAATGGTGATCAGAAAATAAAAACAATATACCTATCAGAACAACTGATACTAAATAATCACCATGTACCTGCTACTGTGTGAGAAACAAAAACATCTTATCACCTCCTACTGTGTCATAAGATTAAACAACTACCACTACTACAGGTGGCCAGCATTGAAAACAAGCCCGATCACTCAAGCTTACATGGTATGGACAGTATAAACACAGCATCAAAAATAAAGAAAAGAAAAAAAGATATATACCGCGATATATAATGCTCGTCAAATCGAATCGCACCAGGGAGCACAAATGTGTGTAAGTAGCACAGGAGTGTAGGGTTTGAAAGCAGGTACTATGTTTCCTATAAATGTCACACGTATTCGCATCGCATATCGCAAATGTGGCGATAGGATATGGAATACAATAGTAATTATTATCTTCAACGGACAACTTTGCATCTAGACCAATAGTCTCTTGACATAACATTTACACACCCAAATGTGATCGTCTCAACGGCTGGAAAATGCACTCTTGCTTCTGTGATGAGTAAACCTTTTACAACAAAAAAAAGGTTTCAAGTCATTGGACGGACAGTCATGGATAGGTGACTGAGTGAGTGTGTCTGAGCCTGGGTCGTCTGGTTAGTACCACCTAGTAGTGATCAAAACACATATGATCCAAAAGCCAATTAACTCAACCTGTTCTCTTTCTATATAATGGTCAGATGCCTTTAGGACGCGACCTGTATCACACGTATCGTATATCGTGTACTTTTTCAGTAGCTTTAGAATATCATCCTAAAGTTGCATAGTTCGATGAATGCCTGCCTCACATTTTCAAATCCAACGCGCTTATCTAGATTTTATCCTACACAGTTTAGAGACTGGTGTACTTAGTAAGCATGTGTCGTTGCATAGAAGGACATACTAAGGCAATTTAATCAAACCTGTCATTTCTGAAGCCTATGCTGTCAAAATGGGTCTATACTTGTTAGAATGTATGTGATGTTTTCAAATATCACTAAAGTTACCCATTTATTATCAAAATTACATTAAACTAAGCAGAGGTTGGTGATAGCAATCAACCTAATATATTTATCTAAAGTAAAATGGCAGAAACTCAAAACCATCGGACTATGCAACCTTAATCCCAATATCAATTACGATGCATAAATCCCATTGAACACTGGCATAGGCTGCAGATAACCATTGATTACAGGTTCAATAGACACAAAGCTTTAGGTCGGTTGGTGGAGTTTTACGTCCTGGCAACATCTAAGGTCGCATCAGGATGGGTACCGACTTGTGACAGTGTGTACTCATGGTGATTTTATAGTGCTGCCCGACTGGGATATCCCACTCAGTCACATTATCGTGACACTGAGCTAACCAGTCCTTGCACTATCCTATTAATGCCGAGCGCCAGGCTAGGAAGCGACAAGAATCAATTATATAAGTCATTGGTTTGACTCGACCAGGAACCGAACTCCTGATCTCCTGCACGCGAGGCCCGCGCTCTACCGATTCGGCCACCGCGCCCGGTAAAGTGTTAGGCGAGCAGTGACCCTGTATGTATGTGTCAGAACCTCCCCAGGTCCTGGTGGCATTCTGCCCCGCCCACTTCACCGAATGGTGTTGGGTTCATTGCAGACACGCTGCTGTCAGAGCAGTTTGACAGTCTGTTTGCTGGCTGCCTTCCATTTGTGAAATATCTGCACCGTTCCGACTGCTTTGTGGGTCTGTGGTTTGTTTGTCTGTTTGTTGGGGGATTTCTCTCCTAGCAACACCTAAGAAAACTTGTGACAATGCGGAATAAATTTGAATTTATATTACTGGCCCATTGAAAGACCGAACCGCCGGCACCATGACGCGATATTCCACTCAGTCACAATATCGTGATACTGAGCCAACCAGGTCTTATGAATGCCGAGCGCTAGGCTAGGTAGCAACAGGCATCAATCTTCTAAGTCATTGGTTTAACTCGACCGCGGTTTGAACCGGCAAACTTCCCACGTGGGAAGCTAGCCAGCGGAAGAAGCAGTACTGGGAGTGCAGTGCAGTGTGCTTGGCACAGCAGGGGGGGGGGGGTATCCCCATCTGGTATCGCCCTCCATCCAGGGTCCTGGTCACTCTCGCTACGGAGGTGCCATGTCTCCCGATTTCGTGGGAGATCTTCCTAAAGCCCCTGTCACACATTAACGGATTGAGCAACGGACAGAATAGTCTAGTCCGGTGGTGTTCGGGTGACATAAGTATCAAAATGTATTAAAATGTGTCAAAATGTTGCGATATCGGGTCAAAGGACGCTTGACGAACGGACATGAAACGGATAAAAAGGTGTCAAGTCTCTCGATTTCGTGGGAGATCTTACTAAAAACAAAGCAAAATAAAAAGGTGCCAAGTTTCTCTATTTCGTGGGAGATCTCCCTAAAACATAGCAAAACAAAAAGGAGCCAAGTTTCTCGATTTTGTGGGAGATCTCCCATCATGATCATCATCATCATGCTGTCGGTCGCAATGCGACAAAGACTGCTTTCATTACTTGACTGTCGCTCTCCATTTAGCTCTCTTCTGTGAGAGTGATGTCCATGAGTAGGTCTTAATGTCTCTCAGCTTCAGGTTTCTCTTGATGGTATCCTTGAACCGGAGACGAGGGCGCCCTCTCTTTCTCTAAGACAGTTGAGAGTAGAGGATCTGCTTTGGTAGCCTGTCTGATGACATCCTCATGAGGTGTCCAGTCCACCGGAGATTCTTTTTGATCAGAAGATCTTCCATAGAGGGCAGCCCTGTCCGTTCGAGTATTTCCTTATTTGTCACTTTGTCCTTCCAGGTTAGCCTCATGATCGAATGCAGATGTCGCATCATGAAGGCATGCAGCTTTTTCACCTGTCGTCTGTACACTGTCCAGGCCTTGGCTCCGTATAGTAGGGTGGATAGCACGATTGCATGGTAGATCTTGCCTTTGACCTGCATGGACACAGGTGGTTGTTCCAGAGTCTCTGGCATAGTCGGCCGAAAGATGCACTAGCCTTGGCCATCCTCCTCTGTATTTCAGCATCAATGCATCCATCACTTGATATAGTGGTTCCGAGGTAGGTGAATTCCGGAACAGAGTTCAGCTTGTTTCCATCAACCATGATATCCTGCTCTCAGGTTCTTGTAGAGTTGGGTTTGTACAGCACCTCCGTCTTGTTGATGTTAATCTTCAGGCCAAACTTCTTTGATGCATCGGAGAAAGTTTCCACTATATTCTGGATCTCTTCAGCAGAGTGGGCAACCAGTGCCCCCAAAAAGAATAGCAAAATAACCCCGATTTCCTGCTTTTATTTGTAGTCTCCCGCCAAAGAATCGTCTTAGCTTGTCTTGCTTTGTTGTTGCTTTTTAGCGCATATTCTTCATCTAAATGCACCATAATGCACCATTTATAATCAGGTTTTTTTTCTAAATGTTCATTAGGAAGGCCCTACGGGCCCATTGTGGTAGGGGCGAGACCCGCACGCCTACAGCCTCCCCCTTCTCACACCTTCCCCCCTTCGCCCACACTTTATCCTCCTGTTTAGAATTTGTTGTGTATTAGTGAGATCTCCCTACTCACACTCTTATCTACTTGGCACCTCTATCGATGTTGATTGACCATTGTTTATTGACCGGGGTGAAGGTCTCCTATGCTTCTATGTCACGACTGGCTAAGATCATTATAATATCACATTCTCTCATCTCAGTGTTGCTATATAAAAACAAGCATTCTAAGATGTAGGGAGGCGCCTACTGCTGTCATTTAATTAGATCACGCAATATTTCATGTCACATGGGCGGAACAAAAAAGACATTTTATAACGCGTATTCTTGCCTTCAGGCTAAGCAAATTATATAACCTGTGTCTATGGATTCGCAATGGCTGTATCTAAAGTAAGGATAATTAACATACCTTACAACTTATAGCAATCACAACTTAGTTACGTTATTTTTGGTAGAGACTATCGAGAAACCATCTGACAAATAGGTCCCTGCCCCCACAAAATAGTAGCTATTTCTGAGAAAGAAAGAAAAACAAGCAGTAACTATTGCTGATATTAGCCATTGAGTATGGAAATGGCATATTATACACACACGCTCTGAGGAAAGGTCAACCAATATTGACCCTTCCAGAAAAACAGAGATTAAATGTATTTCCTTCTTACCAGGATGTCGGCAGCAGTTAGTAAGCACTGATAATGGATTGGGGTGAGAGAGTGATTGAGGTTTACCGTCCGACTAACATTTGAGGTCATATCAGAGTGTGGTACTGACTTGTGTAGTGCACACTATGACTGAAGCGCTGCCTCAATGAGCTACCATACCATCGGCTCCATGGTATGAAGTTCTGGTTATTGTAACATTACCATGTTTCCTATGTTTCTGAATTTGGTATGGGCATTAAGTCGCCTCAACTAGTTCGCCTCCTATAGTTCGACTCACATTCGCCGTGTGGACGCGACGCTGAGGCGGATTAGGGCTGATTCGCCTCAACTAGTTCGCCTCAAGTAAACCGTGTCATGAGGTAGTATTGATGAAGCAAACTAGCTTGAGTCGGCCTATCTTGCGCGTGTGGACACAAGCGGATTAGTTGAGGCAGCTTAAGTTCATCACACGCATGCGCAGTGAAGACCTGAGTTTGTTGATTTTCCGGTCGATCAAAAGCGCATATTATATAATTTGGTCTATGAAACCGCTAGCTGTGCACAGATATGTTTTTCATCATTTATTTTTAGGTTTTCACTGCCTAACAGAAGTTTTGACAATTCCAAAACAATACGATTCGGTCCATATATATCTAGGTCGAACCCACACTCTCTCGTGGCGACGTCGACTAACCCAAAGTGGTGTTGGTTAGTATGGACTTGCTCATGCGCAGATATCGATTTCCACCTTAAACCGACCCAAGTACTGCAAGTGTGGACACGACTCACTTTCATGCCTAGTTCGCCTCCTCTAGTTCACCTTATCTAGTTCGGCCTAAAGTTGTGGGTGTGAACACGGCTATAGTAGAGAATCAATCAATCCTTTAATTATCATCTGTTTGGTAATATATAGTAGTACAACAATATCTGCTTGAAGAGTATAGGAGAGCCTGCTTCTTATTGGCTGTCCTCCCATTGGATGTAGGGCTCCACACATACATGATTGACAGCCCCAGATAGAGGTGGGAGAGACAGCCCCCCCCCCCACACACACACACCCACACACACCCACACGCACTGGCATGTGTGCTGGCTGGATATATCCTTATCTGCCTGTGTTAACCCTCTGCCTGCTGTGGTGTCCCTGTTCTTCCCATAACCCTCTCTTGTACCTTGCCTTATAATCGGAGAATGTTACAATGGTTTGATATCCCATTCGGTCATATTATCCTGCAACAAAACCAACCAGTATTTGCTTAGTAATGCCGAGCGTCAGGCAATGTACCGATAAGTATCAATTTTGGAAGTCTCTGTTTTAGCTCTGTGTAGAATTGAACCCATGACGTCCCGCACAGAAATCAGGTGCTCAGGTGTGGTGTTTTCATCGGAGTATGTCGCTTTAGTCAAATTCACATTTAAGCATATCATTGTGTCATGCTTGTTGTGTCATTGTATATATATATATAATATATATGTATATATATATATATATATATTAGTAGGTACCTATCTGCATAGCTTACAGCTGTCTGTATAGTTCAGACGGCACCAAACACAACCAACCCCATTCGATGTGATTGATTGATTGATTGGTGGTTGCTTTACGCCGTGTCGGCAGCATAGGCCATATTCACGGCGAGAAATGTTTGTTTTTTGTTCAAACCATCGCTTTTACATGTAAAAGCAGACAATCAATTATGTGCCAATAGACACTAATTAAATTAGAAAGCTCACAATCATATATCTGTGGTCAAGGGAAACAAATTCCCATAGAAAAAGAAAAGTTTCATTAATAATTAATAGAATCCATTTAGTAAACTATATAAGGTGGTACAGTCCAGCTGCCCTCAAAAAGGCTAAAATGTTTTCCTGTTTTACCTTAGTAAAAAGGTCATGCATACTGCCTGCAGTGTAGAACCGTTGGCGCAGGGCCAAAAAATCAACGCAACTTAGTAAAATGTGTTTGAGTGTCAGTGGGGACTGACACCCAATACATTCAGGGGGAGGTTCCCCCTTGAGCAGAAAAGCATGTGTAAGCCACGAGTGGCCAACACGGCAGCGACTAAGGACCACTTGGTCCCGCCGACCTCCCGCATGAGTCTGTGGTGGCATTCGATGTGAGAAGAAGACAATGACAAGCAGCGGAATCATTTGGAGAGACCTGCAATGTGCATAAATTTAAATAAGTTAATTATAGCAGCATGTCATTTTTGTTCGCCGTGCTACAAACTAATATCCGGTCTATTTAAAATAAAAAGCATAAAAATTAAACCATTAGATTAATCCACTCCGGAGATTAGACTAAATTAATAGCCTTTCTCAAGTTTGCCCATTTGTCTGAAGACGAGTAGATATTTTATTAATTTAAATGGCATCGTAGTTATTCGTGTTTCCCAGCATATGTAGCGGATGATTTGATTGGGCAGAAGGGTTTTTAAGGAGGGTTTTGTGTGTAGGGGGGGGTGCTAAACTGTGGGGGGGGGGGGGTGGCCTGCTTCGTGTCCCACCATTGCACTCATAAGTGTCGTTGTTGATGGGTTGGTTCTTTTGTTGTTGTTGTGGTTGTTTTTAGTATGTATGTATGGGTTGTTGTTTTTAGAAACGATGGTTTTTTTCGGATATGGATATTGTTGTACTGATGAATACATGCACATGAATGAATGTTCCATAGAATTGAATTTGACACCGATCGTTAACAATCACGACTACGCCATATCTTTGGTTGACGTCTCAAATGCTCGTTCAATAATACACGCTGTTAGTGTTATCGACCTCGGGGTTGTTTGAATAAAGCTTCCTTGCCCACATAGCGCATAGACATCAGCAGAGAATGTTCAGAAGTCGTGGAGGCCTGCGCAGCGACGCCCGTGGTGGCGTCCTGCATGACTGGGGTCTAAATCAACAAGACAGGAAGGGTCAAATGAGTTCAGCATCCGCTTCCCCTTTTTGGTAGGCCTGGGGTTCGAACCCTGGCTGAGTCAAGCCAAAGACTGAAAAATGTACACTTGTCACTACCTAGCCTGGCATTCAGTCTTACTAGGATAAGGCAAGGAGCAGTGGAATGAGGTAGACCAATTGTCCGTCATTGAAATTTCCTCCACTGAATCAACTAATGTACTCAAAAATGAATTGAGTCTCCTTGTGGTTGATTGCATCATTAGCAACTAAGCGCACACATTTTAATTCTCAGGACCAAATCGCTGATATAGTTAAGATGAACTTTGGTGTATGTCCGCATCATCTGAAGAAGTAATCGTTCCTGTGGCACTTAATTTACAACACGAACAAGGAACTGCATGACATGGACTTTATTCAAGACAGGTCATCATATAGGAGGCAATGGACAATCAATCAAGTGAGGTCAATCAATCAAGGAATCAATCAATCAAATGAAGTCAAAGTCAGGAAATCAGGCTCTCAACCCTATCGTGGTGTTCTTCTTGTTGGGATGGGTGGGCGGCCAAGTAAGGTGGTAGTTGTTGTCGGTCTGGAGGCGATGTGGTGTAGTCCTGGCAGGCCGTCGTCGACCGGGTGTGACGTCACAGATCTCGCGTGGCGAGATGTGGTTCTGATAGGGTCTGGCAGGGGGTGTCGGGGTGTTCGGGTTTGAATCCAGGTGGCGCCACCGCAGGAGCAGTCCCTTGTTCGACGAACCAACATGAACAATGTCCAGAACTGGGAAATATATGGATTTACCTTCGTCTGTTTTGAACAAAATATTCCAGAGGACATAAGAGCCATCTATAAATTAGAGGAATTCTGAATAGTATGACAGCAATTGGCTTGTATACTTTCTTTGATCATTAACGCCAACAGAATAACTGCAGTCGGAACCGTTCATAGTTATCGTAATTAAGTTAATGGTGTTCTCTCTGGTGGAGTGGTTAGAGTGTCTGACATTTTTCTAGGTTGGACTACTAATCTGAGGGTACTAATCTATTCCCCGTGCCCCCCAGCCCTGCCAAATTGGATTTCCACCGCTGTGTATAACTTACAGTATCATCAAAGGCCAGTTGCTATCATACAATGTCTATGTGGTGTGGGAGGTTAAAAATCCCTTGGGTCAGTAAAAGTGTAGGCTCAGGCGTTCTATCGACAAACTGTCTAATGGTGAAAACAAGTCTATTCAGACTTATCCATGATATGCAGCATAAATCTTCAAGAAAATAATTAAGCAAAGCAATCAGCCGTTAGGGTGGAAAGTGTCGCCACCATCGCATCCCGATAACATGATGAATGCCAAGTACATGTTTGTTCTGACTGAAAGTAATTCACTAAGTTTTGCATTAGTTACAAAATCAATCTTCCTCATCACGTCTCAATATCCCCTTCCCACCCTCCCTCCGGATTGAAAAGTCATATTGGGGGGGGGGGGGGGGGTATTGTCCGATACACGTAAGAGCATGGCATTTTTTTAATCAATAATGCAGCCCAAACGTGGTATCGAAAATGGCGTTTATATATATGTGGGGTTTGTAGTGTGTTCATTTACGTGCGCTATATATATATGAGCATGTTTTAATTGACTTCTAAAGATAGTGACAACTATTACCAAAGACCCTATAATACTAAGACGGCTCACTCCCTATCTCGTCAATGGTAATGTAAATTTCGCAGTGCCACCTTGTGGTGGGTTTGATCAGCCGGCTGCTGGTTGGTGTTTCACATGTAAACACATACAATTATATTATACATGAGATAGGTAAGTATGAATACACATCAATATGAAATTGCTATGAACAATACCCATCATCATCAGCATCATCATCAGCATCGCCATCATCACACATCGTTCACATTCAAATATACATTTATACATATGATATAGCACCTGTTTAACCAAGAGAACAGCCAGCGCACCAAGTGGTGGGTTTGATCATTTTGATTACACAGTACAGGCTGAGTGAGCCGTCTTAGTATTATAGGGTCTTTGCTATTACTAACAAGAGTGGAAGCCGAGACGAGTAATTGCTGTTCAAATATGACTGTTATTTTGTTGAAAATATTAAGGGGCTAAGCTGACCATTTCTGTATTGTGCAGTACCTTTTATTTTAATTAAATACCTAAATAAGGGTGATCGTGCAATCTCTACAGAGATATTTGATTACCAATAACGGAGAACAGCCCAACCCGATATAATCGTGATTCACATAACGCGGACTGATGCGACTGGGATTCGCAATTTAGCGAGATTAGGTTCATTAACACATCTAACAAGGAACAGCTTCTAAGCAAACTGTCTGGATAGGGGCGTGATTTGTAGACTGCACAGCATAGATGCCGAGTTAGTAGCCAACGGACCGTCGGGACATTGATTAGCAATTCAATAAGCTCTATATCAATAAAAGACAACTGCACATAGAACACGTACGATCTATAGCCTCGGTTCTCACAAGTACAACTATAGTCCAGCACAAGACTTCTTTTAATATTGACACTGAATATTGACATTGATTAAACATTACATAGATGAACCTCTCGCCAGGTTACATAAAAGTTAAAACATTGGATTATATGTACACACATATATATATATATATATATATATATATATATATATATATATATCTAGTTTCGATCCAGCCAATAGTGACCGCCCTAGGCCGGTCTAACCACTCGCCGGTGGCGCCAGCGGCTAGAGCAGGAACTAATGTGTTTTTAATTGCGCACCGTTTATGGATGGAACTGTGTGGGAAGAGTGTCGTTGTTTATATTCCCATAATTTCATTATAGAGCACAAATATATATCTACATGTGGCATATATATACATAAACATATGGTGCGTTTATATATCTGGGCTTTATCGTGCATTTATTTATGTGCATTATATATATGTGCATGTTTTAATCAACTTCTCCGAAGGCTAGTGACAAGTATTACTAACACAAATGAAAGCCGCAACGAGTAATTGGCACGCAAATAAGGAAATGACTTGATTATTATTTCATACTAAATATTAAGAACCGTCATAGCATCTTAGTTCAAACCTAAGCTAGCAATTTGTGTATTGTGCGGTACCTTTTGTTTTAATTAAATACATAAATAATGGTGATGACGCAATCCCTATAGTGATATTTGATTACCAATTACTAATAACTAATAACCAAGAACAGCTCACACGATATAATTGTGACATGGCGCTACAAAAAGGGGCCACACTGCCCCTCCTCCCTATCAAATCGCTGCCCTATCCCCCCCCCCCCCCCCCCCCCCCAATAAGTAGCGCTCCTTCTGTGAAAGATGTTGGAGGGGTAGCGGAGGTTCACTATGATACTCGACTGATGTTCCCAGACTGGGGGGGTTGGGGGGGCGGGGGGGTCGTTACAAAGTCGATACACACTCAAGAGATTCTAACCATAGCAACTTAATCAGGAAATGGATGGAAATTCCGTGTACAGAAAAACCTTTCTAAATAGACCGACCATGGGATCGACTTTAAATGGTCAATTTATGAAGGTAATCGGCTTAAAGACGTGTTTTTTTTTTAATCGTTAAAATGGTTTTGTATGCGATCGTTTGGGACCCAAATAAAGCGATTGATATAGACAAGTGGTCCATTTGTGGAGGTGGTCAGTTAGAGAGGTTCTACTGTATCTTGATATACAATACAACGTAGTGTCTAACTGGTGCTAAACTTATGTTACTAAGTTGGACAGGTCGATTGCTGGGCGTTGCAATGTATATTGCTATAAAGATTGAGTGTTCAGCACTATATAGAATTATTGGAGAAATGGGTTGGGGTCCATTATATGTTCCTGGTCCAACTAGGTGAGTGAGGAAGAATTGTTTGATGGGGTTTTACGTCCTGGCACCGGGTGAAGAATGTTGTAACTTGAGGTATATACATCTAACAATAGCAGGATATCCGGTGTTCGCAAATAACGGAACCACACGAAATCATGCAATTTCATAGGGCTATATAGATAAATAAATGCGAGTAGCGCGTGGACTAGCAGCATGCAATATGGAATGACGTCATTTGCGAATCATAGGACGTATATTATTCGTGTATATCACCCTCATACCTAGTACAGGCCAGTCAGCATTGAGCCCCCGCGCCATGTAGATGAACACTGACCCACCCTAGCAGATCATTTTGGGAAGCATTTCTACGCTACAACCTGAAGCTGTGCGTGTCCACGCGCACGCGCACGCGCACGCGCATGCGCACGCGGACGCGGACGCACACACACACGCACACACACAGACCCTGATACGCCACCGCCTCATCCCTCTCTCGCGGTAGGAGGCAACCCCGGGATTTCCCCCGGAGGTAATGGTGACTGAGTGCTGTGGATGTGAGTGTACTGCGACATCCTTTTGAGCTCACTCCTGGGTGGGTGGCGGCCACATTGACAGGCGGCGGTTCGCCGGATACAGGTTATTTCCGGTCCCTCCTCCCTCTCCTGGCAACCAGGTAAATACACACATCCCGAACCGGAAGTAGCGATTGGGGCAAAGCCGGTGTAAAGATTTCAAATTCCCCCCATATTCAAGTTCCCCCCCAGGAACTTGAAAACGTTTTCAAATTCCTCCCAGGGGAATTTGAAAACGTTTTCAAATTCCCTCCCTCATTTTAACTTTCCCTCCCCCCCCATTTTTGGGGAATTTTCTTTATTTTTGTAATTTTTTGTTATTTTTGATTATTTTTCATGACAAATATTATAATATACAGAGAATAACATAATGGAAATTATTACTAGTACAATAAAATATATTTAACCACAAATGACACAAAAAGTCTCCAAGATGGTTAAGAAAAAAATATTATAGGTCTGAAATTTAAAACGTTTTTTAAAGTATTTTAAACAATTTTAAATTCCCGGAGGGGGGAATTTGAAAATAGGGGGGGGAATCTGAAATCTGTTTTTAAGTTCCCCCCCAGGAATCTGAAAACGTTTTTAATTTCCCTGGAGGGAAGTTAAAAACGTTTTCAGATTCCCGGGGGGGAACTTGAGAAGGGGGGAAGTTGAAATCGTTACACCGGGGCCAGTTTTAAGTTCTGGAGACAGACGGCATTAGTGCTTTGGAACAGATCTGCGTTGAGTTGTGTGGTAATCTGGTTGTCCTACATTAGTCTTGCGTTATTAAAGCTGCATAGTCCGATGAAAGCAGCAAATTGTCAATACTGACCTAGATTTCATTCTACATATCTAACTTAGAAAAGTTAGATATTGATGCACTTAATCAGCATTTGCTGTCACATAGATACTGATGCCCTTATTATTATTATTAAGCATTTGTTGCCACTTAGCACGGAATATCGAGCCAATTTAATAGAACCTGTTACTGCAGAATCGTATTGTGTCAGAGTTTTTGCGAGCTTGCCAAAATTAATTCTGCATGTTTTGCACTTCAAATATCTCAAAAGTTAACCATTGAAAATAAAAGTTACTTCAAACTTAAAGTTGCATACTCCGATGTATTGAATTTCTGTGTTTCTTCTGAGATAAATATATGAGATCGATCATTAGTATCTACTTTACATTCGTTGAAAGTTACTTTTATTTTAAATGGTAAATTTTTTAGATATTTTGAGTGCAAACATGGAAAATTAGTTTTGGCAAGCTTGCCAAAACTCTGACACCATAGACTTCTGCAGTAACAGGTTCTGTTAAATTGACTCAGTATTGCCTTCTACGCAGAAACAAATGCTTAATAAGTGCATCATTATCTAAGTTAGATATTTAGAATCAAATTTAGATAATTGGTTTGGTTTTGAAAATTTGATATTTCATCGGACTATGTAAGATTAATTGTTCATGATGGTCTACCAACATGGATAATTTGCACGCGAACGGGGAGCCCTAACGTGGCGCCATCTGAACTACACTCCACCAACTACCCCTACCGGAGACAGCCAAAACTACTACGCGAGACTCTGACGTCACGATCTCGCCCCACGAGACCCGCACCCCTGACCTATATAAGTGAGCAGCTCGCCACTGACCATCTTGCTATCCGGACCGCACTTCGTCCACACCTCTCTCTATCACCTCTCCGCCGGCCGGACACCTCCTTGATATGTCTGAAAAGAGTTCCAGGAGGGGGTGCCTGCCGGCATTTTCACTTTCTACCCTTACTCTGTCCGTGTCTATGGCTCGCCGGTTGGTCACCATAGGGCAGATAGGCACGGGCCTTTGACTCAACTCTCCTCATTTCTCTTTCCTAGATCTGCCCATTCGATTTCTCCCAGGCTCACTTCTTCCCCTAACCAGGGTTGTTGTGTTCTTGGGTGGGGCTCTTGACCTTTTACGATTTCTCTGTCTGGTTCTTGTTGCTGGAACGACCGCTGCTCCCACCTTTGCCCGCCTTCCTCGAACCCCTGCTGACCGGATGCAAGTGCTACACTACACACACCATACAGCTCTACTACATACAGACGGCACGGAGAGATCCGCTGCCACCCGGCGCCCCGTCGTCACTACGTCGTGAAGGATGTCCCAGCCTTCATAACACTTCCTCTGAGACCACTTCACCCGCAGAAGACATGTCTTAGCCAAAGACTGGGCCGATTTATCGGAGCCTCTCTATAAATGTTGCAGTTCTGCAACCGGTAACCGTCGTAAGGTTACGAACACCCCATATCATCATCATCACTGACCAGGCACACTTGCTATCCGGACCGCACTTCGTCCACACCTCTCTCTATCACCTCTCTGCCTGCCTGACACCTCCTTGATATGTCTAAAAAGAGTTCCAGGAGGGGGTGCCCGCCGGCATTTTCACTTTCTACTCTTACTCTGTCCGTGTCTATGGCTCGCCGGATGGTCACCATAGGGCAGATAGGCACGGTCCTTTGACTCAACTCTCCTCATTTCTCTTTCCTAGATTCTGCCCATTCGATTTCTCCCAGGCTCACTTCTTCCCCTAACCAGGGTTGTTGTGTTCTTGGGTGGGGCCCTTGACCTATTACGATTTCTCTGTCTGGTTCTTGTTACTGGAACGACCGCTGCTCCCACCTTTGCCCGCCTTCCTCGAACCCCTGCTGACCGGATGCAAGTGCTACACTACACTACACACACCATACAGCTCTACTACATACATACGGCACGGAGAGATCCGCTGCCACCCGGCGCCCCGGCGACACTACGTCGTGAAGGATGTCCCAGCCTTCATAACACTTCCTCTACGAAGACCACTTCCTCTACAGAAGACATGTCTTCAAGCCAAAGATTGGGCCGACCTATCGGAGCCTTTCTATAATGTTGCAGTTCTGCAACCGGTAACCGTCGTAAGGTTACAAACACCTACCTACCCTACCTACTGACCAGGCAGTCAGACGATCAACCATCAGACCACCGCAACTCAACCCAACCCATCAAACAAACAATCAAATGCAAGGGTTGAGGGCCTGAGTCGAACTTTATCTACCCATACTGATCTCATCTTACTGTACTTACTGTTTTACATGTCTTGATTCATTAAAAAAATTCCATAACATGGGCTCCTCGTTCGTGTGGTTAATTATAAGGATCAACCTAATATATTTATCCCAGAAAATGACAAAAACTCAAAACCATCTGACTACCGGGTTAAATATAGCCATAGCCAAAATGTCCGCGTTGGTTTTCTGGCTGTGTCTCACTTAGTAATCGCATTCCTCTCCATCGTGTGTTTTCACTAACTGAACTCGTGAATAGGAATCATGTCTACGTGTTCTGCCATGGCATTGCTGCATATTGTATTTATTTTGCTGGGTTTTATTCCAAGTAGAAGTGTAATCAAATTTCATTATGCTGACTAGAGCTTAATTACATCACTTTATTGGCAGCGTTGAAAGCTGGTTCATTATTATTATTAAATCTAATTATTGAAATAGTTATGCACTAAATATACCAGCTTACGGCTAGGTGGCGTCTGGGTGGTTTACTGTTTGTGGTCCATCATAACAACGGTTGCAGCTTATGAAGTGATAGTGCAGTCTTGATCACAAGCGTTTCCCGAGTGTATGAAGCACCATTTAGATAGAAATTATTCGAACTTTTGGGTCGGCCAGGCTTTGTAGTACCCAGTGAAGTAGATCAAGTTGAAGATGTTCGCAGAGAATCTTGGCTCAGCTCTTGGGTGATTCGTAACCTTATGACGGTTACTGGCTGCAGAACTGCAGCAATATAGAAAGGCATTGATAAATCGGTCCGATCTTTGGATTGAAGATTAAACTTCAGGTGAGACCGTTGTAGAAGCGGGGATCTCTTTACAACAATTTTAATGAAGCGTCGTTAGGGCGGATCCGGATCACTCCGGTCCAGCAGTAGCAGTGCACTCATGTCCAGTAGCCAATGGTTTCAGGAGGAAGGGACAGGAAAAGGCAGGTTCTTCAGCAAGAACAAAGCGAGACAGCGAAAAAGAAAAAGGGCCCCATCCAAGCAAACAGCTCCCTTGATAAGGGGTAGGAGTAAGCCCAGAAGGGAAAAAAAGAAAAGGGTTGTATAGAGGAAATAGAAATTGGGAGAGTTGAGTCAAAGGACCATGTCTCCTTGCTCTGTGATGACCAGTCATCGAATCGGAGAGAAGGACGGAGTAAGAAGTAGAAAGTGAAATGCTGGTTGGCTCCCCCTCCTGGAACTCTTTTCAGACATAATCAAGGAGGAGTGGGGCGCGTTGGAGAGGTGATAGAAGAGGTGTGGACGAAGTGTGACAGATCTTGGTGTGACAGCTAGTGTTAAGTAGCCAAGTGCATTGGACGTTTATTATGGTTTCCATTGGAGGTAAATATATTTCAAAGTGGCTTAACTATCGCCATGATACGACCGAAGCGATGTGGAAACAGTGACGAAGACATGTACTATCGTGGCTGACTGTTGAGTAGGGATGGAATGAATCAATCCCATTTCTGGAGATTTATTTTAAGCTGCTTAAAAACTGTAATCGTCATAATGGAGCAACCATCGACATCGTCATTCGTTGAGAGGATCACAGATGTCGGTCAATTCCATGTGTCCAATTCCAATCACGCACAGATTCGAGACAGTTTAAGATAACAACCAAGCTCGGTTAAACCAAATGATCGGTTAACATTGTAACCATATTTT
Source organism: Branchipolynoe longqiensis (assembly GCA_030323885.1). NCBI lineage: Eukaryota > Metazoa > Annelida > Polychaeta > Phyllodocida > Polynoidae > Branchipolynoe > Branchipolynoe longqiensis. The sequence goes on along the minus strand of CM059187.1, from coordinate 55,283,948 downwards.
AACTCCCAAACCAACCACCTCCCTAAATGGACCACTTAAAGTCGGTCCCAAGGTCGGTCTATTTAGAGAGGTTTTACTGTATACCCTTTACATCCTTAACGGACAACCTTACATACAGTATAACCCCGTTAAACCAAACTTGAAGGGACCTAGAAATTTGTTTGGATTAACCGATCATTGGTTTAACCGAGCTTTGGCTTCGACTTTGACTTTGAGGAAGCATTTATTGCACATGTAATATACAATGTATGTGGACACTTTGATTATTGTTTTTTATGTATATACAGTATAACCCCATTAAACCAAGCTCGGTTAAACCAAATGATCGGTTAATCCAAACTTTTTTCGGCGGCCCAGCAAAATACTACGATTTATCACATAAAGTAAGTTGGTGGGGTCTCAGATGACCTCATAACCACATGAAAGTTTGGTTTAACCATACTGGAAGTGGCCTGTGGTCGATAATTTTGTTTGGATTAACCGATACTTTGGATTAACCGACTTTGGTTTAACCAACTTTCTTAAATGAAGTTGTTGCCACAACACCAAAGACAATTTACTTTCAGTGATTTTCATGATATATCCTCCTTTTTTTAAACAAAGATTAACAGCCCCGGGATCCTTGGTTAAGATATTGTAAGAATGCATGTTTAGATAATCGTAGTTAATAACAACCATGGGTTAGTGTTTTTAATTTGTTCTTCATACCATGACCCATATAACAGTAATATATCAATATACTTAACCTATACAAGCAACAATATCTACTATTTCAGACCTAATGGGTTAAGTAGTTACTATCTTAACGGAAAACCTTACTTTAACCCAGTATCATCAAAGACCTGATTATGCAAGTTATACATATCTTTAAAACTGAAGTTTTAATTCACAATCACCACATGTTCATTGGAAAATACGCGCACCGATGACATTCAAATATATATATATATATATATCCACAGATCGACCATTCCCCTATATCGATCGCTTTATTTGGGTCCCAACAGTAACATTGTAACCATATTTTAACTCCCAAACCAACCACCTCCCTAAATGGACCACTTAAAGTCGGTCCCAAGGTCGGTCTATTTAGAGAGATTTTACTGTATACCCTTTACATCCTTATATATATTTACCCTTTAACTTACATTCTTCCTGATTATATTGGAACAGCGCGTACACTATTAACTAGTTAAATGTCATCCATGTTCGAGGGTTGTCAATCAGCATCTTATCTATGTCTCCCTGGCTGATGTCACGGGTCAGCATCATTGGAACAACGTTATCCAGAATGTGTGAAAATCCATGGCCTCCCAACATCTCCTGCAATAGAAAATATATCCATGTTCACTGGCATGCTGGATATAGCAGAAAATTACCAATTGAAATAACGCAAGACCGGCATACTTTAATATTGGGATTTATTGTTGTCTTCTTTTACCATTACATATCAGAGTTCAGTGTTATGGTTTCAAGGTTTTACAGAACTTGACCCTACAGAGAATAACAAGTATGGGTGGGTGGGATGGCTTAAACAAAAGGCATAGGAGTAGGTGTTGAAGGAATCACAGCCAAGGTCAGAGTGATTTGAAAGGCGGGCTAGTTCATTAACATTAAATTTCTATGCTAGGTGGTGGGTGCAGTGGCCTATCGGCCGGGTTTAGTCCATAAATAGCGTAAGAGATGCTTTGTATCCAGTCGAAATGAAACGTCGGCCATACATATTCAATTACCCATGTTCTTGTAAGATGCACAATTGAAATAACGCAAGACCGACGTACTTTAATACTGGGATTTATTGTTGTCTACTTTTGCTTTTACATATCTGAGTTCAATGTCATGATTTCAAGGGTTTACAGAACTTGAGCAAAGTTTGTAGCTAGAGTTCTGGGGGGGCGAAGAAATCGAATGTCTTGGCATATAGGTATGGACCGCCCCAGAGGTCCAATGACCTAGGACCTTAATGTCTTGAAGAGAGGAGGCTAGGGAGGCGCATGCCTGTGCCCCACCTCGGTGAAGGCTATGGAGAGTTATGGCACCGGGGGCCCTTGAGTAGCCATGGCCAATATAAGCATGTCAAGTAGCGCTCATGGGCATAGCGGGAGGGCGTCGGTGGTGATGAAGGCAGGCCCTTCAAGGCAAGGCTGTGTCCTGGACACGTAATTGGTCCAGGCCCACACCGGGCAGTAGATGGACCCCGGTATGGCTGGCACAGTGATGTTACGGGGAGTGGCGAACTTGAGTAGGGTCTTTGACGACCTAAGGTGGATGTTAAGACCGATCTGAGTCTGTGTTATATCCCGAGCTCGCAAGGTATCGCCCGGGTCGGTACCGGCTAGGGAAAGTAGCAGGTTGCTTTGGCGTAGTAGAGTGAAGTACCCCACCAGCAACGCTGCCGTCAATACCGGCCCATTGTCCCCCGCCATACTGTAAAACCTGACCACCTTCCTTATGTCTGCCGGGCACTGCGGTGGTGCCTGGGCCGGGACATGGGTGGAGTAATGGGCCTGTCACACTACAACGCTTCTCTCGGCGACCCGTCAGCGTTGAAAGTACTATCTTGCGCGTCGAGAAACGTCAAACTTTTCGGCGGTTTGGGGGAAAAGATCGGCGTCAGCACGGCGCATTATGCGCGCGTGGCCAACGTGTGTCGACGCCCTGGGGAAAAAAAAAAAAAGTTTGGCGCAACGTCTTCATTTAACCTTAAATGTTGCTAGGGCGTAAAACAAAAACGGCCCAGTTTGCGCAACGCGTGAGAAACGACCCTCCCGCGCGTCGCGCCGTCTTCCTAGCGTTCCCATAACGTTATTCCGGCGCGTCCAACGCAGCGCGACGCGCGCCTAACGTCCTCCTAGCGTTCTTACCCATTTACTCCCGCGCGTTGCCGGTCGCTGGTAGTTTTTGACATGTTCAAAACAATCAGCGACCAATAACGCGCGCCGACGTTGTCCGCCGACCGTCAACGTCCAAAATAGTGTACCGACGTGTACCGACGCGCCGATAACGCGCCACCAGCGCTTCTCCATATTTCACCAAATATCGCCCAAAAACACCACACGTTGACGGGTCGCCGGCGAGAAGCGTCGTAGTGTGACAGCCCCATTACGTTGTATTCCCCATTTTAATATGCCGACCAGGTAGGTGTCGAATTCCAGTGTGGGAGCATCCATCGCCTGCACCCAGTTGTGAACCCCGCTGATGTAGTTCATCACTGTGCCAGGCGTCCTAGTGTCACACAGGTAGGACATGATTTTGTATGGGGTCGCCCCTGTGCTTGCTCATGTAACTGAGGTATTCGTACACTTCTACCGTCTTGTTCTTCCAAGTGCCTGGAGCCAAACCAGCCGGCATCGTGCTGAGGAGTCGATTGTGGTGTTGTTGGGAGTAACCTATTGTAATATTTACTGGAATGCCCGGCCATCTGAGCCCCAGAAATACCACTTACTCTTCCCAGGTGTGTTCTGACAACTGTCTGTCAGTTCACACCTGATGCCCCTCTCCAACAAACTCATAAGCAATAAAGGGCTGCACCGTCTGGGGTGCCTTGGGCCGACATGGCAGTGCGAGGTGTGGCATGCCGGTGACTGCGTGTTGGCGTGGGAGATCTAGATCTGTCTCCTGTCACCCCTCTTTGTTATTTTGTTGATTCGCGCATCAAATCCTTCTGATAAGTCGGTGATTTGCTTCTGTATTCCTGCGAGAGCAATCGCGAGGGAAGTCTGTGTGTCCTCCTGGTTTTTGCGTGTTGGTGTCCCTGGGACAGACTCAATACTGCTGTGTCTCTCCTCGCACCGTTCCATGGTACGGCTTGAATGAGTTTTGACTGGGGCAGTATTAGTGGTGTTGACAACTGACCTCAGTCTTCCGCGCCCCTTCTTCTACTTTCCTGGTGTTGTAGGTTGAGTTGGAGTGGATTCCCATGTGCGTTTGGAGTGGGATGTTTTTGTTGGCGGCATGGTGCGTGTTGTGATGTCTTCTTAAACAAAAGGCGTAGGAGTGATTCGAAAGGCGGGCTAGTCCATTAACATTAAATTTGTACACTATGTGGCGGGCGCGGCGCCCCGTCGGCTGGGTTTAGCACATAAATAGCATAAGAGATGGTTTGTATCCAGTTGGCCATACGTATTCGATTACCCATGTTCTCGTAACATTCACAATCAGTTCATCACTGCATTAAAGTTGCATAATCCGATAGTTTTGAGTTTCTGTCATTTTATGATGTAAATATATTAGGTTGATGGTTATAATCTACCTTGCTTTAGTTTGAAGCAACTTTCATTTTAAATGGCTAACTTTGGAGATATTTGAAGTGCAAACATTCAAAATTAATTTCGGCATACATACCAAAATTCTGACACAATGGGCTTCAGCAGTAACAAGTTCTATTAAATGTACTCAGCATTCTCTTCTATGTGACACTAAACACTTAATATGTGCATCAGTATCTAAGTTAGATAAGTCGGATCAAATCTGTGTAATTGTTTTAGTCTTGAAAATTGTCATTCACCCCTACTCTGGGTAGGGGTGAATCTTTTATCTGTAGCTCTATGATCTAAAGTTACACGTGTGCAACAACACCTTGTGAGATCGATGTTGCTAGACATCGCGTGCAGTAGCACTCACCAGCCTCTGTTTGGTGTGAATGTCGTGAGAAATGAGAAGCTTGTCACTGTAGCCGTTGGCCAGCAGGTGGCGTATCCTCTTGATTCTCTCCGCATCACTCGGCATGTCTGTGGTGGGCTGGAGCTGGTAGTGAGACACCTCCACGCCGAACAGGTCATATTCACAGTAGCTACCAAGGGCAGCAAAATCCACCAGCTGATTGTAGTCGTGTATAGTCCCTGCATGAGAACATCCATGCCCCGGTCACATACACGTTAGTGGACGTAGTTAAACGTATGTGAACGTAGTGGAGGCAAACGTGGTGTAAGTATGTCAAACTACATTGAAATACGTTAAGGTACGGCAGGTTTTGGTACGAATAAACACGTTACGGTACGGAAAATACATTATGGTATGGATAAATACATTACGGTATGAATAAATACATTACAGTACGGATGTCGGTACGTTCAACTACGTTAGCCTCCACTACGTTCACCTATGTCCACTAACGGCTATGCTACTAGGGATTCATCCAAGTACGCTAGAGTACGCTAGCCTCTAACGTAGCGCTCTTTTGAACACGTCCAAAGATTAATTCGGAACTCCCGGCCCACTGACGTTATTACCAAGTTAGCATGATGGAGAAGTATGGATGCTGGTATGTTCAACTACGTTCAACTACGTCCATAACGTGTATGTGACCGGGCCTTTACTGCTCGTATGGTGGTGGAGTCGAATGCTTTGACTGCACGTGCCTGTTTTTACTTAAAATTGACTAATCCGATGGTTTTGAGTCTCTATTTTTTTAGATGAATGCATTGGGTTGATTGTTATTATCTACCTTATTTTAGTGTGAAGTAACTTTTATTTTAAATGAGTAAAATTAGACACATTTGAAATGCAAACATGAAAAATAATCCGACGGTTTGGAGATTTTCTTCTCTTTATTAAATGAATATATTGGGTTGATTGTTATGATCTACCTTATTTTAGTTTGAAGTAACTTTTATTTTGAATAGCTAAAATTGGACAAATTTGAAATGTAAATATGCCAAATTAATTGTGGCATGCACATCAAAACTCGGGCACCATAGGGTTTAGCAGTTACAGGTTCTATTAAATTGACTTAACATTTCTTTCTATGCAGCAACACATCTTTAATAAGTACAACTGTATTTAAATTGGATATGTCGAATCAAATCTAGATAAGTGTTTTGGTTTCGATAACCTGATGCTCTCATCAGACTATGCAGCTTCAATCTATTATATTAAACTGAATGCCTTTTGTTGTCACCAGAAAGGTAACCTATGTTTATTAAATATTCCAATGTACTATGACCTTTAAGTGGGCTTTGTATGACATGAGTACCATTTAAAAACTTTACTTTTGCAATTAGAATATCTATTTAATTAATAACTAACTATCCTCCTCAGTATTGCTTTTAGAAAAAAAAAAATTCTTGAAGATGTATACTGCTTATTATGGATAAGTCTGAATAGACTTGTTTTCACCATTAGACAGTTTGTCGAGAGAAAGCCCGAGCCTACACTTTTACCAACCCAAGGGATTTTTAACCTCCCACACCACATAGACATGGTATGAGAGCAACTGGCCTTTGATGACGCTGTAAGTTATACACAGCAGTGGAAATCCAAATTTGCAGAGGTGGAGGCATGGGGAATCGAACCATTGACCTTCAAATTAGGAGTCCAATCTAGAAAAAAGTCAGACATTCTAACCACTCCGCCACAAAGAACACCACTATTAGGAAAATTATAATGAGGACTATATATACTAACGATCCAGGTGAGACATGACAGTCTTTTGAAGGTCTCCTCCGGCCTCCTGTAAAATCCGCGCAATCTCAAATGGTGCTTCCGGATTCCGACCCGGATGAATAATGACGCCACAACGCAATTGCGCCTGCGCAATAGCAGAAGCCTGCAGTGACTTCCGCTCTGTGTCTGTGGCGAATAATGTACATGTAACAATGTGCATACAATCTTTCTTTGCTATTTGCTCTCTAAAAATGATGTCTGGGGTAAAAGAAATTATTGTTTGTTTGCGTCCTCTAATTGTCTGTTTTCACTAAGAGAACAGACAGCATGCCCTTTCCTTACTGAGACCTGAATATTAGAACCAGCAGAAAATGCCGTACACAGGGTGATTTAGGTGATCAACTATGGATTAAAGAGCATGACTGATTGATTGGTTCTATGTGAGATATATATCAAATGATATAATAGATATTACATTCTTAATAAAAGCAAGATGGGATGGTCGAATGAGTTGAGCGTCCATCTCCCGTGTTGGTAGGTGATGGTCGACTCAAACCAATGTCTTCAAAATGTACACTTGTCACTACAAAGCCTGGCGCTCTGCATTACTAGGACCAGGGCAAGAAGCAGTGGAATGAGGAAGACCAATTGTCCATAGCTTAAATTTCCAATACTTAATCAAATAATTTACAACAACAACACAATTTCTGGTAATGTGTTGTTTTCACTGACGTCACCAGTTTACATGGACGCAGTTTTCATTGCACAGCATCATTTTAGTACCCTAGTTTTGCAGGGTGGTGGTTGTTGAACAAGGCAGTCAACTCAGTGTTGGTTTTGTTTTATCCTTTTACACTTGTAAAAACGTGGAAAATGTGAATCCCTTGCTAAATACACATACTGGTGAATTTAAAATAACATAAATTAGTTTTAAAAATAAAAGAAACTCCCTTATATAGCATATGGCAATTATATTTAGCAATAAAATTCCTATGATAGTAATTATTATCAATTGTAACCCTATATCTTAAATATGCATACGGGGATTTGTGAAGTTTGACTATCAAAATTGTAGACATCGGATTGTTTTTAATGTAAGCAATGACTTGATGAAGTCATGAACCAATGGAACTCCAAATTTCTGAGATGACCTACCTGTGAGTGGCCAGCTACAGCCCACTTCCCCGATGACTCCACACTTTATGTCCGTACCGTCAACTCCTGACGTCACATCCTGTATAATCTGCTTCGTCATGTCCTCTACCGTCAACTTTATCGTTTCCGGTCTTGCCGCTTCTACATAGTACCCTGGGAACCAGAATGAGTCAGTCAGTTGGCACTGGGTTTAGATGGACAAATGAGACATGCAGCAGAAATATACATAAACTTTAAAGGGACCCGGTCCCTGGCGTAGTGATTACGCTGATTTTAACACCAGGGCCGTATTCGATTAACACGACCCGGGTGACTCGGGTCGCTCGAGTTTTTAGAATTTCAAATCGAACACCGCGAGTGGAGTCAACAAATTCACATGTGTGCTGGTACCTGTAGGATAACAGCTACCAGTACAAGTCCAACGTGTTCTTTTAGTGCTTTTTTTTATTTAATAACTCAGATTAACGAAATGGAAATATAACTAAACTATGGAATCATAAAATACTTTCAATTCTATTTTGCTGTAGTTATATCGGCTATTAAAATTAAATTAAATTAGTTTTTGATTAAGCCACCATTTTTTCCACCCCGAGCGTGAAGAAGCGTGTTCGTTTATTCAGCCCGAGTCTGCAGGATGTGCGCATGCACCAAAAAGTGGCTTGGGGTGATCCGAGTTGATTAATCGAATACGCCCCAGGTGGGCCTACCATATTCCAGTAGTTCCCAGCTTTCCCACAGGTGCATGGTGCCAACTTCTGCTGACCTCAGTGACCTAGAATGGTCATGTGCCATCCAAACTCCATTCTGACCCAGCTTAGGGTTTTTAAAGGTCAAGGTCAAACTTCTCGTATTTCAAATGATGGTTTAACAATAGTATCAATCTGCTTACTTTGAAGTTGCTACGCAGGGAACAAGTTTCTGAAATACACCAATTATTCAAATATTATAATAACCAGAAAGGGGGTGACTGAATGAGCTGAGCAACTGCCTCCCACTTTACTAGATCATGGGATTCGAAGCCCCAGGTTTGAACCCTGGTCAAGTCCAACCAATGACCAATGTTTGGGTAATTGAATATGTGGGGGAGAGTGCCATAATTGCTAGTGTGCAAGTGCAACCTAAAGGAGTTCCCAGGGGCCATATGCATGGGGTGGTGTTAGCGAGCCAAAACTGGTTTTGGAGGGGATTTTGAGGTTAGCGGCGAAAAGTATGTATGTATGGAGCGGTGTTATGCAAACACCACGAGTTTAACATTGTGTACACTCACACCACTCCATAGCAAGTTTACGGGTGGTGTTAGGTACCGATTAGGCCCAAATCTATTGAATGCTATCATATTTAACAGAATTACATACTCAAAAAGTGAAATTTGGTCAAATTAACCCCAAAATCGAAGCAATATTAACGCCACCGCTACATTGGCGGTGATATTCATATTGTCAAATGTAAACAAAACAAATCGCCGCCACCGCCTTCGCCACCGCCTTCGCCACCGCCGATTAGGCCCAAATCTATTCAATGCTATCATATTTAACCGAATAACATAGTAAAAAGGTGAAATTTGGTCAAATTAAACCAAAAATCTAAGCGATATTAACACTGCCGGCACCGCCGTATCAGCGGTGATATTGGCAAATAGCGGTGCTCGCCGGGAAAAGGCTCAGAGGGATACCCCAAATCTATAAATAACTGCTAGGTTAGCTAACGCCACAGCACTTTGGACCCGTACATACCCCGTGACCCATTTTCCAACACCGGTGTTAGCTAACCCAGTGGTGGCCCTTAACACCGGAGTCGATAAAAAGTTGTTCATACATATGGCCAGGCATTCTCCAGCTTGTGGGAAATCACATTTGATCATGTGGGGAACCATATTAGATCATGGTAAGAAGGAATCCCTCCTATGTCGCCATTCATACAGTACTTTCGGAGTAGTTCATTTATTGTCTCAGTGGAGTATCCCTGGTGACTTTATTTGTGATTCACTTATTTGTTAGAAGTACTTGTAATAATGTAAAATTGCCTACAGGCATGGATATATTACCTACGCCATTTTCATTTCATCAGCACACTCACCTAGCATATCCCCCGAACATACCAGAACAACTCTGCAGAAAAAGAAACTCTACCCATAAAATGCCTTCCCCTGCATACACGCACACCTTACACAATCACACATACACGAGCCTACCTACCTGTTCCTGCCACCACGTGAACTCCAGTGTCACGTGACACCTTCTGAATGTACTTGATGTCCCGATGCAGCCCGATTGTGGAGTTCTCCACGATGCAAGACCCTCCCTTGCTCTGTAACGGAGCACGGACGGTGATGCTTCTAAGTGCATGGACAAAGATATTAACTGTTACAATTTAGTTTATTCACCGTAATCAGGAGACGGTTAATATTTCTAAGCATTGCTTAGGAGGCTGATTCCATATTATATATATATATCATCTATATCATTAAAATGGTATAGGAACTTAGGCCCAAATCTATTCAATGCTATCATATTTAACCGAATAACATAGTAAAAAAGTGAAATTTGAACAAATTAAACCAAAAATCTAAGCGATATTAACGCCACCGCCGCATCAGCGGCTATATTGGCAAATAGCGGTGCTCGCCGGGAACAGGCTCAGAGGGATACCCCAAATCTATAAATAACTGCTAGGTTAGCTAATGCCACAACGCTTTCGACCCGTACATACCCCCTGATTCCATATTATATATATATATATATCATCTATATCATTAAAATGGTAGAGGAAATTAAACTAGTGGTCTTCTTAAAGCTACATAGTCCAAATTTTCGAAACCAAAGCACTTACCTAGATGTAATCCTCCATATCGAACTTAGTCAGATACTGGTGCATTTATTCAACTTTACTGCTGCGTAGAAGGAATACTAATTCAATTTAATAGAACATGTCACTGCTGAAGCCTCTAATGTCCAGCACCTTTATGTGCACGCCAAAAGTAACCTTGTATGTTTTCATTTAATATATCTCCAAACGTACCCCTTTAAAATAAAAAGTTACTCCAAACTAAAGCGTGTAGATAACAATTATCAACTTAATATATTTATCAAAATAATAGGGCAGAAACCCAAAACCACAGCAATATGCAACGCTTGGTTCCGCCATGAATGTAGATCGCTACCATTTCAGTTTTCAATCAAAGCCAAAAGAATCGATGGCCATTAAACCTAGCTGAAGACAGAATACCGCCCTTTATATGTCAGTATTTTTCACATCGATTAAGATAGCTATGCCAACAGGTGTACATAACTAATTTTACAACAGAGTATGTCACTTAAAATAAATTAGAACCAATTAATTACTTAGCTACTACTGACTTGTTAGGCTATAAAGTATAAGCTTGTAGCAGGAAGCTAAGGCGCCCGTCTTCCTTAGTGGTTGGCTACCCATCCAAATAATTACTACCGGAAGCGGTGGCCCAATCGGTAGAGCGCTGGCTTCCCGTGCGAAATGTCGGGAGTTCGAATCCCACCCGAGTCAAACGAATGACTTTAAAAGTTGATACTTTTCACTACCTAGCCTGGCACTATGCATTGCTAGGATAGGACAAGGACTGGTTAGCACAGTATGAGGATAATATGACTGGGATATCAGGTCATGGTATCGGCGGCCTAGTCTCCCAATTGGGCAGCACTATAAAGTCACCATGAACGCGCACTGGCACAAGTCGGTACCCGGCCTGATATGACCTTAGGTGTTGCTAGGACGCAACACAACAACAACCAACCATCCGCGTAATTAATTAAGTTGCCAATAAATAATCGTAGTATATCATAGGCGTACTACTTGTCACAGCTTAAATGGATGTCACGAGTTTATTAATGACCTGCAAAAGGATCTAATGCAGGCAACAGCGACAGCCTAGCTATGGCGTAGCTTCTGCACCATGTGAGAATCTACCTTGAACTTCTTCAGCTCGTCAGTCAGTAGATCCTTCGCATCGTGGAGTGTGAGGTTCGGTTTGTGGCTGTACCTACATCGAATATACTGTGTAAGATTGATTGACACTCCAATTTATCATACTTGCATTCATCTTTTACTCACAATAGTACAGTAAAACCTCTCTAAATCGACCGATCATGGGACCGACTTTAAGTGGTCCATTTAGGGAGGTTGTGGTAGAACAAGGGTCATTGCTCACGGACACAGCTGACTCAGAGGCATGAGTGGGTTAATCAAGGCTTTTATTCGGGCGCTGCCCGCCCAGTGGCATGTACATTGACTGTGTATCATCGGGCAAGAAGCGAACAAGCGAAGGGCCTGATATATTGGGGAAATGAAATGTGATGAGGGCATATGAGTCATGTGAACGATTTAACCAACGAGTAATCAATTACCTTAAAGTACAATAGCAATACTTAATGATAAACATATGAGATAACAGTAGAGGGTAAATTATCAGAAATGTGACATTTAAGTAGGTGTGATCTGTCAACTGCGCGGGTGTCAGTTGCTCATTAGATGGTATTCTTTATTTGTTACTTTAAATGCTTGATTGGTTTTCGGTTTTGTTGATTATTGTGGGCACAATCAACTGCAGGTGTGGGTGGGTGGGTAAAATTGGAGGTGGTCAGTGGTCAGTGCGGGGGTTTGGAGAACACTTCGGTGGCTCCAAGAGACACCAGGATAGTGCCTGGCCGTGATGGCTGGCAGGAGTTTTTATAGGCTGGAATTGGTGGGGGGGGGGGGGGGGGGGGGGGGGTAGATGGCCTCCCACCGTGTCGCGCAGCACCCCCCACCCCCACCACAGTAGTGGCAGGGGGCAGGGCTTCGGCCTTGAGCCTGCCGTGTCCAGCAATGACACCGAATGACCGACCTCGCTCATTCAAGACATTGTTGGGACCCAAATAAGGGGTCGGTATAGAGGTTTTACTGTATACGGGATGGGTCATATCGTGAGCCTCCACTCAGTTCAACAGGTAATGACAGACAACTACAGGCGAGTGTCAGCAACTTAATACTATAATAGGAATATGCACCCTGGGCGTTCTAAAGACACTTTCCTTTTTAGAACCATAATTGATCATGGTTACCGTCCTACATTTCATTCTTTTATTCGCTATGCTTAGGCCTACTTATATTATTACAGCTATTCAAGACAGATTTTCATGGGAGCCTAATTAAGATTTCGGTCTGCAATATATTTAGAGACGACTTTCTTCAATAGATGGACATATCGGAATATTGTTATTAATATTTGTTAATATAAAAAAAAATTAATGACAAAAAGGGTGGGAGATGTAATGCATCGATTATTAATCGTGTAGTCACGTGACATAGAGCGCGAGAACTTATGTGGACATGGTAGAATGACAATAAATGGGCCTGCACTTACACACAGATATGCATAGTGATGAGTTACCTTACATTACAGACACTTGATGAAATATAAAGTTTTCTTCCCGTTTCCATGGCACATATGCTATATTTATGCGTATTCGCCTTTCCTACTTTACTAGTATCTTACCTTCCTTTTGATACCTTCATTATTGTCGTTATGATATAGACCTAGGAAATACTGTGAAAGTCTTTATGAGTACAAGTTTTGACTCACGGGTTTTGGCGAATCCAGCCAATGTTCCCCAACTCAAAAGCACATTCTTCTTTTGGCCTGTCCTTGGAGGGAGTGTAGGCGACCACAAAATCCATAGATAAATGTTCGTGGGGGTAGGTGATGCTAACCTGAGTCGGCTTTACCAGACCTAATACTGAAAGTTGAGAAATTGTAATAGTTATAGGTAAACACATAGAGGCCAACCAATTCAGAGATAGCAATTAACATGGACACATGCAATGTGATTGTTGCTTATAAATAGTACTAAGATATTTATGTGAACATTTACATCCAAGTTATTAAACAGAAATACTGTCCAAATGAGACGGGATGACCGAATGAGTTGAGCACCTGCTTCCTGTGTGGCAAGTCGTCGGATTCGAACTCATGAGGTTCAAATCCGACCGAATTAAACCAATGACTTAACAATTTATACTTATGGACTGGAACTCGACATCAATACGATAGGTCTAGGACCAATAGAATTAGAAAGACCCATTGTCTGTGATTGAAATATCCCCTGCTTAATTAACGAATGCAATACACGAATGTATGTTTCTCTGCTAATGGTACTAGTACCATAAGGCTGGTAGTACCTTCAAATTAAGCCAGTTTTAACTGAATTAATTTAATACTCCGTAATTTCTGGCTAACGAATTAAGTACCAAAGTATCTCATTTTATATGTATAACAATTAATTTCTAGGAGTCTTAGTATTAATGTTTATTATTGACAAGGACAGGCATATTTAGTAAATGACCCACTCAATGCCCATACAGATAGACAGTATACTTTCTTTACTTCTTCTACACGAACGACCAAAATTAGTTTAAGTCGATAGGTTATGTAGGTTTATATACTTCAGGGGCCTAGCTTCCATACACGCAGGTACACAACTGCATACCACATGAGATTATAAAATGTGTTTAATTCAAATATATTATGTTTTATATCATTTTATTCCATCACGTCTTATTCCAATAGCGCTTTATTTCATCTGCGTATTTCACCTGAAAATATCAAGCTATGCCCTTTAAACTGTATAGTATAACCCTGTTAAACCAAGCTCGGTTAAACCAAACGATCAGTTAATTCAAACTTTTTTAGGCGGCCCGGCAAAATACTACCATTTATCATATAAAAAAGTTGGTTAAACCAAAGTTGGTTAATCCAAATTTTCGGTTAATCCAAACAAAATTGTTGGACCCCAGCCGAATTCCGGTACAGTTAAACCAAACTTTCATGTGGTTATAAGGTAATCTGAGACCCCCACCAACTTTTGTATATGATAAATGGTAGTATTTTGCCAGGCCGCTGAAAAAAGTTTGGATTAACTGATCGTTTGGTTTAACCGAGTTTGGTTTAACAGGGTTATACTGTACATACATAAAAAACAATAATCAAAGTGTCCACATACATTGTATATTACATTCATAATGCACCTGTGATTTTGCCAAACCCATCTCAAAGTCGAAGCCAAAGCTCAGTTAAACCAATGATCGGTTAATCCAAACAAATTTCTGGGGTCCCTTCTAGTTTGGTTTAACAGGGTTATACTGTATAGTATCTAGATCGATTACAACGCAGACCTTACCTCAACTACCGCCCACCCCCCATCACACACACCCATCCTGATATGACCTTATATGTTGCCAGGACGTAAAACTCCAACAACCAACCGACCTAACACACTCACATCGTATGGGTACATGGAAAGCACAAGCATGCCGTCCTCTTTGACCCCATTAGATAATTAATTCCAGAAATATCAATCTAAGTAAGCCCTCTAGGCCTACTCATTGTGCAGCAGCGCATGACGACAGTATTTGTATGAGTATGTACTATTGCAGTACACCTACGTACAGGCCACAGATGTTTGCTGTCTCTTAAGCCTAATTAGTTGGTTGTTGGAGTTTTACGTATTGGTAACATCTAAGGTCATATCAGAACAGGTACCGACTTGCGACGGTGTGCACTCATGGTGACTTTATAGTGCTGCCCACTGGGAAATCAGGCTGCTGGTACCATGACCCAATATCACATTATCCTGAAACTGTGCTAACCAGTCATTGCCCTATCCTATTAATGGTGAGCACCAGGCTAGGAAGTGGCAAATATCAATTTTATAAGTCATTGCCATTGGTTTGACTCGACCGGGAACAGAACTCCCGACCTTCTGCACGCGAGGCCCACGCTCTACCGATTCAGCCACCACGCCCGGTTTTAGGCCTCAGAGAATATACAGTGGCGCCAGGAGTGTGGATGCTAGACTGCATGGTTGTATACAAGTTAATCTTAGCTGACCTTCTAACCTACTTCAAACTGAACATCGGACCGGCATATGCTTTGACCACACGGTCGCAAGATCGCAACTAATAATATAGTGATCTAAATAATACTAGTGGCATTAGTGTGTTTCAGCTTGCACGGAATTGATCATGGATCAGTGAGGATGGCAGACGGTTATAACTTATATATATATATAACTAACGTAGACGAATCCTAATACATATGTGCATGTTCTTTAGTGCATGATATATCGATACTTACCTGTTTGTATACTGCCTGTCTGTGCCATGATGATGATGATTCAACTGGTGAGTTGGATTCTTTTAACGGATGTTTTTCTACGTCCTCACGCATGTATCTATTCCCGTAGTATAGATAGATGTATACCACCAAGAAGTGTCGCTATCTAATCTAGCGTGTTCACATCCTAAACCTTCAGCCTCGGGATAATCGATCAAACTCTAGCGCTGTAGTAAGGCTCAGAGGCTGTAGTCTAACATGCAAGTCTACTCATGCACAGCCAGATGTTCAACTGCAATAGTAGTGCAGAAATGAACCAAAGATCAAAAGGTTAACATGTAACTGGAGCACTGACCTCAAGCTCATATCTACCAAAGTTAAATTATTCACAACTGTACCTAACAAATGGTATTATTCATAGGTCATGGTGGCGCCACCGATTGGAACTACTGGGATCGTACAATCGGGTGTAGCAGTACATGTGGGTGTCGTCAGATGGAGGCGCAGTATCCATCTCACTGTATCCAGTTCGATGTGGAATATATGAATATATTCGTCCCTATTCATGTAAACATGTATATAAATTCATGGTGATGTCATAGCATGTGTGGATAGACCCGTTGTGCCCGCCCCGAATATAGAAAGAATGAAGGTTTTTGCATGGTATCCTAGATAAAGGAGCGGGTGAATCTTTTATCTAATGGTATCCATGCTAGTGTCCCCACCAGCCTATCCACCAGCACCAGAATGGTGTGTTTCAGGAGATACGGAGGTGTACATTGGATGTACTACTGTGTGAAGGAAATTAATCGAACTCCTACATTAGGAATTTGGATTTTTTAGATCCGGTGTAATTCAATTCAATTCTTTTAACTCTCTGCAAGGTATGTTTACAATAAACTGGACAATAAATGCATACAAATTCCTTACAGACAGAAAGGATCCCAGAAAAGCGATGCTTATCTAGCTGGTCTCCATATAATTAGTCTAGCGATGCACACGTGTACCTATATCTCATGACGCAATCTAGATAAAGGATTCACCCTGTACAATAAGTACAGGGTGAATCTTTTATCTAGATGCAATCAGACTAGTTTGTCAACCTATGGTGGCGCCATCTAATGGACTTCAACTGCAATAAAAATAAATATCTGCCGTGTGGAGGACTGACAGCTGACAGAAATAAAGTTGCAGTAGTGTAATCCTGGAAGTTAATAAGAGTAATGTCATTCAAATGAGTGAACAATTGCGAACTCAAGTATATATGTGTTGATATGTGACTCCAACAAGCAACTCAGTAGAAGTGGTTTATTATGTCAGCCTCCACCCACCAGGATGTAAACATTCAGGTGGCACTACACTAAGTATTCAGACATCTTCCCCCTTCACACACATACAGTTACTCTCCCACTCCATAAAGATTGATTGATGATTGATTGGTGGTTGCTTTACGCCATATCGGCAGCATAGGCCATATTCACGGCGAGAAATGTTAGTTTTTTGTTCAAACCATTGCTTTTACATGTAAAAGCAGACAATCAATTCTGATGATGATTGGGGGTGTTTAATTGTAACCGTACAACGGTTACCGGTTGCAGAACTGCAACATTGGGTAGAGAGGCTCCGATAAATCGGCCCAATCTGTGGTTGAAGACTTAACTTCAGTAGGGAGTGTTGTAGAAGCTGGGGACATCTTCACAACGTTGTAATGGCGAGGCGTTGGGGCGGCGGCGAATCTCTTCGGTCCGGTGTGTAGTTGAGCTGTAGGTGTAGTGTAGTGTAGCACTTGAATCCGGTCAGCAGCAGGGGTTTGAGGAAGGCGGGCAAAGGTGGGAGCAGCGGTCGTTCCAGCAACAAGAACAATACCGAGAAACCGTAAAGGTGAAGGGCCCCACCCAAGAACACAACTACCCTGGTCAGGGGAAGAAGTGTGTCTGGGAGAAATCGAAATGGGCAGAGTCTAGGTAAGAAAAATGAGAGTTGAGTCAAAGGACGTGTCTATTTGCTCTATGGTGACCATCCAGCGAGCCATAGACACGGACAGAGTAAGAGTAGAAAGTGAAATGCCGGCTGGCTCCCCCTCCTGGAACTCTTTTCAGACATATCGAGGAGGAGCATGGCCGGCGGAGAGGTGATAGAGAGAGGTGTGGACAGAGTGCGATCTGGATAGCAAGTCCAATCAATTCTGTGCCAATAGACACTCATTAAATTAGAAAGCTCACAATCCTATATTTGTGGTCAAGGGAAACAAATTCCCATAGAAAAAGAAAAGGTTTATTAATAATGGATAGAATTTATTTAGTAAACTATATGAGGTGGTACAGTCCAGCTGCCATTAAAAAGGCTAAAATATTTTCTTGTTTTAGTTTAGTAAAAAGGTCATGCATACTGTCTGCAGTGTAGAATTGTTGGCACAGGGCCAAAAAATCAACACAACTTAGTAAAATGTGTTTGAGTGTCAGCGGGGACTGACACCCAATACATTCAGGGGGAGGTTCCCCCTTGTGCTGTATTTAATTAAGCACTAACCCTAACCCTAACCCATACCCATACAGAAAAAGGAAAATATCTCTACAACCACACCACGTAGAAACAAATCGCTTGGTACACATATATAGACAATATCGTTACCAAAAAGATTATATTAAATTTATAAGGTTAGGGTTCTCGATTTCTATTAATTTTGAATAAAACTAATATTTTTGCACCTGTACGTATTGACACTATAGTGACAGTGTCTTCTCGGAAAAAACCAAGATGGCCTTCGGGCATTTGTCGCCGTCAGGCCGACATTGTTTTGTCACCGTCGGCTCGTCGGCGGTTTCTGCCATCGGCGTGACGGCGGCAGCCGCGGTCGAGTCGACGGCGGGAGGTTGGACAAACCAACGGTCGGCCCGATGGCGGTGTGGTGGTTTCAGCGGGTTCCCGTGCTCAGAGGTGTCCCTCGCTTCTGCGCTGCTTCTGCGCATGCGCGGATTTCGCATCAACTCGGGTCACCTGAGCCACTTATTGGCGCATGCGCACAGCCTACAAACTCGGGTCGAATAATCGAATACGCTTCTCCGCGCTGGGTGGACAATCTTTTTTTTTTTTTTTTAATAACCGATAAAAATACAGCAAAATAGGATTTAAAGTATTTTATGATGGCCCAGTTTACACTATATTTCCATTTAATTAATCTAAGTTATTCTTTTTATGCACATGGCACGTGTATTTGTCGACTCCACTCGCCGTGTTCTATTTGAATTCTGACGACTCGGATGACCCGAGTCGCCCGGGTCGTGTTAATCGATTACGGCCCGTTGATGCGAAAACTGCGCATGCGCAGAAGCAGCGCAGAAGCGAGGGACACCTCTGAGCACGGGAACCCGCTGAAACCACCACAGCGGTTTCCACCATTGGGCCGACGGAGCGGCCGCCGGCTGTGTGCTATCTGGGTATGCATGCATGCATATACCTTGTAAATACCTTGCATATATATTTAATGTAAATTATACTAGTGCATATGTAAAATTTCTAAATAATGTGCGGTGGCCGTGCAGTGACTTTAGGGTTGCCGTATGATGGCCACAAAGCACATACATTTGATATATGCACTAGTTACTAGTCTTATATATTATATATATATATATATATATATATATATATTATATATATATATATATATATTATATATATATATACATACATACATACATACATACATATATATATATATATATATATATTATATATATATTTATATATATATAAAACACACTGCCCACACACACACAGGGTTTGAATTTTTTTTTTTTTTAAACATTCACATCTATCAAATTGTATTGTATGTAATGTAAACAGAAAGAGCATATTGAAGGTAGTAGAGTGTGAAAATTTCATGCAATTATCTTGTACGGGTGCTTTTCTGTACCAAATAAGTCTGCTCAAAGTTGGGCATTTCCTTTTACCGGATTTTATCACTTGTCAAATTGAGCTCTGGACCATTTTAAACCTATTTTTTAAAGCTTTTCCCAAGCATATGTAGTCCTGAAAAAAAATAGCAATGACAAGACTCATCAGTAGTGGCTAAAACACTTGATCTGAATTTGTTACTGCCTTTGCCAGTTTTATGTTATGTATTTTGGCTATTAAACCAGTCGAATGAGCTACATAAATATATGAGACATGATTTTTATTTAGATTCACCCGCATGTTTCTTTAACAAAGAATTAATGTTTACATGTTTTCTTGCAGTTACAAAGGGTGAAACAGAAATGAATTAATACAGCATCACTGTTAGTTCTAGTACCACCTGGTTATTTTCCAGTTTGTGAGAGTTAAAGAGGGTCATTTTCAATTTAAAATTAGTATTAAAATTTGTTTAAAGTTGCATAGTCCGATCGCGTTTGAATTTTTGTCTTATTTTTTAGATAAATATATCAAATTGATCGTTATGACCTACTAATCATTAGTCTGGAGTCATTTTGATGAAAAATGGCGAGTTTTGAAGCAATTATAGTTGAAAGAACTCAAAATACTTTCGACAAGCTTCCCTAAGTCCTTTGGCTATGACACGTATTGACATCTCGCGATGACCATGTGATGTGGGATGACCTAATTCAAATGTAGCCTGTTCTCCTAGTAGTTTCCCCTGATGGCGCCATTGCACTATCATATATAGCGATATAGCGAATGGTAGACAGGAAGTGTGAACACTTATTTGTCTCTCTTTTTTATTTTTGGGTACATTAGTTGTCCCAAGCAGGGGAAATCCCAGTCACAGACAACTGGTCTTCCCCACTCCACTGCTGGTCGATAGAAAGCCCGAGCCTACACTTTTACCGACCCAAGGGTTTTTTAACCTCCCACACCACATAGACATGGTATGAGAGCAACCGGCCTTTGATGACGCTGTAAGTTATACACAGCGGTGGAAATCCAAATTGGCAGAGCTGGGGGCACGGGGAATCGAACCGCCGACCCTCAGATTAGGAGTCTGACCTAGAAAAAAGTCAGACACTCTAACCACTCCACCATAGAGAACGCCACTGATGGGTAAGTTTTTCATGTGATGTGATATTTTTTATTTTACAGCATATTTTATTTTATTTACACTAGCATTGTTTGATTAATTTTAGTGTGTTTATATTTTTGTGTATACTTTTAAGTGTATACATCGGCTGTTTGGCAGTAGTGTAATATCATTTTAATATAATATTCACTTATACATTTATACCATACACTGCAGTATGTTCGACATTACAAATATCAGTATCATTTGGTACTATATATGTATATTTTTAATATAATACATATTAAATTGTATTTATTTAAAGTTGCATAGTCCGATGGCGCTTGAATGTTTGTCTTATTTTTTAGATAAATATATCAAATTGATCATTATGAGAACAGGATAATAATAATAATAACAATTGCATTAGTATTCAGTCAATATTTATTTGATAACATCTATGGCATGTAAGACAACTTTAACGAAGCAGTTATAAAAATGTTTGACCTTAAGTGTGTGTCTTTATTTTTGTACAGCTATTCTAGCATGTCACTTGCATGATTATCAAATGTATTGTTCCCGGATAATAATATACATAATTATTACATCACTCTTATTCAGATCTGTAATAATTATTTAATACAAAATTCCATGCAACTTTATATCAACCCAGCCTATGGTGCCAGCAATACTACCACTGGACATCCTGGAACCTGACTACGTACTTGGAATGAGGGTCAAGGCTACTGGTGATGAGATTGACCTAATTGATTAATGGCTTCCTTGTGTGATGGGTTTCTCAAAGTAGGATGAGGTAGTAAATTCACTGATTATTCTATATATGCCGTACCAAATCACTTGTTAATGTACCAATATCTAAGATGGATATATATAATCAAATTAAGATACATGTTTTGGTTTTGAAAAATAAATATTTCATCGGACCATGCAACTTTAAAGCACTGGAGAATTACAGGCTGACAAAAGCACGAACTGAGATTGAGTGAAATTGACAGGTTCAAAAACATGTTTTTCCTGATATGGATATATTCTGGTCGTGATACTATTAAAATCGGCTACAGAAATATGTCATTTGAAATTCACCAGCATGTTTATTTAATAGTTTGTTGGGTCCCCCCCACCCCTCCATGTATTTTGTCTCTGCAATGTCATGGGGAGCTAGTAAGGGTTATGTTCCATGTTTTAGAAGCAATGGATGAACACATTGTTACAAAACCAGTGAGTTGCGACACAGTGCATTTAACAGTTTAATCATCGTAAAAATGAATTGCTATATTGGTTTCTAGCCAATCAGGCTCATTCCGAAGTGCAAGTCATGCAACAGTGACATCACTAGTCAATGTGTCTAGAGCGGTAATGGTTATATTTTCGGTCGAAGCAAATAAATTGCTTAAAGCGCTTGTGTGAACGGGAAGTGGGAGAAAATTTAGAAACGATTCAAATGATTAATCGCAAGTCAAAGAAACATAAGGAGGCAAACTTTAGAACTAATATAGAATGTATCACTAGGCATATAAACATACATTGACCAATAAATAGCAAGTTGATGCAAATACGACCACTACCATCCCTGCACATTTCCTTTGCACTGCTCTAGAAAGATTTGCTGATTTGAATAGACACTAAATCTGAATACATTGTAAGTATGCTATGCAATAATTTTAGCCGCCATATAGTCATATTCTTAAATAAATAACTAAACATGTTAACTATGAGATTAAACAAAACTTTACTCACTTTTTGCTGTATTGATAATTATGATTATGACTTCACAAATTGTCTCACAAGTGACTTTTTGGTAAGCAATTATGCTACATCATTTATATTCTGGGGAGGTATATGTAGGGCCGATCACTATTTCATCAGGGAATTTCTTTTCATTAATACATTAAATCTTAATTTACTGCCTACGTGCTTTCACATACATGAGGGAATGTAACCACCCGAATATAAGTTATAGAATCTGTCTAGTAGAAACCACATTTGTCTTTTACCAGACATGGTGGTCAAATGGGCTGAGTGTTCACCTCCCATTTTGGTAAGTCGTGGGATTCAAACTCCCGTGTTCGAACCCTGCCTGAATGAAACCAATGACTTAAAGATTTATACATGTTGCTATCTAGCCTAGTACTCAGCATTACTAGGATAGGACAAGGAGAAGTGGAATGAGGAAGACAAATTGTCCACGATTGAAATTTCCCCTGCTGAAGTAATGTACCAACAAACAAGCAAAACCTTTTAAAAATTATATCTATATTTAAATCTCTATTAACTATGGACAAAGCCATTACATTCATAACGGAAGCACAATCTTTCTTTTGCTGTTGGTTTTTGACAACTTTATTTCATCTTCTAACACATGATTTACAATAGTATCTCAGTTCATGCACGAACAAATAACAGTGGAACAATGCTACCTACAATATGTGCTATGTTAGGAGACCTTGGCGTATTGGAAAGCATCACCTACATAGTACTCGCCCAGGTCGAGGGCCACCTCACAACTCTCCTTCACCACCCGCGACCCGTCAGATAGGTGGTCCTTGAGAACTGACATGCACTCTTCGGTGGCGATGGCGCCTAGGGCTTCGGCGCACTCGTGTCGCACCATGGAACTCTCGTGAGTGTCTCGGAGGTTTTGTGTGAGCCCTGCAGTGACAGCGGGGTGCTGCATCTGGCCGAGAACGTAGGCGATTTCATGCCGGAATAAGGCACCCTTACATTGTAAACCTATATAACGAGAAATATAGAGAGGGGGGGGCTTGGGATTAGCACGAGGATTCAGGGGCGTAGCCAGAAATCTTTCAAATGTCAGGTGCAAAATTGTTCGCACATGCTTGCAGGAAATTGCAAGCACAAAATAAAAAAGTGCATTTCATGAAAGACTTAGTATGAACAAAGATTACACCGAAAGAAATTTTTTGCACATGCTTACAATGTGACAATGTAGCTTACACCTCTGACAATAAACGAGCATAGAAAGATAAGGAGTACAAGTGAAAGTACTTGATTAAACTAATCAATTCTGATCATTTAAATATCTTTCTATCCACTCAGGCCAGACACAGGGGGCAAATAGTAGGCTACTGCACTGGTGAATGGGTGTCGGGTGTGCTTACTAAGGAGATCACTGTGTGGGTGACAAGGATCAGCACTATGATACTGAGAATGGGGGAGCTGGTGAGCATATGTATGTAGAATATTGATTTTGGAGTATTGGTTAGTGCACTATTAATC
Source organism: Branchipolynoe longqiensis (assembly GCA_030323885.1). NCBI lineage: Eukaryota > Metazoa > Annelida > Polychaeta > Phyllodocida > Polynoidae > Branchipolynoe > Branchipolynoe longqiensis. The sequence continues at coordinate 55,260,036 of CM059187.1, read as the reverse complement.
CGTTAAAACGTGGAGACCTTTCATCTTGAATTTGCGTTGCCAAACTGATGACACATTGTACATGTTGCCGGTAACATGCATAATTAAAACCCTGACCACGGGCCCATAGTAATGCATCCTAGCTACAAAACATGATCTCGAATTTGGTAACCCGGGAGAGTTGATTTCCGGTTGCACAAGACCCGTTGAATCATTCTTCACCGTATCACCGAGCAGTAACGACTTGGATGTCTCAACTGCGAGGAATTTCAAAGTGTCTGTAGTTGTATACTGGAAGTGAACTTACGATGCCGAAAGTACTGAAGTCCCGTGCTGCTAGAGGGAGTGGGAAGTTCTCCCGTGAACTGCTAGCTTCTGCAAGTCGACGTTGTTCATCGTCCCCAACCGGGGGTGCTGTTGGACGGACATCGCCGGCGGCGACGCAACATCTCAATACATCATGGCAGTCGCCGTCGGCGGTAGGTGGTAATTTCCAAGGGGTGTCGCTGGAGGATCTATCTCGCCTCTTGGACGATAAATTGTCTTCTGTTACTGCACCAATATTGTCTAGAATTGCCAATCTTGAATCTCCAGTCTCTGTGTCGCCGTTGTCTCTGCCTGATTTGTGTGACGTACCAATGACGTCACAGCCAATTGCTGGCCCATCGGGTGAGCGCACGAGGCGTAGATCTGCTACGTCGACGAGGCCGTGTGTAGGTTGTGACAGTACTCCTACACGAGTAGATAATACTTCCCGCCGTAGTAATCCGAATTTAGCTAGTACAGTTAGCGCTTTAATCGCTGCAGTAGACAAAAGGGATGCACGGTTGGGGTTCGAACGTAGTGATGGCGACGCATCCGACTCGGATGATGAACTGATGCGTGATTTAATGAGGGTGGCTGGCGCAAAGGCGAGAAAGGCATCTGGTAAGGGTAAGCTATTACCACATAAATACGTGATAAGAGGCGAGCGTAAAAATAAAGTGTCACAAGGACAGGCTACTTGGTATGAGTACCTGGCGGCGATTAGGCGCATGATCCGGCGTGGAGACATTCCTAGTTGCAGCGTACAAAAGGTTGAGGATCATGTGGACGTACTGTTAGAGATGGCCCAGAACTACACTTGGGAGACGTGTCTTGCATTTTCTGAAAGAGTTTTCAACATGATAGCCGATAAGCGGCTTCCCAACGGGTGGAATGACACAGCTCTGATTCAGGATATTCGGCGGGACGAGAGTGGCCTTGGTAGACGACTGTTTAAGTCTGTGGCTAAGCACGGCAGGGATGGATCTGGCACGGACTACAATAAGGACATAGACGGGCGTACATGTACCATTTGGAACCGTGGGAAGGAGTGTGGGTTTGTGAACAGTCATGGTGTGGGCAGGGATCGCTTTGCGCATATCTGTTCGTGGTGTGCATTTAATTTGAAACGTAAGCACTACCATCGTGAGCTGGATTGCAAGAGCAAGTCAAGGGGACGGGACGACAAGTCTGTTGACAATTCCGCTGCATCTGCTAACAAGGTTTTTTAAATACCGAGGTGCTGGGGACGACGCTGGATGGGAGACAAGTTTCGCCAGCTGGGTGCCGATTCGAGGACGTGGATGTGGATGTCGGGGTAACGATTCCGGGGTCGACCCACGACTGTTCTGCAACAAGTCTCATGTCGTCACAGCCGGTCGCTAAGGAGTCATGCCAGGTCAGCAAGAGGTGTTCAGTTATAGTTCGTTCACAGTTATGTTCCAATGTGCAGTGTCCTGTTACTATCCCATTACTAAGTTCCATTGATATTCCTGTTAAACCTGCGCGTATTGTCGAGGGTATGAATTTATCTAATCCTTGCTGTGATGTACCTTATGTTAACTCTACGAGTGGTAAAAGGTTGCCGCTTGTTTCTGTGTCTCACAATCGTAGTAGGTACAATTGGTTCAATACTGACTTACGTTGCATGAATATCAATGTTAATAGGATAGTAATGTCGGCTGGGCAAGAGGTTGCATATTTGAATAATACTGTGGGCCAGAACCCTCGAGCTGTGTTAGACTTAGCGGCCGGGTCGCCATTAGCTAGCCATCCAAATACACATTCACCTCGCCTAGTTGCTGTGCCGGACTCAGGTGCGACACTCCCGGCTGTCGCCTCGCCTGTCGCAGACTGTCAAACTGTTCATGGTGCTGTTAACCCACCTCAATTCCAAAATACGTCTGGTATGCGCTTGAGGTTGCCTGTCACCTCCGTATTACCCCATCTGGGTGGTCCACCCATCACTACCGTGCATAGTCCTGCTACTGGCCGCACCTTCAGTGGTGCTGCAAGGCACTCACTGATGGCACATGGTTGCCGTGTTCGTTCTTTACCGGTTGACGATATTACTGGTTCTGTTGGGTTGTCTTATCAGGGGGGAGAATTGTTAGTTCCCTCAAATATTTCGGTTGAATTGTGTTCACGTGTTCGTACTGACTCTTGTAATGTTGTGTCGGTCGTGGCGCCTAAGCCGCTTAAAATTAATACTGTTGATTGTTTGGTTGACACTTGTGTCGATGGGCCCACCGAAGATAAGGGACAGGTAGTCGTGGGTTTACACCCGAACGAAGACATTGATTTGATGACCGACATGAATTGGGGCGTGCCTTTTGGTCTAACCGATGACGTGTCTCCGGCTCGATTCTCCGAGCCGTCGCCAATGGATTACAAATCGCAGTTAAACAGTTTTTGGCCTATATGGAAATTGTCTCCCGACTTTGATTGTTCATACAAAATTTTATATGATAAAGTTCGCTTAACTGCCCTCCCTAACTACTGTGAGGCACGGCTACCGGTACCGTCTGGGTTAAATATACTGAATTGGAGAAGACTGCTAGTGGGTTATGCTGACTATGAGATTGTTGACTATTTGGAGTTTGGGTGGCCGGCCAATTTTACTGGCCAGCTAGCACCGGTTCCTACGGAAGTCAACCACTGTTGCCGTGATGAGGAGTTATTCTGGTTAGATAAGTATGTTGCTACTGAGACCGCTCACGGTTCGCTCTTGGGTCCTTTCAGTGCCCCTGTTTTCTTTCCATGGGCTCAGATCAGTCCAATAATGACCCGCCCGAAGAAAAACACCGAGGAGCGACGTATTATCGTGGATCTTAGTTTTCCTAAGGGTAAAGGGGTAAATGCGGGCATAACAAAAGGTTTTTATCAAGGAAATAAACTGTCTTTTAACCTGCCAACAATAATGACATTAGGGAGAGAGGTAACTAGATTAGGTCAAAATTGTTTTATGTGGTCTATTGACCTTGCTAGAGCATATAGACAGTTGAGAACTTGTCCTTTAAGCGTTCCACTTTTTGGCATTAAAGTTAGGGATCAATATTATTTTGATATAGCGCCACCATTCGGATGCCGGTCTTCCTGTATGGCATGTGCCAGAACAACGTCGGCAGTGGTATACCTAATGCGACAAAAAGGTTTTTTCGTGGCTTGTTATCTAGATGATTTTGTTGGAGTCGAGCGTACGTTCGAGAGGGCTTTAGAGGGTTATAATAAGATAATAGAATTAACGTCACTTCTTGGCCTGGACTTATCGGTTAAAAAATGTACACCGCCTGCTGTTTTGATGCAGTGGCTGGGTTTTGAGTTGGATTCTGGCCTTATGGAACTCAGGATACCAAAACCTAAACTTCTGGAGGTGCTGGTGGAATGTAATAAGTGGAAATTGGGGGTTAATGTTAGTCGGAAGAATGTTCAGCGCTTAGTGGGCAGGCTGCAATTTGTGTCAAAATGTGTTATGCATTCGCGACGATTTATGAATAGGATTCTGGAATTTTTGAGGGGTATGCCATTTCTGGGGAAGGCAGTGGTTACTCAGGAGCTGGTACGGGATGTTAGTTGGTTCATGCGTTTCGCGGAACTCAGTAATGGACTGGTCTTGCTCAGGCCTTTCCCAAGAAAGACTTGGGTCATTGAATGCGACTCTTCGTTGCTCGCCGGGGGTGGCCACAGTAGCACACATTATTTTTCTGAATTATATTCGGCAGATTTGTTACGCAATAATAAATTACACATTGCCCAATTAGAAGCAATTAATTTGGTAGTAGCCCTTAACGTATTATACCCTCCCAACCCTGAACAATTCATTATTATCATTAACACTGATAATGAAGCTTCGCAAAAGGTGTTATCGTCCGGTGCAGGGAGAGACCCTGTCTTGTGTGCTTGTGCACGTCAAATTTGGAAGTTTGCGGCGTTTCGCTCTTGTGAAGTCCAAATAGTACACAAGGCAGGGGCGTCCCTTGTATTGGCGGATGCGCTGAGTAGGTTGTTTTTCGATGATGCTGCCAAACGTGTGGCTCTAAAACTATGTCGTGAGAGTAACTTGGCTAGGGTCGCTGCTTGTCACGACAACATGGTGGTTGATATGTACCTGTGATTTTAGCTCGCTCTAATTTATTTTCTTGGCCTTATTCTCTCGCAGGTAATGGGTATGCTGTAGTTAATAAACTGAGCATATTTTTCAAGGCAGGATTATCGGAAGGAACGTGGAGGAATAAGAGGGTGCATTTTGAGGAATACTTAGCATTTTGCAAAAATAGTAAGGTAGACCCGAAAAGCCCTAAATTAAAAACGGTAATGCTATACATTTTATACCTAAATGATAAACTGAGGACAGACGGGGCCATTAAAAATTACCTGTGTGGGGCAAAATCTTGGGTGAAGTTGGTACGGGGTAGCTGGGATGTATTTGATTGCTATGCAGTGTCAGTGCTAAGAAAAGGGGTTTGTAAACTTAAGTGTAGTACAGTAAACAGAGCGTATCCGTTAAAAATAAGACATGTGAAATTGATAATATTAAAATGTAGACAAATGGGAAAATATGGACTTGTATTCATTGCTGCACTGTTAATTGGTTATGCCTGCCTATTAAGACAATCTAACTTGTTTTACTCCGAGCTGCTGGGTGATGGCGGTCATACGCTGATGTTTGAGGACATCGAGGCACACAAGTCACACATCACGGTGCACATCCGCAGCACTAAAACGGTGTGCGAGCGGAAAGACAGCTACCACGTCAGACTGCCAAAAATACCACACTCAGTCTTCTGTCCTGTTCAAGCGTGGACTGACTACTGTCACCTGACAGGTCCAAAAAGGGGCGCCCCAGCATTTGCCCTGGCGAACGGGGACCCTTTGACAAGCCAAAAATTCATGAGATGCATCCGTCTAATACTGAAGGGTGCCAAGCTTCCCTGGTGGCCGATGGTAACGACACACAGTCTAAGGCGTGGAGCTGCCCAAGAATATGCTCGAATAGGAGTGTCTCTAAACTGCATACGCTTACTAGGACAGTGGAAATCTAATAGCATATTTAATTATGTGAATAAACAACTCGTGAGCAAAGGACCATCTACCCTCCTGTCCCAATTTGGCTGAGAGTAGATGGTCCAAATCCAAAAAGAGTCATGTCTGGTAGTAAGAATTGTAGTGAGTGAGATGTCCCTGATGTGCTTCCTTGTATGACCGTTATCTACCCATAGCGGATGTCTGCTGTCATCAACCCAAGAACATTTCTCAGTTGCATATATAATAATGAATAGCTATTGTTGTGTAAAGTAAACCTAAATATCAAACTATCGCCCTGCATATAAGTAATCCGAATTACATAAATTAACAGTTACCTCTGGATTGTACTATCTAGGAGGTAGATTAGTTTACAAGCTATCCGAGCAACTGTACTGTTGCCAAAGTAAATGAAATATGATCTGTGCTAGTCATAGAATAATAATGGCTAGTGTGAAATTTATTAAAAATGTTTAATAAATTATTGGCCCTATATAATAGAATCCTGTGTCTGGTTTTTTAATTGTACATGTTGCCGGTAACATGCATAATTAAAACCCTGACCACGGGCCCATAGTAATGCATCCTAGCTACAAAACATGATCTCGAATTTGGTAACCCGGGAGAGTTGATTTCCGGTTGCACAAGACCCGTTGAATCATTCTTCACCGTATCACCGAGCAGTAACGACTTGGATGTCTCAACTGCGAGGAATTTCAAAGTCCATCCCACCATCCCATCATAACAACGATTGGCTGAGAGTAGATGGTCCAAATCCAAAAAGAGTCATGTCTGGTAGTAAGAATTGTAGTGAGTGAGATGTCCCTGATGTGCTTCCTTGTATGACCGTTATCTACCCATAGCGGATGTCTGCTGTCATCAACCCAAGAACATTTCTCAGTTGCATATATAATAATGAATAGCTATTGTTGTGTAAAGTAAACCTAAATATCAAACTATCGCCCTGCATATAAGTAATCCGAATTACATAAATTAACAGTTACCTCTGGATTGTACTATCTAGGAGGTAGATTAGTTTACAAGCTATCCGAGCAACTGTACTGTTGCCAAAGTAAATGAAATATGATCTGTGCTAGTCATAGAATAATAATGGCTAGTGTGAAATTTATTAAAAATGTTTAATAAATTATTGGCCCTATATAATAGAATCCTGTGTCTGGTTTTTTAATTATGAATATTTCCCACATGTCACAATGATCAATTCTTGTATTGGTGGCTTAATATTTGACAATGACTGCTACTCTTTTAGTGAGATACTATCTGTATTTTTGGTAGATCTAATACTGCGAGTTACCTTCCTACCCACTAGGTCTGCTGTAATTTAACTGATCGAACTTTGAATGATCAAAATCGATTGCTGTAACTAGTAGTGTATAATTGAACATCCATACCATCAGCAAGAGCGAGAGCACATTCTTCCGTTCCTATGTTACGCAACGCAAACATGGCCCGGTATCGGCTGTAAAGGGAGACCTCCTCATTGAGCAAGTCAGAACGCAGCTTAGTGATGTTAGTTTCATCGCTCGGGGGTGCGGGGTCTACTGAGCAATAAGGGTTATCCGACAACTTCCCCAGGTGGCGCTCCCCGCTGTTTGACCATTTCAACCGCTGGATTGCCAGTTGGCACGTTTCAGCTATCTGCAACAACAATAAAAAGAGAGAATGACATAGTCCATACCCAACATAGACCATTTCCACAATCTACTCACAACCTGGTAGCAGTGGAAAGAACTAATGTTGTGTGTAAGATTCCATAAAACTAATTATTTGGGAGGCACTCTCAACAGAAACCATCCTGTTCACACATGTGACACCTGTATTTAGATCTAGAAAAGCCTAGATTTAGACTTCGGGTAAAAGCTATTTTGTTTGACAGTGTGTATTTTATTCATGTTTTCATTATTTGTGATGGTTCATACCAAGAACACAGAATAGACAGGGTCCAACAGTCATTATTTGAAGCACCGTTCGTGTTGAACTTGAAATTTTCTGAATAAATCTAAATTTAGATCTAGTTACTATTTTAGCTATTGGTTCTCACCGAGTTATTAAGAAGCCATGGCTACTTTCTGATCTTGTTCAAGATTTTATTCCTGCTGCATGATATTTAGATTTATCAATCAGTTTAATTGTGTATCACTATTTTAACATTTTTAGCATTGGGTAAAAGGCATCTCCTTAAACAAGCTAGAAGAGAATAGAAATTAATAAGAGTTTGTCGCCAATATATTCACGGTTGTAATTTTCTTACACAATATACGAGGCTACTAAACCACCAACACTGTATAATACAAGCAAAATGTGCTAAAATATAAACAAGATTTTAAAATCTTGCTGAAAACAGTATATATAAATTAATCTACTTAGTCCTACCTATCACTACATCGATGATTAATTACCTCAATGATGGGATCTCCTTTATATTTTTCTAAAACAGGGATCGCATCCTTAGATCCAATGGCTCCAAGTGCTTCCCCTGTGGGTGAAAAACAGGTTATGCATCATGCTGACACACGCATCACGATATTTCCAAATCATAAATAGCGTTGCTTGGATCATAATATATTTTTGTAATTTAAACGTTTGTACAGCTTCAGGATACATAAGCAAAGGACACAACTTAAGCTATACCTGATTAATCTAATCAGATAAACCGGATGCCTTTTTGTGCTGCAAATAAGAACTATCCAGAAATAAATAATTAAATGTTAATTAATGTCCAAGGTCTAGGCCTAAGAACTTAAGGTTGCATGGTCCGCTGAAATATAATTTCCTCAAAATCAAAAGAACTACCTACATTTGATCCTATATATCCAACTTAGATACTAGTAGATACTCTAAACATAGGACTGGTTGCTGGTGCTGCCATTGGAAAAAATAAGAGACTTGCTCTCAGCATACTACCCTACCCCTCTTTGAACGTTGTGTGCTGCGAGTGAGTGCATCAGAGCTCAAAATAACTACTTTCACAGTAAAGATCACTAACTTTAGTTTCGTATCCATTAAGGCCGACTTCAGGTGGGAAAACTTTGAAAAATTGAGGTTTGAAAACTTTGAAACGATCGTAAAACATGACTTTACCAAATATTTTTCATGAAAAATATAATATTACATAGAAATATTTGTTCTCTACATTGTTAGCCATCATTTAGCACTCACACACAGGAGTTTGGACTTAACCATAGAATGGGTATGCTAATTAAAGCAATCAATTTTTTTAGATTTGTTTAATGTGGATATAGCTTAAAGACAATGTAATCACATTATAGATATTTGCATTCTGGTCATTTTGCTATAAAAAATCAAGTCAGTATCTCAAATAGAACCAGAGATATTAATTTTCTAAAGATTTGATCAAGGACGGTTAGTGAAAATCACACGATCTGCCATGTGTGATGTCAAATTGCTCAACAAATATTTATTTGTAAGGTCTGAAAAAATTGAGATTAGAATTTGTACTAGAAATAATAAGTTAAAAGAATAATGGTGTGATTAAAATGTAATTTGCCTTCAGCAGGCAGCCTCAGACATCAGGATTTAAGCATTTGCAGAATCATGAAAAATGTGTGTAAAATTAAGGGGAAAAAATCAATATTAAAAAATTCATAACTCTGGGACTAATAGACCAATTTTCCATTATTATATATATTTGTAATCAGAATGATAAGAGCTTTGTAACTGTACCATTTGCAAATTAACTTTCTGAAAAGAAAAATTCAGTTTAGAGTACCTAATACTAGTATATTAAGTAATGATTCGGTCCAGCATATACAGAATAATCTCTGAATTTAAAACCCCATTCCTTTGGACACTCACTTTGAGACAGCCATTAAACAGGGAGACCACTAACAAATTAGGTCAATCTTGTGACCTTATTAGTCCTGCCCTCATTCCCAGTACCATATATGGCATTAGTCAGGGTCCAGACTACCTATACATTAATAGGTCCTTCCTCATCATGTTACCATCGCGAGATGTAAATCTTTACTACAACACCTTTGACAAGCTTGCCGAAATGATTGTGTGTTCTTTCAGCTCAAATTACTCCAAATTCAACCATTTTTTATCGAAATGAAAGTTAGTTTTATTTAACGACGCCTCTACAGCATATTGATTTATATCATCGGCTATTGGACATCAATCATGTCATTCGGACATATTTTTTTGTGGAGGAAACCTGGTGCCGCCACATAGGCTACTATTTGCGATAAGCAGCACGGGATCTTTTATATGCACTTTCCCACAGACAGGACAGCACATACCACAACCTTTGATGAACCAGTTGTGGACCACTGGTAGGTATGTGCGCCGAATTCGCCGTCATAGCGGGCGCTTTTTTCCTGTGACACCGATCTCGGTTTTCTATTGGCTGACCCAATTACAGTGCTCCAAATAAATGCCTCCTCATTGGCTAGAGACATGTTTTGCATATATAATGAACATGATGTCATAGAGGACTTCCCAAGCTATTGCCTCGTGTTAATTTCTTTCTGATTGACAGTTTATTTCTGGTACAGGAAGAATTTCCCCAAAATGAGAAGATTTTGTACAGTAATCATCATCAAAAATCTACATCAAAGCAGGTATGGTCCCAAATTAAAATATATAGGTCCCATCCTAAATGTATTTATTGTTGTATCTGTGAAATACCAGGAGGCAATTTGCCAGAGAAATGTATGAACGAGCTCGCGGAATTTTTTTTACCAAATCTGAAATCATGCCAAATGTGACAAACAAGATGGCCACTCAAGAAATTGAGTGCACACACATGTATTTTGTACATTGTTCAATGCAATTAATTATAATTCTTCAATATCTACATTAATTTGGATAAGAGTATGTCAGTATATTTTACAGTATGTGATAATTGAGTGCACACACATGTATTTTGTACATTGTTCAATGCAATTAATTAGAATTCTTCAATATCTACATTAATTTGGATAAGAGTATGTCAGTATATTTTACAGTATGTGATTATTGAGTGCACACACATGTATTTTGTACATTGACATTGTTCAATGCAATTAATTCTAATTCTTCAATATCTAGATTAATTTCAAAATTTGGATAAGAGTATGTCAGTATATTTTACAATATGTGATTATTGAATTTATTCCACAGCTATTTTGTGGTGCATTTCTTCAGCACTTGCCTAATGCTATGCTTTCATTCCAGATGAAATGAAGACATATTAAAGTTACATATTAAAGTATACATGTATTTTCAAGTGATCTCATACTTGAGGTTATGAAGCGTGAACATAATAATTATTATGTTTTATCATTATTAATAATTATCTTTAGCTGGTCAATGGTGATTTTTGTGATTGATCTAGATAGAGAATTCTTCTGGCTTTCAGCAGAAATTCAGGTACTTCAAAGATTTTATTAATTCGGTGAGAAATAAGAAAGTTACAGCAATTTCCCTACGAACATAGTATGTTTTGATCACAGGTTATGAGGCGTGAACATAATAATTATTATGTTTGATCATTATTAATAATTATTTTTAGCTGGTCAATGGTGATTTTTGTGATTGATCTAGATAGAGAATTCTTCGGGCTTTCAGGTACTTCAAGGATTTTATTAATTCGGTGAGAAATAAGAAAGTTACAGCAATTTCCTTACAAACACAGTATGTTTTGATCACACCTTCTGCCATTGTTCTAAGGTTAATTGTGAGGACATAATTTGACTAATTAAAAATAATGAAATAATCATAACTTTTTTATTTCTCAACGGATTGCAATGATCTAAGTGTTATTTTCTTTGTCTCTTCATCCTCTTTCAAATGAGCCCAGTTACACTCAAATTGGAGGATTTTGATTTTTTGACTCACATACCTACCACTGGTTGGAACGGAAAATAGCCCGGACTGCAAATCACCAAATGGGTGCAAATTTAGCCTTACCAGCTTCGTGTCGAACAATAGTCTCCTGAGTTGAATCTTCCAAGACAGCTGTTAAGCAAGGTATGGCTGCCTCATTTTGCATTTGCCCAAGACAATAAGCAGCCTCGTGTTTAAGAAGAGAAGATGGGTCAGTAAAACATTTACTTATGGAGTAAATAGCATATTGGTTTCCAACATTTTTTAGTGAGAAAAGCGCCCGAAATCGGTCCTTCAGAGGCTCTGCTTGGTTCAATAACGTGGCAGCGATCCGGGCAATGCTGTGTATTGGAGAACTGTCGCCCATGTTGTGTTATCTAAATTACGTATGTCTCCGTACGGTGATTCTGAGTGTACGTCAGTTTGCAGTGAGTGGGTAGTTAATGATAATGTAGCTTTTATATGACTTACAAATCATGTAAACATTTCGTTCTACTTTCCAAACCGGAAACACATGTTTCTAATACCCCTAATTATGGTTTCGTATATACCTTTTGCATCTAATTGTCATACTACTTAGCAACAATTATTAGCGAATGAAACTATTATTCTGTTTACATTATTACAGCAATAAAAGGATAATACAAATTATCGCGTGATCAAATACGAAACTAAATATAACGTAGAACTAACTTCATCTTTTTGCTGCGACTCAGCGACTGGTTATTGTTTTTCAAGAAATCACGGGACCTGAGAGGTTTGAAACAAGCGAAACCAGATGGAAGAAAGTGACTATTCGTCATGTTTTTTATCCACTTATTAGTTAGATTACATGTCAGGAACAGCTAAAAGGGGACCAATATGTAGTTTGGACGTAGCTATAGTCTACATTACCTTGATGAATCGAACAGTTATATGACTATGCCTATGGTGACTACATGTAAAGGTAACTATTACTCAATATTTACTTAGTATCAGGAACATAAGCCGTGGTCACACTAGATAAAGCCATAAAGGATTCACCCCGTACTTGCAGTACACGGATGAATACCAGTCCTATATAAAAACGGTCGAAAAAGCGGGGAAATGATCTGAGAGCCTAATTTCACAATCTAAGAAGCAACATTTATTCTTTATATGTGTCTTCATATTTCCCCGCTACCTTTGAGTTGAAAAATATAATAAAATATCTAGTTTAAAGTCGCCGGTTATACCTCTCACCCGTCCCAGATACAAACAAATCACATTATCCCACATCAAAAGCTCTCCAAACATACCTTTGCTTAGTTTGTTCAGTTCATGCCACTGAACATGTGGGAGTAGAGTTGAGGTCTGCGATATATGAATGACATCATCGGTGGGATTCCCTCATCACATGACCTAGAGGGGTTCCCCACACACAGGGGAAGCCATGGCAACCACCAATATGGCAGCCACAGAAATCTCTCAATTCAACTTTTAAAGTCTATTAATCTACATGATTTAATAAAAATAAAAAATTGTTGGTCCATTAGTTGTTTAAGCATGGGAAATTTCAGTCATAGACGACTGGTCTTCCTCATCCCACTGCTGGTCGATAGAAAGCCCGAGCCTACACTTTTACAGACCCAAGGGATTTTTAACCTCCCACACCACATAGACATGGTATGAGAGCAACCAGCCTTTGATGACGCTGTAAGTTATACACAGCGGTGGAAATCCAAATTGGCAGAGCAGGGGGCACGGGGAATCGAACCTCCGACCCTCAGATTAGGAGTCTGACCTAGAAAAAAATCAGACACTAACCACTCCGCCACAGAACGCACATAAAAAGTATCTGGTTATGATAAATAAACATTTGAACTTTATATTTATTATTTTAGATTGCAATTTCTAACATTTATTTATCTATATGGTTGTCTAAAAGCATCAGTGCTGCTGGACTAATTAAAAAACAACAGAAACAAGCAATGTCAGCCCTCCCCCCCCCCCCCCCCACATATGTAGTTGCATAAACTGAAAACAGGCAAACGAATGCTTGGAGAGCATTTGTCGGAGTACGGGTCGTCTCTCAGCGACCTATAGCTGGCCCCTTTAATAAGATTTTAAAGTGAAATCGACGGCATTCTATGGCCGCCATCTTGTCTTTTTGCATTCTCTCCCATTTCACCAACTCTGTGCCTATATAACAAAGTATCCATTTGATACTGGAGGCAGGCATTCTACTTCCTGTTCTATACTAAAGCTATTTTCGCTCGTATTTACACTACATTGTCGTTCACCCGTGTACTACAAGTACTGGGTGAATTTTGTTATCTATGTTCACACATACAGAGTTAAGCCGACTTAGTTGAGGCGAACTACATGAGTCAAACTAGCGACACGTTCACACATACAGAATTTTCAAAGTGTGTTGCGTTCAGACAACCACGTTAAACCGGCTCAGATCGATGTTTGTTTGTTGTTTTACATCCTAGCAACATCTAAGGTCATATCAGGATGGGTATCCACACATACATCCACATCTACATCCACACATACATCTACATCCACATGCCACATATTAGGTATCCCAAGTCATTTTCACAATTCAATAGAAAGTACCATATTTTGATACAGTTCAATAGCTCTTACCAGGGGAAGTAAAATGACACAAAGTTGATTAAAATCGGATGATTAGTTAAAAAGTTGTAGGTTTTTTAATCTGGACAAAAAATGATAGAAAAATTGCCTATTTTAACATTTTACATGAAACCCACATTTCAGACCTCAATAATTAACAAACTAATGGCCACATGCACTTGTATTTCAGGAATAGGTGTTGTCTATATGCATATATCAAGTCTATTTTTTTTCAGAGTAATGACATATTATTCTTCGAGATATTGGCCATTCAAAATGACAAAAAAGCACAAATTGCCACTTGTCATTATGAGAAATTAAGAGGTATGAGTTACATAAATGCTTATATTTAAAGAAATACACAACCAATATTCTTGAAACTTTACCTGACTACCCAGAACATCATGTAGTAAAAATGAGTTACCACAAACACACAACTATTATTATAGTTTCAGAATAATCATGATAATTGTTGAGAAATATGACATCAATTTCGATTTTTCATACCAATTAAGGGGTGGGATTTACACTTTCGGCTGTAGTTTGAAAAGTATACAACCGATTTTCCTAAAATTGCAACCACCTCTTTTTAATAGCATGCTTTACAACTTAGTAATTCAAATATAATATAATATAAAAGACAGCATAGGTGATTTTCAACCCTGAGAACGGCCTTGAAACATGGTAGCACGAATCATGCTTCACTGCAAAAAACTAACTTTTTAAATGCTTAGTAGCACAAACATTACATTAATACACACCAATTAAATTAATGTAGCATGAAAGAACACATATTAAGCTTCAAATTGGTGTATTTCTTTATTTAATATAACACCAATTGTGCATATTACAGAAGTTTGAAAACACCCTTTCTGTTGGTGCACTGACCCGATTCCAGTGCCTCGGGTGACCTGTATCGGGATACCTATATACATAGAGCCAGTATTTATTTTCTCTTGCGTTTGCACATTTTTGACCATTTCCCCATGCAGGACAGACAAAAATAATTGTATTATTTAAATAGAGGACAAAATTAGGTTTCTAATGATATTAAGAAAAAAATTATTTAGAATTATGAGCCGCTTTTGCATCATTTTGAAGTTTTAAAACGTTTAAAAAAAATAATTCTGTTCAAAGTTCTCATTGATGTTTGATACTAAAATGTGGATAAGAATCATCTCTATCGTTTCTATGTGATTTTGAACATGTGGGACCTATGGGGCCTTGCACAACTTGAATGTAATGTTACCACAACAATTCTTGGTGATCTGGAGCTATGGCCAAAAGGTCTGAAATGCACAAATTTGGCTCTCCAATATACACTTTTTTACTCAAATTCAGAATAGTGACAGAAATAACAAATAACATATCCATAAAGAGCAGTTTATAAGCTATTATTCCATATACTTTTCATTTCAATCTTAGATGACCTATAGTGAGTTTAAAATGAGCTTTTATTGGTGCCAAATGATGCATTTCCACCACCGTACGGCGCTCTCTTGGGATGCCTACACATATACAACATACCTAACAAGAGATGGGAAGAGTAGGACGGTCCAAACATGTGCTCCAACCACTATCAAAAGCAACTACCTGTTAGGAAGCAGTCTCCATATGATATATGAAAAGATGGGATGGTCCAAACATGTGTTCTAACCACTATGAAAGCAACTACCTTTTAGGAAGCAGTCTCCATCCATGTGCTTAAGCCGCCTCAACTAAACCAGTTACGTTCAAACATGCCACTTAGGCCGACTCACACTAGTTCGCCTCATCTAATCTACCTCGCGAGGCGAACTAGTTGAGTCGACTCAGCCCTAATTCGCCTCAGAGGACCGTTCACATGCGCAATCTGAGTCGGCTTAGATGAGGCGAACTACTTGAGGCGACTTAAGGCCCGTGTGTGAACGCACTACTGAAGTTCACAGCTATGATCAAGGCTCTCATCATCATCATCATCATCATCATCATGCTGTCGGTCGCAATGTGACAAAGACTGCTTTTATTTCCTAAATGCCACTATTTTGTGCGGTTGTGCACTTCATAAAAGCTGCTTGCAGAGTGTTGAAGTGCTGCTGGCTTTTGCAAGTTACTAGCAGCACTCTCTCGGGGAGCAAATAGAGGTCTCACACCGGCAAGAGCACATCAAGACAGGGGCAAACTATTTGTCCCTGCAGTGGCTGGTTGGGAGATGTTGGGAGTTCCATCATCACTGCCCCTAATGCAGCCACGGAAGCATGGTTTTCTGTTAGGGTTTGCTCCCTTAGCCTTTGGTTCTATCAAGAACCTGTACACCACAAGGCAGTGGTTTATAAATTTGCAAGGCAGGGGCGTCAAACTCCCTGAGGTATTTTAGCAGGTGGGTACTGCAATACCCGCATACATACAGGAATGATGGCAAATGTTAGTGCTGGAGGGGAAGTCTCGGAATCGTTCGGGGTTACCAATGGGGTCAAGCAAGGTTGTGTACTGGCCCCCACGCTCTTCTCCATCTTCCTATCAGCAATACTCGACGAGGCTTTCCGAGGCATGGGGGATGGCATCTATATACAGTCCAGACAGAGCGCTGACCTATTCATTGCTGCACACTTCAGAGCGAAGGCCAAGACTACTCGGATACTGGTTAGAGAGCTGCTATTCGCAGATGACAGTGCACTGGTTGCCCACTCTGCTGAAGAGATCCAGAAAATAGTGAACGCTTTCTCCGATGTATCAAAGAAGTTTGGCCTGAAGATTAACATCAAGAAGACGGATACGCTGAACCAACCCAACTCTACAAGAACACAAGAGGAGGATATCATTGTTAACAGAAACAAGCTGAACTCTGTTCCGGAATTCACCTACCTCGGAAACACTATATCAAGTGATGGAGACATTGATGCTGAAAGACAGGAGGATGGCCAAGACTAGCGCATCTTTCGTCCGACTACGCCAGAGACTTGAGAACAACCACCATGTGTCCATGCGGGTCAAAGGCAAGATCTACCATGCAATTGTGATATCCACCCTACTATACGGAGCCGAGGCCTGGACAGTGTGCAGACAGGTGAAAAAGCTGCATGCCTTCATGATGCGACATCTGCGTTCAATCATGAGGCTAACCTGGAAGGATAAAGTGACAAGTAAGGAAATACTTGAACGGACGGGGCTGCCCTCTATGGAAGATCTTCTGATCAAAAAGAACCTCCGGTGGACTGGGCACCTCATGAGGATGTCATCAGACAGGCTACCAAAGCAGATCCTCTACTCTCAACTGTCTTCTGGTTACAGAAAGAGAGGGCGCCCTCGTCTCCGGTTCAAGGATACCATCAAGAGAAACCTGAAGCTGAGAGACATTAAGACCGACTCATGGACATCACTCTCACAGCAAAGAGATATAAGGAGAGCGGCAGTCAAGTAATGAAAGCAGTCTTTGTCGCATCTCGACCGACAGCATGATGATGATGATGTGAACGCACTACAGTAGCCTGAACAGAGACAGTAAGTCAGAGGTGAATTCTTTATCTAATGTCAGTATAGTTTAAAAGATTCACCCCTTAATTAGGTCTGTGACAAACAATTTCAAAGTCAACCGATTCCAACATAAAATATATCATTGTAAAGGTATTGGAAAGACCTTTCTAATGATACCTAAATCATCATCCTGTGACAATTATCAAGGAAGTTGTAACACCTTATAAAGCGTTTTTTTTAATGGGTAATTGTGGTCCATTGTTTCAATGGAAAACCAGATGAATTCTGTGACCCATCTCATGACTCATGAGTCTTGGCATGTGTGAAAAAAACGCTCAACTTTTGAAACTAATACTGGTCCATTTGAAACAATTCAAAAATGAGGATATATAGATAAATCTGTGCTCTATGTCATGATTGTGGTGTTCAGTGGTATTTGCACAGACATAGCTACATTGTAAGTAAAAGTTAAAGTGCTGCGGATCAAATAACTCTCTTGGCAATCTATCAAAAATCGTTAAAATTTCACAACATGTAGAGAACTAATAAAGGAACAATACTTGCATAGGTTGATAGGATATTTTAATCACCTTTGAGTGACTAGATGAAGATTTTGTGGAGAAAAGTAAAACTTGAAATTCAACCATCAACTTTTGAAACTAATACTGGTCCAATTGAAACAATTAAAAAATGAGGATGTAGATAAATATGGGCTCTATGTCATGAATCCAAGATATAAATTGTAGCTAGAAAGCCCTCCTTTTGGCGACCTGAAAGGTAACACCTAATGCAAAGCAGCTCCACGCAGTGGAATGGAGCTAGAGTTATCGTCATTGCCGAACCGCTTTGCGGCGATCGGCGGTATTCGCACATAGCTACCTTACTTGCAGTACCTGAGTAGTGGCGAACAACAAAGTAGTCGTAGTCTAAATAGGTAAAATAGGAAGTGGAATTCCTTATAGCGAAATGGTAAACAGGAAGTGTGAACACTTATTTGTCTCTCATTTTTGCTTGAGTACAAGTAAATAAGCAACATAAGGACTACACAACATGAACGTGCCACCCCACTGATTTGCCCTACAGAAATATGAGCTTTTCTCATGGGCTTAATAGGGATGCACGCTCACCTCGATTTAGCTGAATGCATAAATTCAATAGCAGTAACATGTGGCCAGTGTGATGCATGTCTAATGCAATTGACCTATTTCTAATTTTCCTTGTTCCGGTATCTAAGACTAATCATTCTAATGGCTACTAATATTGGCACAAAGTTGGTGAAATGGTAGATAAAAGATTCACCCCATACTTGTAAATGTGATGATATATATGAAGAATATATTTTGCTTCTTAAATTGGTTGTGGTGCGGAACCAAGCTACCTACTACCCCCACGGGTGACTCTCTGCACATGTAAAATGATGCATGCTGATTGGTTGGTTGCAGCTCTGCGAATAACAGTGTTGCATGGGGACAATTGATAGATAAAATACTCACCCCTACCTAGAGTAGGCCTACTGTGCAGAACAGTACGGAGTGAATCTTTTATCTAGGTAATTGGTGTTCACCTCTCTCTTGAAGATTTATACTGCCTATAATGGATAAGTCTGGACTTGTTTTCACCATTAGAGTTAGACAGTTTGTCAATAGAAAGCCCGAGCCTACACTTTTACCGACCCAAGGGATTTTTAACCTCCCACACCACATAGACATGGTATGAGAGCAACTGGCCTTTGATGACGCTGTAAGTTATACACAGAGGTGGAAATCCAAATTGGCAGAGGTGGAGGCATGGGGAATCGAACCACTGACCTTCAGATTAGGAGTTCGACCCCGAAAAAAGTCAAGACACTCTAACCACTCCGCCACAGAGAACACCACGATGCTGAAATACAGAGGAGGATGGGGAGTCACAATAAGCCAGTCACAATAACAATCTCAGTAACTATAATATATATTATACTGAAATGTACATTGTTAATGCAAGATTGGGTTGTTTTTCACCGGTACTGTACAGAACAGTACGGGGTGAATCTTTTATCTAATTAAGCACAGGTTAGATTACACCAAAGAAAACCCAATTTTGAACTCGTTTTTTTTTCTCAATTCAAGTAAGGGGAGGGAGAGTGACGGGAGGCTATGCACAGTGATATGAATAGTTGTATTGAAACTGATATTAAAACACTCACAGTACGAACGCCAGAAAAATAAACTTTGGGAAAGCCTTGATATGGTCATGGTTATATAAAAGATTCACTCCTACCCGGGCCATGGTAGGGGTTAATAAAAACTATGTCTGAATCCGAGCAAAACCCTCTTTGGTATCAATCAACTAATTAAGAGAAGTGGAGTTCATGGTTCCGTCAGCCAGTGTTTATCTATAGCCCCGTTCACACACAGACCATAAGTCGCCTCAACTAATTCACCTCATCTAACTCGACTCACATTGGCAGTGTGAACGCGACGCTGAGGCAGATTAGGGCTGAGGCGACTCAACTAGTTCGCCTCAAGTAAACCACGTCGCGAGGTGGTTTATATGAAGCGAACTAGCTTAAGTCGGCCCATCTTGCTTGTGTGGACGGTACCGGTTTACTTGAAGAAGCTTAAGCATGTCACATGCATGTCACATGCATGCGCAGTCGAGACCTGAATTTGTTGATTTTCCGGTCGATCAAAAGCGCATATTATATAATTTGGTCTATGAAACCGCTAGCTGTGCACAGATATTTCTTTCATCATTTATTTTTAAGTTTTCACTGCCCAGCAGAAGTCTTGACCGTTCCAAAACAATACGATTCAGTCTATGCATATCTAGGTCGAACCCACACTCTCTCGTGGTGACGTCGACTAACCGAAAGTGGTGCTGGTTAGTATGGACGTGCTCATGCGCAGATATCGATTTCCGCCTTAAACTGCCCCAAGCACTGCATGTGTGGACACGACACACCTTCACGCCTAGTTCGCCTCATCTAGTTCGGCCTAATGCCTTGTACACACCTACCGTATAGGATTCGCGCACTAAAACTGTGCGACTCGACCCGATCCGCTTAAAACTGAAAACGGGCCGATTCATTTTTCGAATCGCGAATCGCAATCGTAATCGGCTGGTTTTAGCTCTATAACTGAGGTTTTATGCGCGAATCGCAATCGCTAGGTGTGCGCGGGGAGCGCACACCTAGCGATTTTTGTGTGCGAAACGGGCAGTTTTAGATCGTATACGGTAGGTGTGTGCGCACAAACGGTAGGTGTGTACCGGGCATAAAGTTGTGTGTGTGAACACGGCTTATATTGAAGTAAATCTGACGAAATGGGACAGAATGCCCAACAACGAAGATGGCGATGTTAAAATGCTCTCGATTCGAGTTTTGAAGTGTATTAATGTACATTATTTAATAAATATACCTGATGATGTGACCACCCAGGTTCTTGTTGGGTTTTATTTTCTTGTCGCAATGCGGTTGCAAGCCTAGTGAGTAGTAGTGTGACCTGGATATAAAATAGACTACAAATACTGGCAGCGAAGGACCATGGATCGTTTATCTTAGCCCATTAAAAAGTGATTTCTTGATTGTGGTTTGAATTACATATTTTGAATGTTTTTATTGGGTTCAGGATGTTTATTTGCCAATTGAAATTTCGAATGTACGCTTAACGATGCCAGGTTGTAACTTGACAACTGTATATAACCTAAAAGCAAATATAGGGCATCTCTAATTTATTTTACTGAGAACAGCTGGGAGAACATGAAAAATAATTAGCATCCATGGGAGAAAACCCGTAGGCTACACACAGAGATATTTGGTCGCATAATTACGTTAACAACTTATTGTTACCTGCTAATTCATGTTGAGATGGAGAAAACACCATGCTCGAGTGCTTCAAATCAATATTGTGCCCTTGAATGGAAGGACAAAAGCTGGATGTTTTTACTTTTACTTATGCTATCTAGATGGAGCACATATTGTCTTTGTCGGTTATCTGTAAACCAATCCGCCCCCTACACACACACACACACACACACACACACACACACACACACACACACACACACACACACACACACACACACACACACACACACACAGATTAAAGGTCCTGTCACACTACGACCTATGGCGTTTTCGATTAAACAACTCGGGTGATCCGGCGTATGCGGTTTTCGACCATACACCATCATAGGTTGGGCATAGGTCGTATACGCTCTTCATAGGTCGGCATAGGTCGAGCGGGGGGGGGGGGAATTGTGCATGTTCAAAATGTTCAACTTGTGGCCCATACGGTTTTCGTACGCTGGGCGTATGTCGGCGTAGGTTATGCACACGTTAGGGGTAAGTCGGCACAGGTTAGCCGTATGTTGAACCGACCCCATCCTGGTGTCTCTGGCGTACTCACAATGTTCTGTAAATGGGCTGTCACACTACAACACATTATGGCGCATAGCCTCAGCATATACCAACGTATTTGATTTTCGACCAATACGCCATAGTAGGCCGTCATACATTATGCATAGGTTGGGCATAGGTCGTATACGCTCATCATAAGTCGGCATAGGTCGAGCCGCCGAAAAAGTTTTGTGCATGTTTAAAACTTTCAACCTATGCCGGCGTGTGGCGCATACGGTCCTCATACGCTACGTGTACGTTAGAGGTACGTTGGAATACGTTAGAAACACGTTCGGTATACGCCGGCCTACGTTACTCATACGCTGGTCCTGTCGCCTCCAACCGTCAAAATACATCCCCATACGCCAAGCATACGCTTCATACGCCGCTGGGACTTCCCGCAGTGCACAAAGGTCGGCTTATCTCGACCTATAACATTTTTTGCCACGTTACCCTACGCCGTCGCCATATGCCGTAGTGTGACAGGCCCTTTAGGTAAACACAGGAGGCTTGAAAGTTGAATGGGACATGGCTGTTTTTGACGTTATGTAGATGTCATATTACTTCAAGTACGTCTCAGAGCGTGTGTGCGTGAGAGGAAGGGGGTTACTATAGTTAATGCAAAAGTCACGGTCAGTTGCTTGAGTATGAGTAGAGCTAAGAGGGACTGCAACACTCACATGTATACATGAAGGCCGTGTTCGATTATGGCGCTCCGGACCACTCGGGTGATCCTAATTGTTAGGATTTTAGGACACCGCAAGTGGAGTCTAAAAATATGCGGGCCGTGTGCAAAACGACCCGACCCCAGTGCCCTACGTCTTGGCTGGGCGGGGGGGGGGGGGGGTGCTAGGAGCAATGACATCACATGTGTGCTGGTACCGCCCTGTAGAATAACAGCTACCAGTACAAGTGTTTTTTTTAATAACCCAAATTAATGAAATGGATATATAACTAAACTATGCAATCATAAACTACTTTAAATCCTATTTGGCTGTAGTTATATTGGTTTTTTTTTTTTTTAAAGTTTTGGATTAAGCCACCATTTTTTCCACCCCAAGCGCATTCGTTTATGCAACCCGACGTTGTAGGGCCTGCACATGCCCCAAAACGTCGTTCGGATCGCCCGAGTTGTTTAATCGAATACGGCCGAGGGGAACTCCCGGCCGCATTTGACTGCCTTCGGCGGTGCTCATATAGTGCTGCAGATTTGCAGCCTTCAGCGTACCAACGTGCCTGAAAACTCCCTAAAAACAAACAATGCATTACATACATACATACATACATACATACATACATACATACATACATACATACATACATACATACATACATACATACATACATACATACATACATACATACATACATACATACATACATACATACATACATACATACATACATACATACATACATACATACATACATACATACATACATACTTACATACATACATACATACATACATACATACATACATACATACATGTTGGGGATCATAGCCTCATAGGCTCGCATGAGTTGCAGTAGTAACATGTTCTATTATAATAATCTAATATTCTTATCGTCTGAAATCAGCACCAGTGTTCACGATGAGTCAATATCTGGACGTTTGGGGTAGACAGCACTCATCTTTGACTAGATACTTGATCTCGTAGTTTTATAGTAATGTCACTGCTTCTATCCACATAACACACTCATTCACAAACAATAGTCGTGTGAATCTATCTTCATATACACAGTAGATAATTTATAAATATTTTGGGTTGTACAAGTAAGATTAGACAAATTGAACGCCTATGTTTTGATATTTTTTCTATTTTTTAAATTTAGCTACAGGCATTGAAAACGAATGTCTGGTAACCAAGTACATTTTGTTCCCTAAGATCAGCACAGGGAACCACTGCGGATGTTTTCGTCCTTCATAGGTATTCAAATTGCACCAATTGAACCATGTAAATTAAGACCGCCGGGTATGCTGGCCAGTTGATACAAGAGGACGAGTTGACCTTGATTGAAATATCGATTATCAAATATACTACAGGCTTCTTTCATATGTGAAAGTCAGTTACAAAATACATTTTCAGGAGCATTCACTGTTCTAAATAATTTATGGAAAAGCGTAATAAAGCAAAGTTGGTTTTATTACTGAGTGCAATCTTTTTCTTTTTTTTGCCTTATGTTCCGAAAATGTATGTACCGTAAAATTACTTGTTTATATTATCAATAGCAATGGTTGGAGAAATAAACAAATGTTCACAGTGATTTGCCTGTTTACTTTAGTTGTTTTTAATCGGTGTCCTATTTGCAGATGCCTTATAACCTGATTTGGCTATTGTTTTGTGTACCGCATGCCAACTACAATGTGTCGTTACTGATCCACTAACGACTGACTCCCACTGTTATCTTATCCGTTTGTATAGGAGACTTTGATCCAGCATGGCCTGATCCGGTGATAAGAACCAGCACCAGCACGAACACCACTATCCCACCCGCTGAGACCATTGGCAGTTGTCCGCCACTGGGTAGTGCTGGTATGCAACACACCTGCAGTGTGGGGTCTTTCATGTGGCAGTGTGAGGCTGGCGCTTGCTGGAGGAGGTAACGCGAACTGCATATCTGCTAACGGAAGGGCTCCTCCAGTAGCCAACCATGTCAGCCCCATACCTCCCGCTGATGGCCGGCGATGGTGTCAGCTTCATGCTGTTTCTGGTCGCCGTCGCCGTGCTCTATATCACCGTAAGGCTACTGCTCCTCGCCAGTCCTGCCTCGCCGCCGATCCTCATCTACAAAAAGTCCTTGTTCAACAAAAAGATAATAGCCTCATGCCCACTCCTGTCAGAGCCGTAAGTAACAGTTGCTTTATGGATATTAATGATTTAATACTTCTTGTGGATTAACCGCGTTGTTATTGTCGAATAGTGTATACATGTGTGTAATACAACAAGAAAAATGTCGTTGGTTTATATTCTGTATTAAACTAGTTGTATTTTTATTTTCTAATGCAATGCATGTTGACGTTTTGATAACACGGACCAGTTGTCATTGTTGTCGCGTTGATATTGTATTATTTGTTCAATTTGTTTGTGTCGTTAGCTAGTCTTTTTGGTTGAAATTATATACCCTTATAATAAATTCATAACAACACGCACACACGGACATGAATATTCATCAATTAACATGTCAATTACTTTTGGATTGAGAAAATGCAATGTTTTATATATATATATATATATATATATATATATATATATATATATAGAACTACAGTGACTGATGATATTACATAGTATAAATGGTTTGCTTGTCATGGATATAACCAATCATTTTCGTTATGACAAATAGAAATACGAAAGAGAAGAGAGTGATAAATGTGCAGGATAAACAAAAATATATATATTTGCATTTTTTTAAACAAAATAAATAATTTGAAGAGAGAACAAAATCTCACTCCTGGATCGTTAGTGCCTCTTCTACGATCAATACTGTGACACTTCAGGTAGCTGTGGCTGGTCACTGCCTAACTCACCTCTGCCGTAATCGATTAACACGACCCAGGCGACTCGGGTCATCCGGGTTGTCAGAATTTCAAATAGAACATCACGAGTGGAGTCGATAAATACATGTGCCGTGTGCAAAACGACCCGAGTAACCCACCTCTTGGATGGGGTGGCTAGGAACGATGACGTCACATTTGTGCAGGTACCGTCCTGCAGAATAGAATAACAGCCACCGGTACCAGTCATGCATGTTTTTTTGGTGGTAATAAAATAGATTAATGAAATGGAAATATAACTAAACTATGCCATCATAATCACTTTAAATCCTATTTTGCTGTAGTTATATCAGTTATTAAAAAAAAAAAAAAGGTTTTGGATTAAGCCACCATTTTTTCCACCCCGAGCATGGAGAAGTGTATTCGATTATTCGACCCGCGTCTGTAAGATGTGCGCATGCGCCAAAAAGTGGCTTGGGTGACCCGAGTTGATTAATCGATTATGCCCCTCATGGAGTCGATGTGCCCGCCTAGTGATGCCAATGGTGTTGATTTCTTTAGGTGAGAGCTGTTGCCCAAGACATATTGGGACATTTGTGCATATATTGACAATTAATGCACCTCAAAAATAATATATGTATTGTGATTTAATGTTTAATTATTATATTTATATCGATATCTGAATTGCTTATATAATGCAAATATTTAAAACGGCAGTCTACTATATTTTGATAGGTTGAGCCAAAATGTGGTGAGTTGGTTCTGAAATCATAGTTCAGGAAGTAAAACCTTTGCAAAAATTTCCAAAATATACTAAATCAGGTAAATGAATTGCAGAGTGCTAGAGGAGTCCATCTTAGCCCTGTATTGTTCCTCGATATATAAAGCAATCGACTGTGGGTCTACGGCGCATACAGCACACTTGCAGACACATGCTGCAAATCCTAAATAGGTTAATAGGTCATCCGTGAACGTTTTGCTGGGGTATAGGGTCGCAAATCACGATGTAAATTACCCCATATCGCTGTGCAATAAGTAACCCACAGTATGTAATATCAGACACCATATCTTACTATTGTGGTTAAAATTTGCTTCAAATGATGCCAGTAATCTCACGGAAGAAAATTAATACCGAAATAAGCATTTTTCAAACTAATTAGCAAAATTACCAAATTGAATAGTGATACTGCTAATCAACATTTTCAACAAACATATTCACACTGTCCACAGTATCCACATTTTTGCCAGAGATTCCATCATAACGAATTTGAGCTCATATCATTTTTCAGAAAAGGCAGATTGGGATAAATTTAAGACATTAAAGTTGCATAGTCCAATGGTTTTGAATTGCTGTATTTTTTTTTTAGATAAATATATTAGATCGATCACTAGTATCTACTTTACATTAGTTCAAAGTTACGTTTATTTTAAATGGTAAACTTTTTAGATATTTTGAGTGCAAACATGGACTTCTGCAGTAACAGATTCTATTAGATTGACTCAGTATTGCATTCTATGCAGAAACAAATGCTTAATAAGTGCATCAGTATCTAAGTTAGATATGTCAAATCAATCTAGATAATTGGTTTGGTTTTGAAAATTTGACATTTCATCTGACTATGCAGCTTTAAGCAAAACGTCAAGAATTGCTACTTCCCCATTACAAGCTGTTCGACAATGGAATATCCTGCAAGATTGTCCATGGTGTTTTTAGTTTTTTTTTCAAAAGTCGGCTGGAATGCAGGGGGAAAATATATACACCTTCATTTGTTTGACTTTCCACCGGGTGGTCATATTTATGCATCTCGTGTAACAAGAAAACGGCCATATTTTGTGTCGGGCCAGGGGCAGGTGACATTTCCTATCAGGAATTGAATGGCGGGGGCGACCCTTCAGGCGAAAGAATTACTTAGAAGCTTGATCTTCAGTCTTAGCTCTTTACCTCACCAGGTACGTTCCCCCATTGCTTTGGGGTAAAAGTGGCCACCTACAGACAATTGTTTATGGACGTCTCGGACGAGTGAAGACGCCATTCACACGTGGAGAACGGATCTATGCGTCTATGTCGGACGGAGGAACTGTAACATATGATGTGTTTGAACCCCTCCGACAGCACCCCCATGGTATGTACTTGTTAGCTTCCTTTAAACTGTAAACTGGGTGACAGCACAAACCAGCTGATTGGCAACTAACATACTCGTCCGCCCCAAACTGCTTATTTGGGGAAGGAGGGCTACTTGATACGGTCACATGGTGCTTCCTCCAGTGTTTGTGCTCTCAGCACTTGCTTGTCCCACCTGAGAGTGAGATTATATTGGAGTGATAACCACGTTTTTTTATGCAAGCTTATAGATGTGCTATTATATTTTCAACTACTGTGATGTTTCTATTTTGTGACATTACATTTAACTTTAAACAGATGTCTGCCATCTGACTCTTATAAACGCATGGATCTTTATATACTTCTGCACCTAAATAGTCTAAATAGTGGTTACTAATAGTTTGTGTTTAAAAAATATAGCAGCCATCATAAAACCTTTTTTAGTTATGTATTGTTAATGGTATCAGCTGTTATGTGTTGAAAGCGTTAATAAGAAGTGTACCAGGAGAATAGTGTATGAAACCTGACTTCTGGGAATTTTCTGCAATTCCCTGACAGTGCTATGGCTATGGGGGAATGCCCGTGTTTTCACAGGAAATCGCCATCAGTTTCTCTTCTTAATAATTACAATTACGAGGATAGCGATGTAAATATGTGTGGTTTTCGGGGGGGGGGAGGGGGGTGCATCTTATTTCAATGGAATATATACCAATGGAAAGGGCTTGAATGGAAAGATAGTAGTTATATAATTTTTCTAAAATAAATATTAAAAATATTATGTCACATTTGATTTCCGCTATTTTTGCCATTGACCACTTTCATCCAAAGAGATAATGTCACCCACTTTCTAAATGATTGGTATCACTTACCTGAAAACAAAATAGAGCAAGAATACGGATTTAAATGTGCAAGAACATGTTCCACTGACTTGATCCTTGGTTACCATTTCATCTAATATGTTGAAAGCGGATGGGTAATATTATAACGACAATAGAATTATTGTGTTAATGTTGCATAGTCCGATAGTTTTGAATTTCTGTCATCTTCAGAGATAAATATATTAGGTTGATCGTTATGATTTACCTTACTTTTGTTTTAAGTAACTTGTTTTAAGTGGCTAACTTTTGAGATGCTTGAAGTTAAAACAGACAAAGTTAAAATTTGGCAAGCACGCCAAAACTCTTGATACTATAGGCTTCTGCAGTACGAGATTCTGTTAGATTGAATTGGTATTCCCTTCTAGGTGCCAACAAATACTTAATAAGTGCATCAGCAATTAAGTCACATATCTAGAATTAAATCTCCGTGAGTGTTTTGGTTTTAAAAAATGTAATGCTTTCATAATCACCGATTAATTATTATAAAATGCCAAGGATATGACAGCAATTTGTTAGTCCTAATCCCGATATGATGTGACCTTAGATGTTGCTGGCAATTTTTGTTTGTTTTTAACTAAACTTGGCTGCAAACGTCCCATTAACATCTCACAGACTATTGGTTTTCAATTGCAGTATTTTTGACCTGAGTAAAAGAGTTTTTGTTTTTTTTCAAACAAATTCTTAATGAGAAGTCCCAATGTCAGATAGAAAAACTGTCTTTTAAGTTCATGTGCACCATTTGTGATAAATAACTTACAACTGTTAATTTTGTTTAATGCACAAAACAACATGATCAACAAAAGCACATGACATGAATCATGTAAATGTAAACAACAGCCCATAACAAACCAATCAGAATGCTGCATTCTGGTCATGTGACCCCACTGACAGGTGAAGTAGATCACTTTGCACCTCAGAAATATTCAAATATCTACAAAATTGCACCCACCATATGACATCAAATGCTTTGCACAAAAATAGAGAACATGTTCATCAATCTAGTGATGATCATTTTATAAGAAGGTCATTTAGCATAGGCACTTGAAAATCCGCTGTGCTTGCCGGTGTCGTGGTATAAAACCCCGGCCCGATGGCAGCCCCTGCTGTGGCTTCTGCGCATGCGCGGAGTTTGTAAACAGGCGCAGCTCGGCTGCAGAACGAATACACACTGCCAGTGTCTATTAAAGATTAATAGAAATGCACAACCCTAACCGTATAAATTTAATATAATCTATCCGTCGAATATGTTTTCTATATGTGTACCAAGCAGCTTGTTTCTAAGTGGTGTAGCTTTAGAGATATTTCACTTTTTCTGTATGAAGATTGCACTGACACTCAGAATATCCCAACTTTCACTATTATCTCTGTTTTTAATACTTTCAATGTTAAATTGCTCTTAGGTTACATTAAATACTTCAGATCTTCCTCTTCAATCGCGCATTAAGATATTTTTAATCGATCCAATGAAAGCTTTTAAATTTATTTTACAAAAATAAATGCTTAGTCAACTGTCTTCACGGCAGGGGCTGCGATCGGGCCGGGGTTTTATACCACGACACCGGTCACGCTTTTATGCCATCACTTTTCAGCATGCAGTTTTTCGTCGCGCACGGAAATGCGGATTTGAGGGGTTAATTCTGCTCAAATTGTGCAGGGATTGGGACTGTTTTGAAGACCATTACATTCCACAGATTTTAGTTTTTGTCTGATCAAAATCCATCAAGAATTTGTACCACTCCTGGTTTCTGAAGTTTATGTTCAGTTTCCCTACGTTACTAAATTCATGAAGCATGAAATGTTTTGCAGTCAAAGTGCGTGCGCATACAACATCAGGTGCACCGGTGTTTGTAAACACTGAAATAGGTCTGTTGGCTGCTTGACGTCCAGCCATTGTTGGAGGCATAGTAATGTGTTATCAACAGGTGGAAGGCATTGCGTTCTGTTGTTACTACCACTGTTGAAATTCGATAGCGATGTTATAGGCAGATACAAGAGAACAGGTATCTCCGAGCTACAGGTAGGAGGAGCACACGGTGATGCACCTGTTCGGTTGTTGTTTCAACATCTGAGAGGTTATAGGCTCTATAACCCTCACATGTTGAAACACCTACTGGGTTAGGTAGATCAGCTAAAATTTCAAAACACAACAAACAGTATAAATTTAAGCTCTTTCAACAGATCTTGCTGAGAAAAACTCAAATCTGTTGTAATTTTGAAAATATCTTAATAGGGGAGAAAGTTATGGCATTTCTAATGTCGGCTTAATTGTTAAATTTAGTCTGGATTCACCATTATAATAAACTGTGACCTTTGCAACATTGTAACAGCTTTCTATGGTCTAAGTATTTTGATTTTGGTGTTTGAATGTATATTTTCAGGTGGATTAGTTCATGTTCTTTCCAGTGATATAACATTTATGAAAATATTCCAATGCAAAAGTATGTTAATCAAGGCGGAATCGTGAAAATGCATGAACATTTTACCAATGACACAGTGACCAACGCGCCCCTAGCGGAATCTGACATACCTAACTGCGTTGTTTAAATTGAGCGTCAATACATCAAGATTACTTAAAATGGCAGTGTGCAGAGATGCAACAATTTGAGAGAAGCTTAGATTAAGTTAAACTTAAATAGAGTAAAATTTATTATGGCCACCATTTTGGTTATATGTGACAAATCTCATGGAATTTCTACAATTGATGTTCCATACGATCGCCATGAACATGGCCACAGCTGCCGACATGGCATAAAACCTCCAACTCACTCACTCTTCCATGCGATGTACATTTAATTTATTATTTCTTTGTATATTCATGAAGACTGAAGAGCTCACCAATACCTTTTTTTTTCTTTGGTAAAATATTTATTCATCTGAATATGACATTTGTCAGCGCCGGAGCACTAGTTTTCCGGCCATCTTACTATTGTAGTTGACAGTCTAAATAATCAAAGTTTGATCAGTGCTGTATTAGTTACAGCACCGATCCTGTAGAATTAAGGGAGTGGCCCTGCTGTATAATGTACAGCACCCGTTCATGCAGAAATGGGGAGCAGCACCGAGTAGAAAGTGTATACTCGGGGAAACTCAAACAATCGTTGTGGGTTACATTTTTCTCTTATAAAACAAAGTAAGTTTATAGTTGACAATACATTTTGTCTGTCTTATATAGTGTTCAATGTGTTTAAACAGGTTGATAGTTGTGTAGGATGTTTGGTGTGCTGATGGTTTCATGATGGTTAAGGGTGGTGGCAGGGGACTCCGAATGGATAGTCTATATCTGATCATAAAGAGCTACAGATTCAAAAGGTTGTTCTTGTGGGTCTGAAATTGGAATTGGGAGGGGTGGAGGATCCAATAAGCCTGTTGTCAGATTTATGCAGGAGCGCACTGATTGGTTTGTTTCTGTTATACATTATTCATAATCGTATGTGAATTGCATATAGAAAATGTGAACAATTTCCACCCTGATATGATCTTAGATGTTGCTAGGACGTAAAACAAAGCAATGTGAACAATTTAATGTAATAGAATACCTGAATAATTGAATCTCATAGTTTTCACAATTATTATCATTATTATTAAGCCCCCCCCCCCCCCTTTTCTGTCTTTTTCTTAATTAGGTGACTTTACTATATTGATCTGCCCGGGTATCGCCAACAGTAGTGAAAGCCTTTACATCTGTACGTGCGTCGACTATGCACAGAACCACGGCTACCGCGTTGCTGTGCTCAACCACCTGGGGGCGATCCTGGAGATTCGTCTCACCTCACCACGCATCTTCACCTACGGTGAGCCAGTGCCGATATGTGACTGATTTATTTACTTATCTGAATAATAAGGTCAGTGCCGAAACACTTTGAATTTAACGATAGTATTGCTCAATATGGATATGTATATAATATGTGTGTATGTGTATATGTTCTTTTTAGCATTCTTTTGAGATGTGGGTGGGTGTGTGTGTGTGTAAATGGATGGTACTTATGGATTGTTATAAGAATAGTAGGTAATAACTAATGTATATAAGAGAACTGATAAGTGGTAGTGTCCTTGTTTATATTCCCATAATAGATTATAGAGCATATATTATATATTTATCTAAGTTACCATCCATGTAAAAATGTAATATCTCGCATGTCACGACAGACAAAATACATGTAAATCATATACATAAAGCCAGATGAGATATCGTGTCTAAGAATTATAATAAAAATAACATTTTCTGGAAAATTATTGTTCCATGTATAAAATGAATGCTGAAAAGAATATATATATTTTTATTATAATTCTTTGACACGATACCTCATTTGGTTTTATGTATATGATATACATGCATCTTGTTTCTTGTGACATGCAAGATATCACATTTGTACATGAAGCCGAAGACGTATGTTAGATGGGTGTCAGAATGTGTCGAACACTGCCTTTATTTAAATCAGCACGGTGGCAGCCGTACTTAACCTATAGACCCTACAGTGTAGAATGGTTCTCCTGACTCCCTCCAGGGGGCACTGATGAGTACGGGCTGATGACAGATGACATACTGAAGCGTTACCCTTCGACTAAGCTGATTGCCTGTGGGTTTTCCATGGGTGGCAACATCATTACCAAGTACCTCGGAGAGAAAGACGAGAACCAGCGCAAGTTTCTCGCCGGCATCTCTTGTTGCCAGGGTTATGACGCCGAAGTGTAAGTACTGCACTCTTATATTACTAAAATTATCTAGTGGTTTTTTTTGGGGGGGGGGGGGGGTATGGGGGGAGGGTTAAACCTCCATGTTTTAAACTGTTAATTTGGTCATGGTTGCTTGGCCTGCAGGTGCTTTTCCAACAAACAAGAACTCTAATCCGGACCGCCAATGTACAAGCGCACTCACTCCCAGTTTGTTACATTTTCTATTACAGTGAGCCACAACATGATCTTCCAAAATACCCACCACGGGTGTCACCTTGGGTTATATATGTCATAGCTAGGCTCTTAATAAACTCAAGAATTCCTTATTTGTACCTAGATGAAGATTCGTGTAATTATACTGTGCGTCTGCTAGGTGTTGGATACGGGGTTCGAACGTGATGCCGAAAGTCTTGAATGTTCTTGAACTTAGATTTCTTTTGTTCAAGTACCCTCGAATCTTCTTGAATTTAACTGTATGGTTTTTTTTTATCTGGTAGCCAACTTTTTGTTTGAACCGTGGTTGAATTATTGGAAATTGTGTAGTGCATGGAATCTTATAGTTGTATCGGTTAAATGTTTAGCTGCAACCTTTTGAGCAGTGGGTGTCCTAAATAGGGTGTATTTTTTTTCTTTTTATTTTATTCCATCCACAACTTGTTATTAAATTATTTAGGGAAACTGGTTTTACCAAAAATTGATTTCCCATTTTTAACTTGGAAACGTTTTTTACTGTTGGTTTTATTTATCATACACCATTTGTAATTTTACTACAGTTGTATTCTCTCCTGGCATGCATTTCTGTGCTCTATTTTACCTGTTTGAAATGTAATATTGTAGTCAGTTATGTTTAACCACTATTAAATATTTAGGATCAAATCTAAATCAGTGTTTTGCTTTAGATAATGTCAAAGCTTGTTTTATTTAACGACGCCTCTAAAACACATTGATTTTTTTATAGTAGAAAATGTCCTGCTTGCATTAGACTACGTAGCTTTAAGCAGCATAGTTTCAGTTGCTGGAAGTTGTGTCTT
Source organism: Branchipolynoe longqiensis (assembly GCA_030323885.1). Lineage (NCBI taxonomy): Eukaryota > Metazoa > Annelida > Polychaeta > Phyllodocida > Polynoidae > Branchipolynoe > Branchipolynoe longqiensis. Next base: position 55,226,267 of record CM059187.1, on the reverse strand, counting down.
TTTTTTATTTCACTGTCCCTTGCCCTCTGCTAGTAATACCGAACGCTAGTCTAGGTAGCAACTAGTTTCAATTGTGTACCTTTTGAACCCATGGCCTCCCGCACTGAAAGCGAATACTCTACCCACATGGTCACGCCATAATTCGATGCAATTAGATGGTTCTTTTTAATGAGCTTTTGTTTATAAGAAAGAAAGAAAGAAAGAAGATAAATACGTATTGCCTTGTTTCATTTCTATCGCCCTCCATAAGGGCCCAGCATGAGATCATGACCTGGAGCCAGTGTCGCCGTGTGTACTGCTGGGCCATGTGTCAGTACCAGAAAAAGCTGATGCGTCACCACTATAACGAGATGTTCGGGCCAGAGTGCCAGGAGAAGTATGGCAAGTTTGACCTTGACCGCCTCTTCAAGGCGACCTCGCTCGTAGAGCTTGATGAGGTGTACAGTAGGCGACGCGCTGGTTATTCTTCCCTGGAGGAATATTATCGCTCTGCCAGCTGCAGGCACTTCATTGGAAATGTAAGTACTTATGGCTAATAATATTAGAATAGTATATTGCTATTTGTAGACAACTGTGCGGTTAGTTATCCATTGCTGATTATTGCTGGTCGTCTACAAGCTTGTATCAGGATTATTATGGCACCTCTTAATGTATTCCTAGGGGGTTACCCATTACCCATTACCCATTACCCAGGCAAGTAGATAAAATAGGGATTCTATATGTAAGGATGAGAGTTCACTCCAACAAGAAGAAAAAAACCCGGAAATATGACTCCCGGTTGCTCTGACAGTGCTAAGTGTTATATATTGGGAAATGACCTATATGGCTAAGAAAAGAAGGTAAATCTACCGATTTAATCAAAATAAAAAAATCATTTTTTTAAAAGCTCTTCCCTGTGTACATGAAATGTAACTTAGAGACGTGACTTTGTTTTGCAGATAAACATTCCCATGTTTTTCCTGAATGCGTGTGATGACCCAATCATCGCCGAGTGTCTTCTTCACACACCAACTAGTTTCGCACGTAAGTTATTTTCTACCCCTCAAACCCCTCAAACCAGATCTAGATGCTAATGTTTAAATCCTATTCACAAAAAGGTTACCCTAACTTAGTCATTTTTGTTTTTTTCCAATTTTTTTTGTGGGAGGTGGTTAATTTAAGTAGAGCCTTCTTAGTAAAAAAGTGAGGTTGTAGGATAAAGATAGTCGCAATAGGTACTCGAGGGGTTAGGGTAAATACTTCCTCTTTGTAGTGCTTCAAGTATTGTCCAACATATGCTTGAGAAAACAGCAACGTTGACATGGTAATATAGGTATTTCTTAATTGTAGACTAAAATCGTTACACATGACGAGTTTAGTCTCTATGTCGGAAGGTAAGTAACATGTTATGAAATGAGTAGGTGAGTTTTGGTTAGTTCATTCAGTATTAGTAGAAGTTGATATCGATTATTTTACATTAGTTTTCTTGTGTTGGGAAGTAGTATAAACCAAAATTGGTCAAACCAGTTACATTTAGGAAATTTCGATTGCATTCATATGGATTAAAATTGATTTACGGCCAAATAAATAAGGAAAGTAGTATAGCTCTAATTTAGACTGAGTGGTCGAATCAGTAAGAGCGCAGGTTTTCCGTGTGGAAGGTCAGGACTTCGCAAACCCAGTCGAGTCAACCCAATTGATACTTGTCGCTACCCAGCCTGTTACTTGCCATTAATAGGATAGTTATGTATGGAATGCCAGACCGGGCGTGCTGGTCATGTGACCAGGCACGGGACGCCGCCACGTGAGGAGAGGAAAATAAACCAGTCTTTCACTCGATCTCAACGTGTCCACATCCTTTCATTACAGATAGGGCAAGGACTGGTTTGATCAGTATCTGGATAATGTGACTGAGTGGGAAATCAAGTCACGGTGTTCATGGCCTATTCTCCCAGTGAGAGAACACTATGAAGTTGTCATGAGTGCACACTGTTACAATTCAGTACCCATTCTGATATTACCTTAGATGTTGCCAGTATGGAAAACCCCAACAAATACCAACTCTAATCTGGACCGGCAATGTACATGTGCACTCACTCCCAGTTTGTTATGTTTTCTAATACAGTGAGCCGCGACAACGTGATCTTCGCAAAAACACAGCACGGGGGTCACCTTGGGTTCTTCGAAGGAGGAATCACTGTCCCCGAGTCGATCACGTGGCTCGACAAGGTCGTGATCGAATACTCCAACGCCATGTGCGCCACAGTAATAAGTGAGGACATAGAGAGAGCATAGTCAACATGGACACTACAAGCCCCGCATAATGTTCGCTTTGCTCGGCATCGGCACAAGTGTAATAAGCGCATGAAATTAACAAAACTGGCTACTTACCTACCTGGTTAATGAATGGATTGAATTGTGTTATTACCAAGGACTGTTTGGTTGCTGTTACCAAGAACTTGTGCTGCTGCTGTTAGATATACGCAACTGGTTGTCAAAGTATGCTGCCCTACGTGGGGTGATCCCAACCCTGGCAGATCACAACGACTAATTGTTGTCGTCTGAGCACGAGGCGGTGCTGGGAGACCCCCGTGGTGGTGCACACGTGACCTCTGACATCTTGTTGCGCGAGCAGGCTGTGCAGTGGCCACATGACCATGTTACTCTGGGCGTGACTTGCCACGCGACACACCACCCATTTGGCTCTTGTGGACCCAAAGTGCATACTCGTTTCCCCCTCCAACAGCCTGTGACGGGTAGTTATAGTCTGACCAACGAGAACTGAGGAAAGCATTCGCGATTTGAATGAACCTTCTGGGGACCAACTTGAATCGAGAGCCCCTTGTTGATGTGGGCGTTGCAGGTGCTTTATGTGAAGCTGCCCTGGCTGGAGCGAGCGACCAAACAAGCCTGTGTTGTTCAGCCCGAGCTCCTTTCTGCGTAATTATAGGCTTCAACAACGCTATACAGTCAGGGCAAGATATTGAGCACTGTGCTTATCACGCATAATATATACCAAAGTATGATTATGACTCGTCAAAAAATCTATTTGTATAAATGTCAAAAGATTTACTAATTACTTACTTTACAGATAGTAATGTCAACATTTGTAAGGGGCAGAACCCCCAGTTAAATGACAAAGTGTAATTAACCAATTAACCTTGTTAATGGGGACTTATTTATTTATTTATATAGCTCGTTCCATAGAATATATATATATATTTTACCTCGGTATAAAGCCTCAGGCTAGCCGCAGGCTTGGGAGAAGGAAGCACATCCGGGTCCAGCAATTAGCATAAACAACTCACGACGGGAGGATGTTCGTTGAGTTGCTCCGGCAAAATTTGTCTACATCAAGCTGATAACCGTACGTAGTAATGAAAACTTTGGTTGAGCTTGTTTATGATGCGTTATAGCATCTAGATACGAAAGTTCAGAACTTTCTGAGGTCCAATTTGGACAAGATTAGCGTTTTTGTAAATACGGATAGAACAAAGGATTGCTCGTGCACGAATCGAAACCATGGTTCTATCAACACCCGTTTACATACGGGTAGAGATGTTGGCACCGTCACATCTCCTGTGGAGATTCCCTCGGACCCTAATAGAGGGTGTCGTTGGGGATGATCCTGGGTTGTTTTTTTTACTCCCCTTTTGTGAGGCGTCCCTCCGAGTTTCGTAGCATTTTCTCCAACTTGCTGGCGCAGAATGCGGCAGGAGGGAGAAGTGTACGGGACAGAGAGCGTGGGAGGTCCCAGAGGGCTACCCCTCGTATGGTTGGTTTCGATACCACAAACCTACGACAATACACTTAGCTTATCACGCCTGTACTGAGAACGGTGTAAATACCTTACTCAATACCACATAGATCCTCAACCCGGGGTAACCTGGCGTCACTTTGGTGTTCATGTTGAGTTGATACCGGTTTTATAGTAATCTTTTATTTGATTACAGACTACCGATGGCTATGAAGCGAAACAAGCCGCCGCCCGCTTCAGCGGAGGGGCACGCGCCCACCGGCTACGACTCGTCACCGGGATTGACGGCTCCCCCATCCCCCCCAACCCGGGGCAGACATAGCGTCGGACCGTGATAGTGACGACGGGGCAACTTATCCGGTAGACTTAGACGCCCGGATAAGTCAGATGGTGGAGTTAAAACTCCAACAACTCCAGCTAACTGTACACGCGGCTACAAGTCGGCTCCCTGTCCTGGATTTAGATTGGGAAGATGTGTCAGACTTTGAGGAGACTGACTCGGCCGTGGAAGTTCCTGGGCCGAAAAGTAAACAAAAGAAGCGCAAGAGAGCGGTTAGCTCGTCCGGTGACGAGTTCACCAAAGCCAGTAAGGCTAAGAAGGTCAAGAAGACCAAAAAGAAGAGTAAGAAGAAGAAGAAGCATTCTTCGTCTGACTCTTCCTCAGACTCGTCACCTACTGAGTCTGACTCTGAGACAGAACGGGTGGGACTTTACGGGAAGATTGGCGGAAAAGTCAGTAAAAAGTGCCCGAAATAAAAGGCCAAAAAGATTAAGACCACTGCGATGATGCGAGAGACAATTAAAGGTCATTTTAATACTTTTAAACCGGCCGAAGTCATCACTAAGTTGACGGAGCAGATCTCATGAATCAAAGGTATTCCCGACACCGTAGTGATGGAGATGGATTCGGGAGTCCATCTCAGCGACGACAGGCGAAAGTTCGAGAACGTCCTGTTTACGATCCACAAGGCGGTGTTAGGTGCACTAACATTGGTCGCACCTATCGCCAATAGGATGCAAACTGAGAACAAGTTCTCGTCCCTAGCTCGCGAGATGGACAAAAACATCGCATTACTAACAGCAGCGAGCAACTTCCTCAGCTACAGACGTTACGAGAACGTCTTCAAAGCGGTCACTACTGACGCCGGTAAAGAGGGAGCGAGGTCGAAGAAAGTGACAGACAATGACGGGAAAGAGTACACCCTGTTTCTGGCTCCAAAACCGGTGAAAGGCAAGCCACTCGATAAAACAAAAATGTTCGGGGGCCAACTTCCTTACCTCTTCAAGGAAGCCAAAGCCAAAAGCGGAAAGAACATGGAAGGCAAGCGGAAGCTGGACAACTCTTCCAGATTCCGCAGACCCTGAGGGGATTTTCGGAATCGCCGGAGGTCAAGAACTGGGAGGTCCGGCCCCCTCCTACGGATTTCAACCAAGGGGCAGAGGATGGGGAGACCGTCAGCCCTTTGGGTGGAACGTCGGGAACCGCCCATTCTGCAGGGACTTTACACCCAAACAACCGTTCCCATGCCCGGGGAAGAAATAAACAATGACACTCAGACTCCGAAGCCAGTGGTAGCAGAGATGGTGATGGAGGAAACGCAAACAGATGTAAGGAAATTTAATGCAGGCAACACTTCTACTCATTTATCTGAATGGGATAAAATTACTAAAGATAGCAGTATTTTAGAAATAGTTACAGGGGTTCGAATTCCATTTACAGAAATTCCAATTCAAACACGAATTCCTTTTCCTTATAGATTTGATACGATAGAGAAACAGGCATTAGGAAATCAAGTGTCACTTTTTCAAACTAAAGGTATAATAGAACAAGTCGATCACACCCCTGGAGAATATATTTCTAAAAAAAATTCCCGACCCAAACCAAATGGTGAGATCAGAATGATCTTAGATTTAACTAAATTAAACGAGTCAGTTGAATATGGGCATTTTAAAATGTTCTCATTAGAAACTGCCAGGGATTTGGTTACGCCAGGGGCCTGGATGGCAAGCGTAGATTTACAAGATGCTTATTATACTGTTCCTATTTGCGTAGAACACAGAAAGTTTTTGACATTTATTTGGGAGGATACACTTTTCCAATTTACCTGTATGCCGAATGGGTTGGCTTGCACCCCTCGCCTGTTTACTAAATTGTTAAAGCCGTTTTTTTCGGCTATGGCTAGGAAAGGACATACTATGTTTCCTTATATAGATGACTCATTCATTATGGCACAGTCATTTAAAGATTGTCAGATTGCCGTGACAGATCTTTGCCCTGACAATGTTGGGATTTTATATTCATCAAGAAAAGTGGGTGTTTATACTGACCACCAAGCTTAAATGTTTGGGTTTCATTGTAAATACAGACACTATAACGGTTTCACTTCCGAAACAGAAACTTGAGAAGTTTCTAGATACAGGGACCCACTTGGTCGAGCTAACTGGGCCAAAGATAAGGCAGGTCGCCGTCCTAATTGGTATAATGATAGCATATGCCCCTGCTATTCTATACGGTATGGCACACATAAAATCTCTAGAAATACAAATTTGGCATTGGCACACAGTAAAGGTAATTTCGAACAAAAAATGTTTATTTCTGAAGAAGGCATGCAAGATATTAACTGGTGGTTTGAAAACATTCATCACTCTCCCAATCCCATTAGAATGGGAGAACCCAACACGGTAGTAACTACCGACGCTTCACTGGAAGGTTGGGGAGCACATCGGAATGATGTTGCGACATGAGGGAGATGGCTACAAAATGAAATTTCTGACCATATTAATGCATTAGAGTTAAGAGCCATTTATTTGGGACTAGCAAGCCTAATAAGAGTGCCACAAAATCATGTTAGAATTCTAACTGATAATACAACAGCCATGGTGTATGTAAATAACATGGGGGGGGGACAAAGTCCAAACCATGTAATAACATAGCAAAAATGATTTGGGATTGGGTGCAACAAAACCAAGTCTGGCTCACAGTAGCACATATTCCAGGCATTCAAAATACGCTTGCTGACAAAAAGAGCAGATATTTCCATGATCATTTGGAATGGGCCTTAGATACAACAATTTTCGAAAATATTTGTCAAAAATGGGGGTGATCCGATGTTGACTTATTTACATCCAGAAATAACTATAAAATACAAAAGTATGTCTCGTGGCACCCAGAACCAAACGCCTGGCAGATAGATGCGTATATTTCCCCCCCATTTAGCATGATCAGCCAAGTGGCCAGAAAAATCAAGATGGACAAAGCTCACGCAATATTAATCGTCCCCGGCTGGGACACACAACCTTGGCTACCGGGCATAGTGGCGACAGCCAAAGATTGCCTACGATTCCGAAGATCCCCAGGAAATCTAACACACCAAGGCCCACTGACACGCCGCGTAGACGTGTCGACGACACCTTTGCTGGCATTCCTTTTTTAAATAATTATTTTAAACAATTTGGCCTAGACAAAATTACTCAACAAAGGTTAGTTTCACATGCATGGCGGAAAGGTACAGTTAAAATGTACACAACTTATTTAAGAAAGTGGGGTGTTCATTGTCTGATTCAAAAGGTCAAACCTATAAATCCTTCGATTTCTCAGGTGGCAAGGTTCTTACGTATGTTAGAAGACGAAGGTTTAGCGTTTGGGGCCATAAATGCAGCTAGATGTGCTTTGTCTATTATCCTTCCCAGAATTAATGGCCAAACAGTAGGGAAACATCAAGTTATTCACTGGATTCTTAGATCGATCTATGAACGAACCCCCCCCCCCCCCCCCAAACCAAAATATAGTCGGTTCTGGGACGTTTCCGGAGTATTTACACTGTTTAAACGATGGCCACATAACAAACAATTAGATATTAAGAAGTTAGGATTTAAGGTAGCAATGCTCCTCTTACTAGTGACAGGCCAGCGAGGACAGACTATTGTCACGCTGTCACTAGATGGCCTTGAAATAGACAAGAAAGAGGCTACGTTTGACTTAACACAACTATTAAAGTCAAACCGCATAGGTGACCCGCTGTCTACAGTAAACGTTACAGGTTTCACAGAGGATCCAAAATTATGTGTAGTGTCAGCCATAAGGGCATATATATATCCAAGACGAAGGACTTAAGGACTTCAAGACAGCTTTTGGTGAGCTTTATTAAGCCACTTTTGGTGAGCTTTATTAAGCCACACAAGGGCATTTCGTGAGATACCCTCACACGGTGGACAATTACAGTATTGAAATTGGCATGTGTCAATACGGACAGATATGCGTCTCATTCCATGCGAGGTGCCATGGTTTCAAAGGCACGACTGCTAGGAATTTCGGTAAAACGGATCATGGCTCATGCAGGATGGAAAACCACTAGGTCGTTTGCAAAACATTACAACAAACAACTAGAAAAGTCAGGCGGTATCGCCCGACGGTTACTCAAAGACTAGGGTACATAGGGGAGAAACGATTTCTTCTCCATTCTCATTAATACTGCCTAAATGTTATTTAACATGTGGTTACAATTAGTTAACAATACAATACAGGATAAAATGATTTTACGTAAAGTTCTCCCTAGCCTGCGGCTAGCCTGAGGCTTTATTCCGAGGTAAAATAGATTAGTTAGACGAATCTTACCTGGGTATAGATGATGGATAACTGTTGTTTTCCCGAGGTATAAGCCTCGGATAGACGTAGGCGAGGGCCCACCCACCACACCCTTCCACGTCTATTCTATTGGTTTGTACCAGGAAAACTTTGCAGTTCCATCATTATTGTTAGCTAGATCATTTTATCCTGAATAAGTAGGTAAAAATTGCTGGACCCGGATGTGCTTCCTTCTCCCTCGCCCACGTCTATTCGAGGCTTATACCTCGGGAAAACAACAGTTATCCATCATCTATACCCAGGTAAGATTCGTCTAACTAATCTATATATCTGTGCTTGTGATAACACTTCTTACATATATTACTTGCATAGCTGATTGATTGATTGATTGATTGGTTGGTGGTTGCTTTACGCCGTGTCGGCAGCATAGGCCATATTCACGGCGAGAAATGTTTGTTTTTTGTTCAAACCATCGCTTTTACATGTAAAAGCAGACAATCAATTATGTGCCAATAGACACTAATTAAATTAGAAAGCTCACAATCATATATCTGTGGTCAAGGGAAACAAATTCCCATAGAAAAAGAAAAGTTTCATTAATAATTAATAGAATCCATTTAGTAAACTATATAAGGTGGTACAGTCCAGCTGCCCTCAAAAAGGCTAAAATGTTTTCCTGTTTTACCTTAGTAAAAAGGTCATGCATACTGTCTGCAGTGTAGAACCGTTGGCGCAGGGCCAAAAAATCAACGCAACTTAGTAAAATGTGTTTGAGTGTCAGTGGGGACTGACACCCAATACATTCAGGGGGAGGTTCCCCCTTGAGCAGAAAAGCATGTGTAAGCCACGAGTGGCCAACACGGCAGCGACTAAGGACCACTTGGTCCCGCCGACCTCCCGCATGAGTCTGTGGTGGCTTTCCCACAGATGGTTCAATTTCTTTAAGTTTATTGATGTTTTCATCCCACTCATGTTGCCATTTGGATTTTATGTGGGTGGCTATTAGTGGTTTCAGATCAGAGTGAGGGATCAGACACGGTTCAAGATCACAGTTCAGGGCCTTCTTCGCAGCCCGATCAGCTCGTTCGTTTCCTTGTATGCCAGCATGGCCAGGCACCCAGCACAGGTGGATATCATACCCATCTGTTGTCAGTTGGTTCATTTTATAAATGACCGTTGCTAGAATAGGGTGATTCGTTTTCAGTCCAGCAACAGCCAGGAGGCAAGAGAAGGAATCACTGTATATAACATAGTTAGTGTGGTTGGATACCTCGATACACTCCAAAGCGAGAAGGAGTGCTCGGGCCTCTGCAGTGAAAATCGAGCTCTGATCGGGCAAACGTACACCAAATTTTTCCCGTCGGCAGACTGCCGCAGCAGCTACCCGGCTTTGGTCTTTCGAACCATCAGTGTATATGGAGAGGTGGTCTGCAAACTGGCCTTGAATCTCTGCATGCAGTCCTTGGTACTCGAGTGGATGTGTCCCAGACTTCCTCAGTTCCGTGAGTCGGAGGATAACCGATGGCTTTCTCAACGACCACGGGGGATGTTCTGGGACTTTGGCATCCTCCAACACGTCCAAATCCACGCCCAAGGCCTCCAAATGAGGTTTCATTCGGAGCCTCAGTGGCTGGATGTAATTTGGCCTGGCTTCATACCTGGATTCGTCATGTTGCTCGAATAGACAATTGTGTGCAGGATTCAATGCATTAGTTTTTATCTTGACTACATATTGCATGGCCAGTTTGATTCTCCTGTTATTAAGTGATGGTTCATTGGCTTCGACATAAAGGCTCTGAACTGGTGAGGTGCGGAAGGCCCCAAGGGCCAAGCGCAGTCCCTGGTGGTGGATCGTGTCTAGCAGCCCAATATATGATTTCCTTGCGGAACCATATACTATGCTGCCGTAATCCACTCGTGAACGAACCAAGGTTCTGTACACGGAGAGCAGAACATCTCTGTCCGCTCCCCACTCTGAGCTGGACAGCACCCTCAGAATATCCAGCGCTTTCAGGCATCTTGTTTTCAGGTACTTTATATGTGGCACAAAAGACAGTTTTGCGTCGAGAATGAGGCCCAGAAATTTGGTTTTCTCAACGACTTTAATGGGATCCCCATCCAGGGTCAGCTCCGGTTCCGCATGTATTCTACGCAGCAGGCAGAAGTGCATGCAGACTGTTTTGGTCTTGGAAAATTTGAAACCGTTCAGAACTGACCATCGATGGATCCCATTTATGCTTGGTTGTAGCTGTCTCTCTATGACATTCATGTTAGCACCGCTGTAATATAAAACAAAGTCGTCCACGAAAAGACTACAGGAGACCCCCTGCTTTACAGCAGCAGCAATACCATTGACCTTGACCCCGAAAAGGGTCACGGCCAGTATGCTGCCTTGAGGTACTCCTAGTTCCTGTGAGTGTAGGCGGGAATAGGTAGTCTTGACACGGACGCGGAAATGCCTGAAGGCTAGAAAGTTCCTGATGAAAATTGGCAAGTGGCCACGAAGGCCAATCGCATGAAGATCCTCCATGATGCCATGCTGCCACGTTGTGTCATAGGCTTTTTCGAGGTCGAAAAAGACAGCCACAACGTGCTCCTTCTTAAGGAAAGCATCTCTTATGAAGGTCTCCATGCACACCAAATGGTCGAGGGTGCTGCGGCCCCGTCTGAAGCCACATTGAAGGTTGGACAGGTGGTGTCCTGACTCCAGTAGCCAGACGAGGCGGTTGTTTAACATGCGCTCCATGGTTTTACAGATGCAGCTTGTAAGGGCTATGGGACGATAGTTGTGGGCTTCACTCTGGTCTTTACCAGGTTTGGGAATCGGTATTACTGTCGCCTCCCGCCAAGAGGCGGGGACGACACCCGACTCCCAGATGTTGTTGAAGAGTTGAAGCAACAGTCTCAGTCCATGTTCAGGGAGATGTTTCAAAAATTGATAATGAATTCCATCAGGTCCAACTGCTGTGTCATGCGAGCTTTCCAAAGAACACCTCAACTCATCCATACTGAATGGGGAGTTGTAGTGCTCCTCGCCATCGGAAGAAAAGTCCAAGAGCTTTTGCTCTTGGCGTTCCTTGACCACCCGAAAGCCCGGGAGGCAGTTTGCCAAAGACGAGTTTCCAGCAAAGGTGCGAGCCAATTCTTCACTTATTTCGTCGAGTGATGTGAGAATGGTGCCATTGTGTTTCAAGTGCTGGACTACAGAAGAATCACCTCCCCTTCGTTTGATTCTTCTGATCATTGTCCATACTTTGCCCAACGGCGTGTGCATGGTGATGCTAGAAACAAATTGTCTCCAACACTGCCTCCGCGCTTCTTTGATTGTTCTGCGAGCGCGCAGAATTTTAAAGAGCGCCAGATTTTCAGCAGTCGGTCTCCTGTGGAATTTACGCTGAGCTTTCTTTCGTTCCTTAATAGCCCTCCTACAGCCGTCATCTAACCATGGAGGCGTCAAACGCTTGGGAGTTGCCGAGGTCTTCGGAACAGTTTTCTCCGCGATCCATCTCAGCATCTCAGTGAAGGCATCGATGTCACTGATGTCTGGAGTGAACTTCTCGCAACATAGGGTCTGGAAGGTGGGCCAGTCGGCTTTACAAAGCCGCCAGCTCCTCTCTCGCTCTATGGGAGATGCCCCCCCACAATTAAGAATAATTGGGAAGTGGTCGCTCCCGCAGAGGTCATCCCAGACCCTCCACGAAAAGTCCAGCGCCAGTTCTGGTTCTACAATGCTGAGATCGATGGCGGAATATGTTCCGTAGCCGGGATGCAAATATGTGTATGAACCATCGTTCAATACACACAGAGCATGAGCGGCCACAAGGTCCTCAATTCTCTTGCCTTTAGCGTTCCTATTGTCCCCCCCCCCCATAATGGGTTGTGGCCGTTAAAGTCACCCATAAGTAAATATGGGGACGGTAACTGGTCCACAAGGGCGTCCAGTTCTTGTAAAGTGAGAACGGAGCTCGGAGGAATGTAAATGGAACAGAGAGTTACAGTCTTATGCAGCGTCAGACGAACAGCTACAGCCTGTAGTGTTGTGTCTAACGCCACTGGCGTACACACCACATCACGTCTGACCAAGATGGAGGAGCCGCCAGCGGCTCGGTCTCCATCTGGTGCGTGCTTGTTATGAATGGTGTAGCCTTTAAGACTACAACTCTCAGAAGCTTTTATATAAGTTTCTTGTAGGCAAACAGCGAGTGGATTGAGGTTGCAACAAAGAAGAGACAACTCTTCGATGTTGCTCCTAAAACCTCGGCAGTTCCATTGAATAAGAGATGCACCTGTCACTGCATCTCTTATTCAATGGAACTGCCGAGGTTTTAGGAGCTTGTTACATGATAGTGTTGGGTTGGACTTCTTTTCGAGAATACTTTAGGAATATTGGCGTCGTAAATTAATTGATCATTAATTGCACTATATCAGCATCATGTGCTTACTGTGTAATCTGTGATTATCGATACAGCGCATTCATTGAGCTTTAGATTAACGGTAGGTCTGAACTGTTGTGCAACTACATATTTGAATGAGATCATATCCCATGGCACTTTTTTTGTTTGTCACTGCCTGGCAGGCCCAAGCGGACTGGGAGAAACTATTGAAATTAAGTAGTTTATTACCTTTTCTATATGTGAATTACATGATACATGATGCATGTGAAGAGATTAAATGTTAAAATTTGTATTACATATAAATTGAGATGTTAATGGAAAATATCTATCCTGTCTGAAGTGGGGGAAAATCTTTATATGATTAGTACTCGCAGTTGGTGCTGTGTTGTTTAAGAAACTCGCTTTGGATCAAATCCATTTTGTTGCCAGCCCACCCAGATATACACCTGAATTATGGTAGGACATCTAAACAAGTCTTCACGCTTCGTGTCGTAGTGTAGAGTCATTTTCATTTACTATGCAAATAGTTTATTTCGTTTCAGCTAAAGGTGCGTATCTGAATCCTGATAAAAGAATTATACCTACCAGATTGAGAAGAATTTCATATTGCAGATCAGTTAGTAGGTTAAATCAATTCATCAATTGATTTACTCTAGTGTTCTAATGTAAAATGAAGAACCATTTCATTTTTAAGAACAAATAATGAAACTAATTCATTCCATTTAGTAATCTTCAAGATTAAACTGGGTTTCTCTGTCCTGTTTTTAGATGGACTGTTCACATGAAAAATGTAAGTAATTGGATATATGTTTTGCTTAGCAGTATACTTAGCAAACTTCACATCCAATTCAAAAGACCAGATAGGGTGGCCGAATGAGTTGAGTGCCTGTCTCCTGTTTTGGGAGATCAGGGGTTCATTGGTTCGAACCCTGGTCGAGTCAAACCAATGACTTACAAATTTATACTTGTTACTTCCTAGCCTGGCACTCGGCATTATTAGGATAGGGCAAGGACTGGTTGGCTCAGTGTCAGCATAATGTGACTGAGTGTGATATCAGGTCATGGTGTTTGTTGGTGGCCTGGTCTCCCATTGGGGCAGCACTATAAAGTTGTCATCAGTGTGCACTGTCACAAGTCAGTACCCGTCCTCATGACCTTAGATGTTGCTAGGACGTAAAACAACAGCAAACAAACAACAAATCCAATTCAGAGAAGTTTACCCTCAGTGTTTATTGATGGGGTGGGGTTGTGAGAGGTATTTTTTTAAAGGCTTAAGCGAATTTTGCACTTTTTCTTTTGGAATGATTTTGGTTTAAAAAAAAATAAGTTTTGTTATTTAAAGATTATACAGCCAAAGTAGGTCGACTTGTATTGTATTGTATGTATTCCCTAACGTAGAACAAAGACGAATTCTATCTCTGGATTATTAAGTCTATTGGCTAATGTGCCTGATAATGATTGCTGTTAAGGTACTAAGATGAAAATATATATACTTATTAAATGCCTAAATGGTGCCGATATAAATAGCCTCTTTTATGGTGTGCTGCCATGTTAGTTAAAGGGTGATATCAGAGCGTCCTTAGTATAATTATCGTCATATATGATGTGCTTTGAAAATATAGGGAGGTATTCTGCATTGTATCGATTGTTGCTATTGTCTTCTAGTATGTATCACTGTCATTGCTTCGTTTCCACTCCATATATGCTGTAAGTACCTGGAAAACTTATCACCTGCACCAAGTAAGCTAACATTGTCTCGGGAGGTACTCGCATGCAGCCGTGAACAGCGACTTTCACATTCGGGTGTAAATAATGTGCTATCTTGTGCTAAAACAGCTTAGTAGAAATTGATATTTGAAAAGAAAATAACTATATCATGCGATCAATAAACCTCTTATTGTCCAAATATAGGTTTTAATGTCTAACAAGTTTGGCTTGTATTATGGCTCTAGGAATAGGAATTAACGTTGGTCTCGCCTCCACCTTGAAACCTGTCATTATGTGCAATAACTAATATATCTTCTCCATCACTTCCAAACGCTGTTCTGTTCTCCCACTTATAATGCGGCTTCCATTTAATTTCCGTGCTTGCCTCACTGTGGATGGTGAGTTTTGAAGAGCGTTTAATAGAAGAGTATGCTCCGTAGTGGAAATTTCTCCGTGATAAGCGCTTTCCAGTGGTGATAAAAACACTGCGGCCTAATTCCTAGACATTGGTGGAATTGCTGTTTCAGTCGCGAAGATGTGCTCAGATAGCAGTGAACTGTTTGTAGGTAGAGATATGGTAGAAACTCCTCTGAAGTGAGGGGCTATGGTAAAAGACCTTCAAATACGAGTCTTCTAGTTACTGTCCGCTGGTCCCCCAGAAAGGACTGAAGCTGCGTAAATACGCTGGCTCGCAGCTTCAGCTTACATATGTATGCCGGAAGTTAGGGTTGGTATCCCTCTAGTCCTATCCTTCATAATAGGCCCTATAGTTTAAATTCCATTTAAAGCTTGTTGGGTTCTTGTCATGAATTTTTTATAATTTAGATTCAGTCAATATTACAAGTAAAGAAAATATAATGATCCCGTTTTAAACATCATCAGGAATGTGTTTATGAGGTTACTAAACCTTAAAAGTTAGGAACCTGTATGAATGCACCTAGTTTCACCGTTTACGACCTGAACTTTTGAAGCTATGTCAGAACTCGTAACGGCTACTAAGAGCAATATTTTGTTTGGTTGCCTGGAGTTAATGTTGTTTATGTAGCAATGTTTTATTTTGCTATTGCATGATGTACAAAATTGTAATAATAATAGTATGCATTGTTGACTAATTGTGCCTTATTGTTCAACAAATGAGTACACCCTGGCTTTGAACTGTAGATATATAGTTATTCATGGTATACAAGTGTGTTCAGTAAATATAAACTGATTTTTATTAATTGTTTCTATATGATAAAATCCTCTGACTGTAAGTCACTAATTATGTGGTTCAGTTTAACAGCAGCAGTCGGATCACCGTTATTTACATGTGATATCCATACCAGTCCGTATTGGTGATTAATATGATCGAATATTAATTAATATAAGTGTCGCATTTCTGTGGTGGCACAAGACTGGAAATAAACACAAGTCTCCATAAACGTAGTCTTCTCGTTTCATGTGATTCGAGAAATTTTGAATCTAACATTGGTAATAGTTGTATTCAACTGTATCATTTAAGCTGATGACGGCATCACATTTTCTAAATCAAAGCTATATGTGGGTAAATTCCAATTAATATTTCTCCATATATATACACCCAACCCACCTGGTTGTGGACAAGCGAGTTGTTGTAATGACTTGAAAGATTACGACTCTGACACATCTTTAAATTTCGGCATAATTTTGAATGGATTAGGTTAGTTAAAGTATGCGCGATCGGCTTATGCTCACCTCTAAATATGCTGAGGCATCAACCTCAGTGAAATACCAATTATGCTACAACTATACTACCTAAGTACTAGCATACTTTGTGTGTGTGGGGGGGGGGGGGGGGGGGCTTAGTTCATAGGGGCATAATCATTTTTGTTTTTCAACAGTAAATCAGGAAAAACCAGAGGATTTACATAACATCCTATGTTGTTAGATTTATCTGGTCATACTTTCTTACTGGTACAACTTACATTGTTTCCTTGTAAATCCTTTTTGTGGAATAATTGTAGTTGTAATAGAAACCACTAACCAGTTGAGATGTTGCCACATCTCTATATGTTTGAAACGGTTCCACAACAAAAGCTCACAACCTTAATGTAAAAAAGAGACAAAAGCTCACAAGCTTTAATCAGAGGTGTTACCAGAGTCAGTTGTTCTCACCTATCACACCTCATTTCACACCTCATGAATCACACATATTAGGTATGTCACTAAACAAATTAATTCATGTATTTACAAGTGTTATAACTGGTACCATTGAAAGGATTTCTTTGCTTGTTTTGTTTATTGGGGTTTTATTTGAACTGTGTGTATTGGAAGGATTTGCTTGCTTGTTGGAGTTTTATGTCCTAACAACATATATGGTCATATGGGTACCAACTTGTGACTGTGCACTCATGGTGACTTTTAATGCTGCCCCATTAGATCATGCGCAGGCACCATGCCCCGATACCCCACTCAGTCACATTTTCCTGACACTGAGCTAACCAGTCTTTGCCCTATCCTAAAAATGCCGAATGCTGGGCTACGTAGCAACAAGTATCAATTTTTGTAAGTCATTGGTTTGACTCGCCTGGGACTTGAAACTTTTTTTTTTGTACATTAGTTGTTTAAGCAGCGGAAAGTTCAGTCACAGGTGACTGGTCTTCCTCATTCCACTGTTCCTTGCCCTATCCTAGTAATACCGAACATCTGGCTAGGAAGCGACAAGTATCAATTTTTAAGTCATTGGTTTGATTCGACCAGGATTTGAACACTGGAGACGGACTCTCTAACTCATTTGGCCATCCTGTCTGGTTGTCTCGACCTTCCGCACAGGAACCCCGCACTCTACTGATTCGAGCACTGTGTCCAGTTCCATTGGAAAGAACTGAATTACTATTAAAATGGTCTTAACATTTTTATTTGTCCTAGAAAGTTGTCATTTTTCTAAGTTGACAATTGGGGTGAATTCTTGTCCTTTATTTTAATGGAAAACAAGAAAAACGGTGACCAATGAAATACACTTCTTGACTTGACTTCTGGGGGGGGTTGTAACCTCACGACGGTTACCGGCTGCAGAACTGCAGCAATATAGAGGCACCGATAAATCGGTCCAATCTTTGGTTGAAGATTAATCTTCTGGTGGGACGGTTATAGAACTGGGGATGTCTTTACAACAATTAAACAACGAATCGTTGAGGCGGTCCCGAATCACTCCGGTCCGGCGGTAGCACAGCACTCATATCCAGTCGACTGCAGCAAGGGTTTAGGAGGAAGGGACGGGTAAAGGTGAGTCCAGCAACAAGAACAAAGCAAGAGAAACGATAAGGTAAAGGGCCCCACCCAAGCAAACAACTCCCTTGATCAGGGGAACTAAGCCTGGGAGAGAAAAAAAAAAAGGTAAAGTATAGGAAAGAGAAATGAGAGTTGAGTCAAAGGACCGTGTCTATTTGCTCTATGGTGACCAGCCGGTGAGCCAAAGACATGGACAGAGTAGAGTAGAAAATGAAATGCTGGTGGGCTCCCCCTCCTGGGACTCTTGTCAGACATTATCAAGGAGGGGCATGGCCAGCAGAGAGGAGATAGAGAGAGGTGTGGACGAAGTGCGGTCCGGATAGGAAGTGTTTGGGGTTATATAGGCCTACCTGTGACATTTATGTGTAGGCCTATATGTAGGGCCTATATAATGAAGGGAAAAAAATTGTGACATTTGTCTGTCTTTTCATTAAGGGTGTGAGTTTTTGTTTTGTGAGCTTTTGTCGGCTCACCATTTGATTTGTATCATTTGTCGTATGTAGAAATATTGTAATTTCTTTAATAATCACTCCTATTCCTATATGTCAAAAGCCGTGTTTACACGGGCAATTGTAAAGCGAATTAGACAAAGCGATTTATATGAAGCGAAGTAGTGGCGCGTTTACACGAGCGAGTTTGAAAGTCTGTCGGCGACCGGGAACCAGCAGCCTTAGTGGTGAGCCTGTAGCCGGCGAGTACTGCTATTTGTTTAGTTTACATTCGTCGATTCGACAATATGAATAACGATGCCGATGTAGCTGCTACGTTAATATCGCTTGGAATTTAGGGTTAATTTAATGAAATTTCATTATTTGACTATGTAATTCTGTTAAATATGATCGCATTCACTAGATTTTGGCCTAATCGGTCCCTAACACTGCTGGGCACCAGCGATTAGTTACAGCTGAGCCTGTAGCCGGTGTGGCGGTTTCAGCCGTGTCCCGTGCTCAGCCGTGTCCAGTTGCTTCTGCGCATGCGTGGATTTCGCATCAACTTGGGTCACCCGAGCCACTTATTGGCGCATGCGCACATCCTACAAACTCGGGTCGAATAATCGAATATGCTTCTCCGCGCACGGGTGGACAATTTTTTCTTTTTTTTTTAATAACCGATAAAACTACAGCAAAATAGGATTTAAAGTATTTTATGATGGCCTAGTTTAGCTATATTTCCATTTCATTAATCTAAGTTATTCTTTTTTTGCACACGGCACGTGTATTTGTCAACTCCACTCACCGTGTTCTATTTGAAATTCTGACCACTAGGATGACCCGAGTCGCCCGGGTCGTGTTAATCGATTATGGCCATGTTTATTAGATTCTGACGCATGCGCAGAAGCGATGGACACGGCTGAGCACGGGACAGGTCTGAGTACGCCACACCGGCGAGCACCGCTATTTTACACTATCGCCATCCAGGAACCAGCTGAATCGATTCATATAAACTACCTCGCAAGGTGGTTTACAAAAAATGAATCATATGAAGCGAATCAGCCCTAATCCGCTTTAGTGGCGCGTTTACACGGCGAATGTGAGGCGAACTAGGCAAGGCGATTTATATGAAGGACTTAACTCACCCGTGTAAACACGGCTATAGAAAAGGTTCTCTTGCCTGAGAAATAAGTCAGCTCAGTCCACTTGTGTAGTTAGGTGTTCATTCGTAGCAATATATGTATTTTTTCTCTTCTATTGCTCGTCAACATTGAATCACCATCATGAACCACTAGAATCAATTTATAAGTGCTCTGCCACATTTTCCTTTTGGTCTGTATTTCTACTTATTACGGTTGCTCTTCTTTTTGTTAATTAATACAAGTATCTGATGTGCTATGTTCCATTGCACAATGAGAACATCTATCTACTACCATTATGTATCATGGTCGCTTTTTTTATTAAAAAAAAAATTAAATACAGGTTGGTCAAATTGCAAATGCACTGGAGGTGGGTGCCTGTCCAATGTTTACAAAGCATTGGATGAATACACAAATTTTAAACAATGTTTATATATACTAATATAGGCTTACATAATCACATAGCCATAACCAAGGTGCTAGTACTGTAAGGCCGTAATCGATTAACACGACCCGAGCGACACGGGTCACCCGAGTCGTCCGAATTTCAAATAGAACACCGCGAGTGGAGTCGACAAATACACGTGCCGTGTGCAAAACAACCCGACCCCAGTAACCCACCTCTTTGCTGGGGTTTGCAAGGAGCGATGACGTCACATTTGCGCTGGTACCGTCCTGCAGGATAACAGCCACCGCTACCAGTCATACATATTTTTTTTTGGTAATAACATAGATTAATTGAATGGAAATAATACAAAACTATGCCATCATAAAAATATTTAAATCATATTTTGCTGTAATTATAACGGCTATTAAAAAAACAAATAAAAAAACCACCCTTTTTGTCACCCGAGCGTGGAGAAGCGTATTCGATTATTCGACCCGAGTCTGCAGGATGTGTGCATGCGCCAAAAAGTGGCTCGGGTGACCAGAGTCGATTAATCGATTACGCCCTAAGGTACATGTATGTACCGCTGGTCACCGGCGGGTACGACCGACCGGACCGGAACCAGCGCACGGGGGGAGTTGGAAATAAACCACTTGATACACAGACGTCGTTGCGTACAGTCGATCCTTTACAGTACTGTCGGTTATGTTTACTATAGTTACTTCTCCCAACCAGACAATGTGTAAGCCTATGTACGAGAAACATATTGTGTAAATCTTAACACCCAACGTGACTATGCCGTCTATGGTATATGACCCTCTGCTCGTTATGATTTGATTGGAGGACAAGATTGGAGAATTGATATCAGGTCATGGTGCCGGCGGCCTGATTTCCCAGTGGGGCAGCACTATAAAGTCACCATGAGTGGGCGCTGTCACAAGTCGGTGCACGTCCTTGTATGGCTTAGGGTCTTACTGGGGCGTAAAACTACACCAACCACCCAGCCTCCCCGGCCCTCTCAGAGGACTGTGTTTGGGCTCTTAGGATGCCTTTTTCCTTCCTCTACCCCTCCCCCCCCCCACCCACCCCCAATTCTTCTGATCACTCCCCACCAGAAGCCACCTCCCGACCTCATGGGACTGCTTTTAGCAGTGCCCATTCAGTGCTGCAGATTTGCAGCCATCAGCGCACCAATGCGACTGAAAACTCCCCAAAACAACATAGAGCTCCGTTAGCAGTTAGGTGCTGCCATCTCTTAGCATGATCAGGAAATTTATATTGTGTTTTTGTGGGCATCTCAAGGTAGATTTAAGGTCATTTTGAAAATATTCAAGAATAGACAATTCTAAGCAAACTCTCAATCAGACTTAAAACTAATATTTAGTAATACAATACATATTCTGAAATAAAATGTTAAAAAAAATAAATGTGACAATATAAATGTAATTACGGGCGTATTTTTGGTATATCATATTTATTGCTCTCATAAACTATTGAGATGACTTATCTTTGCAAGGCGGTCATTGAATTTCAGATATCATTATTATGGTCCAGTGATCATATACAGACGGATAACATTTCAAAGGACACGCTAGCCGGAAGCACTGAGTGCTCATGCGCGCAGACCCAAACGCGGACGGGCGTTGTGCTGAGTTGACATTGGTTTGCTTAATTTTGATCATCACAATTTACGACCATAAAACTGGAGTCCGCTCCAGCCGGAGGATCTCGTTCGCGTCTATTTGCGTTCTTTCTTTGCTTCTAGCAATTTGGTATATGGGAGGTTCGTCTTCACACAATATGGCTGCCCCATTTGTGATCAACGCTACAGCCAAACACACTGCGACGGTGAGTCCCATTCATTCACCCAAGTTACCACTGCCACTGGCATTGTCATGATCATGATGTGCTAACATTTCTTACTTGTTTGAGACAAATGCTTTTCCACAATAACTATCTATATCTTTTCTGTATGTGTGTTGCTCAGGGCTTCCTTTTCCGTGTTAACAATAAAGCTGTGCACCATTCAGTTACCATTCACTGGCAATGGCAATGACAGCTGTCCCTTCTGACTACGTCTACGACGTCTACAACTAGAAATAGTTCAAATACTACAGTAGTACAGTGCCATTCTAGTAGTAGTGAGACCAGACGGGATGGCCGAATGTTTTTGGAGATCGGAACCCATGACTGGCATGAGTTTGTGGGTTCGAATCCTGGTCGAGTCAAACCAATGACTTCTTAAATATTTATACTTGACCAACTTGTCGCTTCCTAGGCTAGACCTAGCCTGGTGGCAGGGCGCTCAGCATTATTAGGATATGGCAAGGACTGGTTGGCTCAGTGTCAGGATAATGTGACTGAGTGGGATATCAGGTCATGGTTCTGCTGTCCCAGTGGGGCAGCACTATAAAGTCACCACGAGTGCGCACTGTCACAAGTCTGTACCCGTCCTGATATTATATTAGATGTTGCTAGGATGTAAAACAACAAACAAAGAGTAGTAATAGTACTAAGTAGTAGTGAATAATGTACACACCCTTTACTCCTGGTCCTAGTGGTTGCTAGATAAAAGATTCACCCGGTACTTGTAGTACACGGGTGAATGACAACCTAGTGTAAATACGGGCGAAAATAGCTTTAGTATGGAACAGGGAGTAGAATGTCTGCCTTCAGTATCAAATGGATACTTCTCAAGGCACAGAGTTGGTGAATGAGAGAGAATGCAAAAAGACAAGATGGTGGCCATAGAACGCCGTCGATTTCACTTTTAAATCTTATTTAACTAGATATTATATTATATTTTTCAACTCAAAGGTAGCAGGCTAATAATAAAACAGATGTAAAGAATAATTGTTGCTTCTTAGATTGTGAAATTAGGCTCTCAATTCTTTGACCCGCATTTTCGACAGCTTTTACATAGGGTTGGTTTGCACCCCTACTGCAGCAGTACGGGGTGAATCTTGTATCTAAGTGGTTGCCTGAGGCTGAGTTTTCTTACCTCAACGTCAGTCTATGTGTTTTAGTGGGACAGACCCCATCCAAACAGTGTTTGGATTTCCCATCAGTAGGTACAATCTGCGGGGGGGGGGGGGCACTATCGCCTGACCAATAAACTTGTACAACTTTTTGCGACCTCATCTCAGGCAGAGTAGAGTCAGGAAAAGGCACCCCACCTGAGTTCATGCGCAGTACCCTCATTGTTACATCCGTTTTTGATGGGGGGGATTTCAGCAACGATAGACTATTTTCACTGTGGTACAATGTTTGAATGGCATTTTACTAAGCTATTGAAGTCTTTACAAGCAGATTGCCAGGAATGGCCATGCTAACTATTAGAATGTGAATCTTTAGCATTTTTTCTTCCTAAAAATGGTCATACTATGGGGGCACTATGATTCGGATGTGTGTATGTGGCTCCATCTGTTCCATCCGTAAATCTTGCGGATAGAAAGGGCCCAGTCGAATGACTACAACTGGAACGACAAGTCTAGAATCTGGCAGAGTATGTGTCAGGCGGTTTTGTAAAACGGTTGCCATGGAAACCCACATTTTTCTGTGATTTATTTTTATATCAGTTTTGATAAGCTGAGATGATTTCCCATAGCAAGAAGAACCTTGGTATCAAGTTTGATCAGGATCAAACCATTAATAAAGAAACTGCAGTTGTCATATTATAGGTGGGCATGATTGTATTACAGTTGCCATGGAAACCTACATTTTTTTGTGATCTAATTTTTTATATCAGTTTTGATAACCTGAGGTGATTTACCATACCGAGAAGAACCTTGATGTGAAATTTCATCAGGATCTGACCATTATTTTTAAAAAGCTACAGTTGACTCATATTATAGGTAGGAGTGATTGTATTATGGTTGCCATGGAAACTTACATTTTCCTGTGATCTAATTTTTTTGTTAAAGCAATTTTGATAAGCTGGGGTGATTTGCCTTACGAAGAAGAACATTGGTGTGATGTTGATCAGGATCTCACCATTAATAAAGAAACTACAAAGAAATAGTTATTTTACCTCGGTAAACAGCCTCAGGCTAGCCTCAGGCTAGGGAGAGAGGTAT